>QLNU02015003.1:23580324-23599909 GCA_006491805.2 Dysdera silvatica | reverse complement strand
CATCGGGAAATTTTCCGGGAACGAACTATGTGATCTTTGAATTATTTCTTTGCGGCAACAATGGGAATCGTGTCTGGGTTAACAGTAAGCTAAGTGAACGCATTGCCACTGCATCACTGCATAATTACCAGGGGCGGACCGGGCCAGTGCGCCCTCATAGGCGATATGATTTGCGCCGCCGAATATTCAAGGCTTGCGCCCTTTGAAAAGACATAGTCCGCCCCTGATGGTCACTACCATTTTGTATCTCTCTCTCTTGAGAAATAAATATACATATAGTCTCTAAAGAAGAATATATAACAGATGTTGGATTTACTTCAGATACAAGGTGCGGAAATCATAACGGCAGAGCCTACGAGTGGGGGGGGAGGGGGGGCAACAAGGGTTGCATCCCGTGGGCCACGGTTGAAGTCTAGGGGCTGACGCTGGCAATTAACTAGGCTGTGGGTGAGGGCCCGGCCCAGGGAAGGGGGTCATGGAGCCTGTCAAAGTGAGCCTTGGGGCCCACGTTGGCTGTCAGCGTCCCTGCATACCGGATAATCGAATAGAATAACAATAAAATATATGTCTCAAAAGCATTATATACTTATAGACATGCAATAAATCAGTTTTTTTATTTTATTATACTCGCCCTGACATAAATATATTGGGACGTTGCTGGTACGGCCGGTGCCACCATTGGTGGATCCTGCGAGGGGAGGAGAGGGAGCGATCGCCCCCTTTCAGGGTTAAATAGGAAAAAACAAAGCGAAGAACATTTTATGTTTTGTTTGTTACTATTGTAATGAAGAAAGTCTTATACTGAAGTCCAAAGTCTCCAAGTCTTGGAAAAATGCTATTCAAACGTTTTTTCACGAATCTTCAAGCTTCTCGTCTTTCAAACTACGTTTACAGTAAGGGTTACTTCAGCATAACGTAGTTTTTTATCGTTGAAGCGCCGTCAAACTTGGCTTCGAACGCGGATGACAGAAGAGACTTTTAATACACACCCATAGAGACATTCATATTGATGTAAATAAAGTGATTGACAAATTTTCAAAGAAACCAAGATGGCTTGACTTTGCACTATTAACTTAAAGTTTCTTAGAAAGCTGCTTGTTATAAAAAAAGTAAAATAATTACGATGTTTTTGCAGTTTAAATTTTAACTTGTTCTATTAATTACATTGTAAATTATCGTTTTTGGTTATTGTATATGTCTCCTTTACTAGCTTATCCTTCTGTCATACTCAACTATAATCTACCCTAAGCCATATAGTTTAATTAAAGAAAAAGCCAACGTCAAATCATTGTATAATATAACAACATTTACCTAAACTATTTAACAGCCCAAAACTAAAAATTTCCCCGTGAAGGCCCTCGAAACCCTCCCCCCCCGTTATGACATCCTGGATACGCCCTTGAGTGCCACTACATCATTTAGTAAATACGGCATGAATTAGAATATTATTCAGGCTGGAATGATCCCAAATATTCTCAATGTTAAATCTGAGTCCATGACTTGCTGCTATTGGTAAACGTAATATTGAATACTGCTAGCCATATCGTATTATGTTGCATCAACGGACGAAGGACAAACGTCGTTTTTAACAACTATAATTTAAATAAAATACAGGGTACCAGGGAGGAAATTACATAAAAAGGTTAAACACTGGTAAAATAGCAATGAAAAAGATCACTCAAGCTTTCGGACGCATCAGCAGCAGTCCTTCATCAGGAGTAATGACGATGTTATGTTTCTCACGATAACTCAACCTTCACCTCAGTTTACCGTAAACCCACACATACAGACAGATATCTCGATTTTAAATCGCATCATCCAACATGCCACAAAGCTTCCGTTGTTAAAACATTAAGTCTTAGAGCGAATTCTCACTGCAGTAATGAAACACTTTCAAACACAGAAACAAAACACATACACACGGCACTTAAAAATAATGGATACCCTAAACGATTCATTCTCAGAAACTGTAGACCCAATAGTACATCTTTAAACAATACATCTCACACCCGCATATCTATTCCATATATTCACGGCATTTCCGAAACAATCTCTCGCATCCTTAAAGAGGCAAATATCAAAACATTCTATTCCCCTGTCACAACACTTCGCAAACAACTTACAAAAGTTAAAGACCCAGTTCCACCAGAAGATCTCACAGGCGCCATATACCAAATACCATGCAAAGACTGCAACAAACATTACATAGGACAAACAAAAAGAATGATCAAAACAAGAAAAAAAGAACACAAACAAGCACTCGCGAAAGGAGACATAGCCTCACGTCTGGCAGAACACGCTTTACAACACGGACACGAACCCGACTGGGACTCAACAAAAATACTACACCGTCACATCACAAACAAGAATAGTAGACTCTTCTTAGAATCTTGGGAAACTTACAAACTACACGGGAAAGCCATTAATACATCACAACCACTTCCAGAAACTTATAAACAACTCTTACTCTGAAATGTATGAGACATCCCCAAATTAGGTAACCCGCAGTGTGGGTTTCTCATTGGTCCCTATTGGGGTTCTTCCATGATTCTATTGGAGGCCTCCCATTGGTTCTCATTGGGTTTTCCCATTCTGCGGGACTACTCTGATGAAGGGTTTTCCAGAAATTTCAAGTATAAAAAAGAGACAGAAACATAACATCGTCATTACTCCTGATGAAGGACTGCTGCTGATGCGTCCGAAAGCTTGAGTGATCTTTTTCATTGCTATTTTACCAGTGTTTAACCTTTTTATGTAAACTATAATTTATTCAACGTAACATGGTTAAAATTTAAACTATTTAAAATATTACAGTTGAATCATGATATTGAAAATAACTACCAAGTTGCTCACTTAGCGGATGCTAATGCATATTAGAAAAAGATCAAAAGAGAACGTGCTTTCAGATTACCTGACATTTTAAGATGACGTTAGAGGAACACGCATGCGCGACCCAAAATGCAGTTCGGTAGGCGCTACATACGCTCCAGGCGGCGAACACAACAAACACAATAAAGCGGTTTTACGCATGCCACCAATATATATACACAGCATATATTTCAATATGCAATAAATAACATAATGCAATATACAATACATAGCGTAATGCAAGAAACAATGCATAATATAATACACTACATAACATTATACAATATGTAACATTAATCGAATGTACAATATGTAACATAAACAATATACAATAGATAATATAATTCAATATAAAATACATAACATAACGAATAATAGTGCATAACATAATTTATAATTCATAATATAGAGAATAACCATATCGAATATGACCCATTAACAAAGAATGATTGACATATGGTGCCTTCACTGTAGGTCAGACGTAGGCGTAACGTTTGAATCGTTAAAATATTAGTCTGACGATCAACAGGGAGTGACGGATGACCGAAGTTGCATCGTATTATACATTTTTTTACGAAAGACCCGTAATAATAAAAACAGTAATGTAATTAAAAATAAATCCCTGGTTAGAAACTTGATTTGGAACATGTCAATTTTAGTGTCTTCTCTACTCCCCACATTTTATCCTTCTCCTCCAGGTACCCTCCAGGTATCCTTCATGGATCCTCCGTTTCCTTCTTCTCCTCCTTGTATTTTCTTGTCTACCTCCTCTTCTTTCTCCTCGGGGGTTTCAGAGGTCACCATTAAAGCTTATGGAATAACGTCACCTGTCCATAGATAAGAATGGTTGATCATTCAACTCGTGAATATATACATAATGGTATCGTGACCATATTACTGGTATCAGATTAGGACTTGGCTGTTTGTGAACAGTATATGAATATTAGTCCTTCTCAGCGAAGCGGAACAAAATTGTGTTTTTCTTAAATTTAATCAGTCCTTTTCAATCGTTCACCCACTCCCGCGGACAACTCATTTGCAGAGATTGAAAATGACAATTCCTTTAATAAACTGAGTTGTTCATTCATTCCTTGCACGTCCCTGGTTTTTGAAAAGAAACTACAGCATATCCAAGATAAGTTAATTCAATATCTATGGTGCAAGACAACAAAGGCCACCATACGTCAATCCAAAATTTCAAAAGTGTTGATGAAATCCTAACTATTTATTTAAAAATGTAAAACATCATTATTAAAATTCATTAATTAACCATAAACACATCCATTAAATTTAACTTGACGCACGCAGAATTATTATACTTTAATTAAGTTATTTCGACAGAGCTGAACTAAAACTGTCAATTAATAATCAATGAGTCATTAATTACAAATTATTAAACTTCATAATGGCGATAAAATTCTAGAACAACTAATGAATTTTCTAGAGATATTCGCGTATATATGTATGTTATGTTCCAGATTCAAATCTCTCTAGTGAAAGACGAGACTCAAATTACAGGATAGTGTTCAGGAATATTATTAAGGTATCCGGAAATTATCAATATTAGCGAACTTATTCGGAATTAGAAAGATCTTGTGAATATCGAGGAATTGTTTGCTGCCATAACGAAAACAGCCAGAAGGGATTCTGTTTCCGGGAATAACCGGAAAAGTAAATGTATATGACTCTTGGATATGCCACAATATGAGATTTTATTTCCGGTTTTCCAATACAGGATTTTAAGCCCATCTTATTTTGCTTCTATTATTTCATTCTATTTCAGATCAGTTAATTTACATGAAAAGCCTATCCTCTATTTTCGATTATTTTATTGCAGAAAAATTTACTTTTTTACGTCCTGTTCATATAGCAGACTTTCCATATATATATAGGACTTTGGTATACAGAGGCGGACACAGGGGGTAGTCACAGGGGTCATGACCCCCAAAATATATTTTTTCACTGTAAAAAATTCCAACTTTCATGATAAATGAAGGGTGTTATTCCAAGACCATGGCAAATTCTCTCCTTAACCCCCTCCAAAATTAAAGTCTGTCTGCTCCTCTTCGTATTTCGAAATTCTTTATATGTCAAAGTTTTGGTGACACCCCTCGATTTCATTCGAATTCTCTGTTCATTACATAGACAAACTGCTTTAATAAGGGGCGCCCACGAAAAAGGTCTTTGATTTCAAATAGTTACAAAATAAAAAGTTATTTTAATATTATAAAAATTTTAGTGGCAACAGATACACAAAAATTAAACATTTTCTTTTATTTTGTAAAAAATGTTCTCACATTCATGTAACAGTCACAAAGCAGTCATTTTCAATATGACATTCACCCCACAACAATGCAAGTGATGCGTTCTGAAATTTGCTGAAGTAGAAAGTGATTTGACTATTAAGCATGCTAGGGACACACATCTAGTGTTTATAACATAGACAAACATGCAAAAATATTTTATTGTTGTATATCTATTGCCACTAAACTTTTTAAAATAGTCCAAGAACTTTTTATTTTATAAATATTTGAAATCAAGTACCATATTTTTTGGCACCCTGTATATCGAATTTTTTATGCCACCTTTGATTTCAGCGTGTCCTACTGTAATTTGATATTTAATGTACTAAGTATATTTTAAATCTAGCTCTATTGACAGACTATATGATATATAGATTTATAAAAAATAATACAAAATATGAAAAATAAAAATAATATATGGATTCATAAAAAAAATCACAAAACTCTCCTCGGTGGCTTTGCATGTTGACGATGATTTGGCAGTTGTGCTAGCCCTGGGAAGGGTAATAATATCTTACAACATTATATACGGGAAAAGGAGCTTCGTTCTCTACTCGATGGCCTAGGGGTTAAGGCACTTAGGGTTCATTTGAAAGATCCTACTTCGACTCTAAGCAGCGCCCCATATATTGAAAGCCTATACACTGAAAACCGGGAGTTCCAACATAGCCGATTCTGTAGACCATGTTCCGCGCTGTGTTGTGATCGCGTGAAGAGGGTTTTGAATGCTTTTGCCCCAATTTAAAACTATTTCAATATACGGTTACTTATTCATTGCATCATGATAAGATTCAGCGTTGTTGTATGGTCAGTACTATGATTTAGTATTGATATATTAATTGTGCATTTTTAGATTTTAAAATGTTTTTTGAAGTGTGTATTGCTGTTGATTTTGTTATGCCATATGGGACATACAGTGCTTTCACTCTTTCAAATCCATTTATGCAAATAAAAATTTTTGTGGATGCTTGTATTTTGTGTAAGAAAAAAAACCCCTGGTATTTAAACAATAAAGTTGGAGGTGAAAGTTAACCGGTTATAAAAGTGATTTTAAACCTCATTACTAGCTCGTAATGTTAGTCAACATTTAATATATTGTATATGTAATTAATTATTATACTTTACACTTTACTATTTTATATATCTTTAATGATTTAATATAAATATTTCCCTGCACATGAATATGCGGTGCTTATCGTGATGTAGTGGTACATTTTTATGATGATGAATATTTATGGTTTTTTCAAATGTAATGAATATTTGAACTTGCTTCATCTATTTCATTTATAATTATATATACTAGCTGGACATCGAAGTGGATTCAGTACAGTGGACCATATTCAAGTATTAAGAGAATTAATTGAAAGAACACATGAATATGAACTTCCATTGTGTGTGGCATTTATTGACTATGAGAAGGCCTTTGACTCTATTAAAACGTCAGCAGTCATCAACTCTTTAAGATCAGCAGACATCGAGGATGTGTACATTGACATGGTGAAACGTGTGTATAAAAATGCAAGTGCAAAATTTCGGTTACATAAAGATACCGAAGCTATCAAAATTGGTAAAGGTGTGAGGCAGGGAGATACCATTTCTCCAAAACTTTTTACTTCAGCTTTACAGATGATTTTTCAGCAGATAAATTGGAATGACAAGGGAATAAAAATAAATGGTGAATATTTAAATCATTTGCGGTTTGCTGATGACATTGTTATTTTTTCAACGAACCCATCAGAACTCCAAGACATGGTACAGGAGCTCTCAACTAGAAGTAAAGAAGTTGGACTCAAGATGAACCTACAAAAAACTAAGATCATGTTCAATAATTTCGTAGAGGAAACAAAAATACAAGTTGACAACATTGAGCTAGAAATTGCTGATTCATATATTTACCTTGGCCAGCTGATTTCAATGGATGGCAACATTATGAAAGAACTCAACAGACGTATTAAACTTGGCTGGAGTGCATTTGGAAGAAACAGTTTTATCCTGAAGGGGAAATTGCCTTTGTGTCTAAAAAGAAAGGTCTTCAACCAGTGTGTATTGCCAGTCCTCTCTTATGGATCAGAGACATGGAGTCTAACAGTTGGAGCAATACGAAAGTTACAGACAACGCAAAGGAGCATGGAGAGGTGCATGCTTGGAATAACTAGGAGAGATCGAAAAAGAAACACTTGGGTGAGAGAGCAAACTAGAGTAGAGGACATCATTGTTAAAGTAAAAGGGCTGAAATGGCGATGGGCTGGGCATATTGCAAGAAGAACTGATCAACGATGGACAACAGAAATTCTGAACTGGATTCCAAGAGACCACCGAAGACCTAGAAAACGTCCTCAAACTAGATGGGTGGATGAAATAAGAAAACAGGTTGGGGTGACGTGGAAGCGAATTGCTCAGGATAGACTTGTGTGGAAAGCATTTGGAGAGACCTTCATCCAGCAGTGGATAGATAATGGTTGAATATGATGATGATGATGATATATATATATATATATATATATATAAATTGGGCATCTTTAATTTAAAAAAATTTGGATAATTGTTGAATAATTTAAAAAACGTGAATAAAACATATGAAAGAATTAATCTCTCATTCAACTTCAGATTTATATAAAAAATTACGCTAGCTAGACTTTTTGCTTCAAACTTCATTGAATCAGTGTATGCTTCTTCTAAGCAATTTGATGAATGAAAATTATTAGTTGTTCACCATTATGTACATTATGTATACTCTGTGGGATAATAGTGAGTCAATATTTAAATAAAAATTTTTGCATCCATTAGAATATATACATAATATTTTTATAGGGCTTCTTTTTCAATACTGTTATGGTACATTCAGCACGTAGACATTTTTCTATTGACCAATAATTTAATTGAGATTTATTTAAATGTAAAAAAACAATATAGCACATGTGAAAATAGGCGGCTTCATATTTTCTATATATTCTAACTATTAAACCTGATGTGTGCTAAAAATGGTTATATTTTACATAAAATAAAAGTTACCTTTGTGAGATTAGTGTTTTATTTTATTGTACGAGTGTTTGTTCAAAACAAAATTTCTGAAAATAATGCTTTTTCTCGAGGGAAATGAGGGTTTAACGGCTAAAAATATTCTAAAGGCAGTAATAGATTCTGTAGATACAATTTCAGTGTAAACCAGGGTTTAAACTACGGTCGTTTTTTTCCCAAAATGCGACGAATTAATCTAAAATGCGAGAAAGAAAATTGTGTCCGTCGCAAAAAACAACAGTTGTTTAATATCCAGGCAACAAACTTTGCCTTTTTTTTAATCACTTTGATTTATGTAAGATAATTTGACGTAGCATTACGCAGATTAGATTTATAAGTAAAGACAACGTTATACCTTACTTACGCTTATAACGTTGTCTTTACACTTATAAAACTTTGATTATGTTTCACTGTTATTTTTTCTTAAACTTAAAGTATGTTTCCTACAGTAATTCAAAGCATCGTTGTTGTAAATAATTTTATTGATACGACTTTTCGAGCGACGAAAGCAACTAATCTTCTTTGGAGTTTTTGCGATAGAATTTTTTAAGCCAGCTTAACTCTTATGCAAACTACACTATGCGCGTAGAAATGCCCTCAATATAAAAGATATGGGAGTAGGGCGTTGGTCCACGGCGTCGGCCATTACAGTTTAGTGTGGAACCTTTCAATGTAGGGGATGTTGCTCTATGTCTCTTTTTCTCCTATGGTATACCCTATCCTAGGTCTCTTTTTCTCCTAAGGTCCCTTTTCCTTCCTAACAGTCCGTTTCAGCTCAAACGTGGGTATCGAAGATATTGACGATAGTAAATTCCACACAAAAAAAAATCGCCCTGGTGGCTTTGTATGCTGATCACTATTTGGCAATTGTGTTAGCCCTGAGAAGGGTAATTATACCTTTCACAGATTTATAGATATAATAATATAACAGATGGACAAATTCATTCATTGTTTCCTTCAGAAACTAATTTGGTGCACCTGTAGTTGAAACGTGCGCATATATATCCAGTAAGCGTTGCCCCATTATGTGTTTTAATACAAAAAAAAAATGTAGAAATGTTTGTTTAAAGCACGGAATAATAAGCTTATTGTATTTTCATTATTTATAAATTTAAATTAAATCTTTAGAAGTTATATTTATTTTTTTAATTTCCCTATATCTTGATAACTTCTGCATAACCCGATATAAATCACTTATCTGTTGATATATCGATTCATCCATGTTTCACTGTACAGGGATTGTAACATTTAGGCCATAAATGTAGGAACTCATAGGCATAGGCAGAAAGTTCATAAGGGGGTTATAGGCTTAATGGGAGGGGTTACAGAGCTACAACTCATATATTCCTATGTTAAATATACAAAATTTCATTGCGATGGGGGGTTATAACCCCCAAAACCGCCCCCTGGCCACGCCTTGCAGAAACCCCCTTTTCTCACTACGTTACTTGATAAAAGATTTCCTGCTTTAAGAAACGTTGGAAAAAAAAACTTTTTTATAGCTTTTAATTTTGAAAATTTTACTTCATCTTCCATTTTTTTGTTCATCACTATTTTTCGCTTTTTTTTTTCCTCTTCTCGTTGCGTCTTTTGTTTTTTCTCCTCTGATGATGAATATTTCGTTCTTTTTTTCTGATCATTGAAGCTGAATTCTCGAGAAGTTGATGACCATATATTTTCATTGAGCATTTTGAAGGTCTTCGAAGGAGGCTGACGTTTTTATGAACTAATGTTATTGCAAGTTCTTAGTCATAATAGAAGGAGTCCCTGGTTTACGACAGCTGAACACAAAAAATCAGAGATACGGCGTGGAGAACCACAATAATTTGAAAGGGGAAATTAACTCAACCAAACAAACGTTGAAAGAAAGATGAAATAACAATAAAAAATAAACTATCAGAGGAATGTACGGAAATAAACGAGGGACGAAAAGAAACATGTTTGATTACCTGTAATTGCCAACGTAAAAAATGTACAGCAGGCAATTACAGGCGCAGACATCTTTAATGTCCTTAAAATACGTATGTGCTTGTAGCGGAGCTTCCATCAAGTGTGTAGGGGAGGGAGCTAAGGGGATTGAAGGCAAAATTCGTACCTACAATTGGAGTCTAATTCAGATGACGAGAATGAATAGGGAACCTATAGAAAACCCTATTAAATGCTACAGGCGCCATTTCATTGTCTGGAGGGAAGAAGACAAAACCTATTTCTCTCTTGTGTTCGTATAATAGAAAACCAGTTTTAGAATATGGTTACTAATATTATTAACCCCACATTGAGTCTTAATTAAAAGCGACACCTGTCGGCGAATTTTGAACTACGTTTTTTATCCCGTTTATAAAAAACGTACCAAGACAACGTTTATCCTGTAAACCGCACCTCAATGCAATAATTTTTCTTCTATATTTTATGAATTTTTAGCAGGTTTCAATAGATATTGAACCCGCTATTGCTTTTGGTTTTTCTGTCTGCCTGTCTATACGCAATAAAAAGGGTAAGGCAAAGGTCTTCCGTAAATGCAATAATGATGGTTGTTGTTAACGTTGAAAACCTACCGAGTTACTTGAGAATTAGAGAGTTGCGGATTAGAGAGTTGTGGATTAGAGAGTTGCGAATTAGAGAGCTGCGGATTAGAGAGTTACGGATTAAAGAGCTGCTTATTAGAGCTGCGAATTAGTGAGTAGCGTATTAGCGGGTTGTGAATTAGCAGGTTTCGGATTAGAGAGTCGCAGATTAGAGAATTACGGATTAGAGAGTTGCGAATTAATGTTAATTGAAACCCGCTAAATTTATATATATCGCATTAGGCGATTTTCTTTCATTTGCTTGTTAGGGGTTATGCGAAACTTTTGTTGGTCCCGTATCGAAGCAGATGCATTACATAAGGTTAATTGATGATCTGATTAAAGAGTCTGCAATTTAAAAACGTCAGAAGAAACTCCTCAAATATGAATGAAGTGGAGGTATGCAAAAATAAATACAATGTAACCTCGATTTAACGATGGCCTCAATTTAATGAATGGTTTTATTGGTATAGACTGACATCGCATTGAACTTAGTATTATATGATCCTCGATTTAGCATTTGCTTTTTTCGATTTAAAGATAGTTCTGCGTCATTAGTCTGTGGCTGCAAGTAGTGTCTCAGTTAGAAAATCAGTTGTCGTTAAAAAATCAACTTTAATTTAATTCATTCCATTGAAGAGAACGCTGGTTTATGGTGTGTGAAATATTTACTGCATTTTGACCTCAACGGTGAGCTTTTCGATGCATTTGAAAACACCAAAAAACAAAAAGACAATGTCAAATGCCAACTATTTAGAAAAACCTCAACACACGCCAATCACAGATTTCTTTTGGAAGTAGTAATTACGTAAGTAGTTCTGTCTTACGTTTATTAACATTAACACGTATTCTTTAGAACGCTGGTACGCATTTTTATGATTTTCCTATTCTAAAATTTTTTATTTGGGCTCTGCTCAATAGCGCATCCATGAGTTTTGTTCGGGGGTTGTAATTTTTTTCTATGTAGTAGTTGCTACTTTTAACGCATTCTACATGTAAATTTTTAGCCCAAGAAAGAGCCCGGCACCCATCGCTTCCCCCTCACCCGTGGTTGTTGGTTCTGGTGAATTTTTTCCCTCCGACTTAAAGAAGTCCTTGATTTAACGATCACTTTCACTAGTCCTAGGAAAACTGTTAAACTGAGATTTGTCTGTATTATTTTCCGTTGTGCTGTAAATTTGTGAATTTTGTTCCATTTTGAAAAATGAAATTTTGTTGTACAGTTTATTATTATTATTTGTGTTTTGTCTTATATATATATTTAGTGCTTATGGCCTATAGGTCTTAATCCGGCCCTGAATAAATCTATGGCCATGTGTTTCCTGCGGTCCTCTAATTTCCATAGGATTCATTTTTATCAGACTCGTCTATATCTCAATCATTTACCTTTTCGTGAGCTTGTATATACAGTAATTTCACGCTTTTCAATTTTTTTTCAAACTTACGTTCCGTCCGAAGCTTTTTAATATGATCTTTCCCTTTTCCCTTTTGCTTTCTTTTAAATTAAAATAAAAGGTCTCGTTAGCAGACCAGTTACGGGATGGACGAAGTTGTTCCTAAAAGAGGAGGTGACCGTGAAAGAGGGGTGTTATTGTGAAGGAATTTCATCCCCAAAAACTTTTAACCGACCATAAAGTGGGGAGACCGTATGTAAGAGGTCGCCGTTAAGATGGGGTTTATTTTATTTGCACAATAATTATTTTAAAAACTTGGTGTGACGAACGTCAGCTCTCATTTCTTGAAAAATAGTGGGGGGAAGGTGCTTAATATGGGGGGGGGGAACTCGATTCGCTAGAATACTTGAAAACTAGTAAATCCTATCCCTGACTGTGGTGGTTTGGTTTCGTCCATAAGGGCAAAAGTGAGTTGATCAACGAAAAAGAGGAGCACCTTTGCATTCCCGGAACCGGACTTCGAACCATATAGATACTAACGAAAATAAGCTGCCAGGGATTATGAGTAATCCCGCAACTGTTTTTCAGTTATCACATGTTCTGTTTTCTTTTTCATTCGTATGGTTTCCTTTGTTAGGACGAAACTAAAGTTTACGCAATAATTTCTGCCACCTACGTATAGATTATAGCTCAAACTAGAGCTTTTTTCTTTTTGGAGAAAAAGAGACGCTTTCCCCGTCCTCGATTCGAACCAGGGTCCCTCCGTTTAGCCCGGAGTGTCTTAGACCGCTAAATGAAGGAGGAAAGGAAACAACGCTCTCTTTCTCCGTATATAAGGATGTATGATATTATTACCCTTCACAGGGATAACACAATTGCCAAATATGGTCAACACAGAAAAGCCTCCGGGGCGAGATTTTTGTGAGTTTTTCGTGGGGGAATTTATTATACAATAATTTTTGCCACCCACGTATTAATTAGCTCAAACTAGAGCTTATTTGTTTTGGAGAAAAAGAGACGCTTTCCCCATCCTGGATTCGAACCAGGGTCCCTCCGTTTAGCCCGGAGTGTCTTGGACCGCTAGACGAATGAGGACAGGAAACAACGCTCTCCTTTTCCGTTACATGTAAGGATGTAAGATATTATTACCCTTCGCAGGTTTCTTTTTCGACGAAACTAAAGTTTCGTCGAAAAAGAAAAAAAAAGAAACAAGCTTACATTCGTGGGATAGAACACATGACCCATGTAATCACAAAATTCAATCTTGATGATTATCGGAATTCTCTCTCTCTTTTTTTTTTTAATATTTTTTTTTATGATGTATGGAGAAAACTGATTGATGATGAACTGATCATGAGGAAACTAATTTGATCCAAGGAGAAATTAAAAAAATCACGATATGAAGTTTTATTAGCTTATACGAGAATTATTTTAAAAGTCAGGAGTTCAACAATTCGTTAACTTTCATCTTTTGAACCATGATAAGGATCAGTGGCGCCGACTTCATGGGTTCGAGACACTTTTTGCACCCTCAATAATTTTGTTGTGGGTTCCTCGAACCCATAATATTTTTGCTCGTGGGGAAAATACGCATACGGAAATAGAAGCACAAAGTTTTTCGTCATCAATTCTTCAATATTTTCATTATTTATACCCTGTTTCTTGAACCTTTTATAAAAAAAAAATTGTCTGGGTTCATAGAAAATACAAAAGTCTAATAACTAGATGTACATACAGAGACGAGAACATGTCACTATCATAATGATAAAGGAGAAAATATGTTGTCACTAAGTTGACCCACCCAATCTTTCAACAGCTGGGGGATTCACACCTTTTTTTTTTTACTTTTTACTTCGTTTTGCCTCCCAAGCACCCCTGGTGCACCCGGGGAATCTTGGGGGTGGGGGGTGGATATATCTCAGTATTTTGGCAGCAATCGTAAAACTATAAAGGGTGTATACATTTAGGAGAACATTAAATAATTATCTAGAGAAAAAATATTTTTCTATAATTAACTATAATTTGCTTCATGGCCGGCGCAGCATGACCACTGTAGTCTTTGAGCCGTAAAACCAAAAGAACAAATAAATAAATAAATTGCTTCATTTTAACATTTCAGATGTCTTATTGTACCAGATAATCTGATAATGAAATTTAAATTACACTTAAATCCTTTAAGAAATGCTTTTGTCAATCGATTTAAAATTTTCCGAATCCCCCAGTAATTTTTAAAGTCGGCGCCTATGGTAAAGGAAGGTGGTAGGAAGTGGTTGGTGGGGGCATAAATCCTGTCCCGAGCTTGCTTTGTTGAGTTTTCGACCCAAGGTACAAATACAAATTTATTTTATATTAAAAATGTTTAATCTTCGTTACATTGGATACTTGCTGAAATGCTATGATATTGTTCTGGCTAATTAGCAATATGTCGTCAGAAACATTTGACCTGTGCGATTTTCGGCCATGAGTTTAAATATGTGCAGCCCTTTACAGGCTACTTTTAAGTTATCGAGGACCTTACATTTGGTTGTGTTTTTACAGTATACGGACAATAAATTTCATTCTGTAGCGAGATTTAGATTTGTCCAAATAATCCGAACCATTAGGGACTAAAACCGGGTTATATTTGCAGCCCTTTACAGGCTATTTTTAAGTTATCAAGGATCTTACGTTGGGTTGTGTTTTTACAATATATAAAGACAGCAAATTTCATTCTGTGGCGAGGTTTTCAGTTGTCCAATGAATCCGAACTACTAGAGATTAAAAATCTGGTCATATTTGTAGCCCTTTGCAGGCTATTTTTAAGTTAATAAGAATTTTATATTTGGTTGTGTTTTTTTGCAGTACAATGACAGCAAATTTCCTTCTTTGACGAGTTTTACAATTATTTAAGGAATCAGAACCACTGGGGACTAAAATCTGGGTCATATGTGTAGCTCTTTGCAGGCTATTTTTAAGTTACTAAGAATTTTATATTTGTTTTTTTTTTTGCAGTATATAAGGACAGCAAATTTCCTTCTGTGGCGAGTTTTACAATTGTTTAAGGAATTCGAACCATTGGAGACTAAAACCTGGGTTATACTTGCCTGGGTTATACTTGCTTTACAGGTTATGTTTAAATTATTGAGGATTTTCCGTTGTGTTGCGTTTTTACATACAAACAGCAAATTTCATTCTGTTCTGGGATTTACAGTTATTCCAAAAATTCAAACCACTGGGGACTAAAATCTGGATCATATTTGCACCCCCTTTACGGGCTATTTTTTATTGAAGATCTTAGGTTGGGTTTTTATACAGGATATAAAGGGAGCAGATTTCATTCCGTACGCTGGATTTAAGGTTATCAGAGAAATCCGAACCACTACGGCCGAGGAAATCAAAACCCAAAATTTAGAAACCCAGCATCCGTTCTACGATGGTATTGGGAGTCAAACCTGGGTAAGTGGTGCATTACCAATTACACCACCACAGTGCAGTGGACCTACATCCTTCCAGGAAATCTAACCCTCTTAAAGACTAAGAAAACTACTTTCAGGGACGCCAGTGACCATTTAGTCGCTAAGTATTTATTTCTTTTTCAACGTTGGGAGTCGAACCAGTATTAACGGCAGGCTGGTCGAACACATGACTATTAACCCATTGCCAAGCAAAGATTTATGAGTTATATACATATGTTATATATATTACTATAAGGGCCAGCGACAAAAGGGCAAAGGGGGGAGGAGTAAATACGCCCAGCTCGGAACTTTTTTTTTGTTTTTCCTTTCCTTTTTTTGCAATTGTTTGAAAGAATTATTAACAGGGCCGTACCTAGCAGGTGGCAAGGTGAGTTTATGCTAGGGGCGCAGACGAAGGGTTGGTTGGTTGTTTGGATTTTTTATGGCGCAAGAGTATCTGGGCTATACTGCACCCCAGACGAAGGGACGTAAAATCAGCTGAAAATTGATTGAAATAATTCAAAGGAAAAAAATGTTATTAACTAGGGGACTTTATCTTATTTGGGGGGGATCTGGATGGGAGCAAGATGATCTAGCTAAGGTTCCGATTATTAAAATAATTAAAAATTTGACGATCATTAGCTTTCAAAAAATAGCTAGGGGCGTGGGGGAAGTTAGTGGTTGGTTGAATGGTCCGATTTGCCAAGTTGCCTAAGGCCCGTAAATTCTGCCCCTGGTCCTTCGGCTTATCCTAGAAAGGAAGAAATATTTTTTTTCCAGATTGAGAACAAAATGGGCTTTCACTTCCCCTTCTTCAAGCCACTTTCAAAAAAATTTTCTTTTCTTTTTTTTCTATTGGATTAATTCTAGCACGTCACAACTTTAATTTTTTGAATTTTTTTTAAACGTCGTTTAAATTTTTTTGATAATTCACATTCCTGACCCGTAATATTATTTAAATTTTTCTCAATGTGATATTATTAAAAATAATATTACATCCAAATTAAATAGCGTCCATTGCAGAGTATGGCTAATTCGATTTTATTTATGGCGATAAACTGTACATGACGATGTCTTTTCCCTGTCTTTAGATTGGCGTTATGGACGGAGTGTATAATACGCTCCGTCAGAGCATATAATACACTCCGTCAGAACATACAATATGCTCCTTCACAGCATTATATATTGGTAAGAAATAAATATAATGGTCGCTTTTTCAGTGGAGGTTTTTGCAGTAGTGCCAATGTGCCTGTGTAACATGCTGATTATCTAGGTTCGATACCAGCAAGTACTTTTTGTTTTTTACCTATAGATCCGTTGTTTGGGGTTTGACCCAAAGTCGTATCCAGTCTGGGGCTAGAGGGGCTGAGCCATCTGGAAACGTAGTCAGTCCCTAGAAAATAGTTTTTCAAAATAAATTACCTTAGAAATTTATTTTAAATTTTTTGTTTTGTATAAAATTGTACATGACAATGGAAATTGTTCTTTGACGTTAAAAATATATTCAAAATAGATTTCTACGGTAGGTCTTGTGCATACTCTGACGAAATTTTGAGTCTTCATATACTTTATAATAAAGATAAGGGAAATTATAAATTTTAGTATACCTCTATAAGTTTTTAATGCAAAATTTAAGTTAAGAAATTTATTCATTGATGTTAAATATATTAGCCTACTTAGATATTTAGTATTATTAAATATATTAATAAAATACATTAAAATATTAAAGAACTTTAAGGCTCCCCCTGTAAAAAGTGTCTACCAACAGGCCTTATTTGACTCCCTGTCTACGGGATTTATGAGAATGTATGTCATTTCAAACGATTATTATTATCTATTTGTTATTTATATATTAAAAATTTTACACACATTTTTTGCCCACACAATCCATATTCTATTGGCTGGAAATATTTTTGTCATAATAACGAATTCAATATCCATCCAATAATTCGTCATGAGAATAGTAAATCAACTAAACCATTAAATTAGCAAAAATTAAATAATCTGATTAGAAATTTAGAGATTAAGCAATCTTCAATTCCTGCTAATTCTTTGTTCAAAATAGAAGAAAATAGTGGATAACTGTTCTCTTTTACTAGGCAAAGTAAAGGTTGGTTGGTTGGTTGTATCTTTATGGCGCAAGGACAGATAAAGTAAAGGACATACAACGTTAATAACATGCATTATGCGTTTTCATTGCCGAGACGAGAGAAAATTTGATTTGCATATAAATAAAGCAGCTAGAATCAGTAGCGTAAAAATTCAAAAATTATGGAGGGGGGGTGGACTCAAGTGTCTTTAAGGAAAATTATACGATGAAATGCTAGAAAATAATGCATTTTAATAGCCAATAGGGATCTTCGGCCCCCGAGTCCTTCTTTCCTACTCCACTGATTATAATAATCGATTCCCGTGGAGATCGCGGGGTTAGATTTGCTACGTGCACGTTGGCGTGGAAATCGCGTATTCAGAGTATTAAACTTTATAATTCGCTTGATAAAGTTTAACATGAAATTCAGATATTAACCGGGTAAAAAGGGGGATGAGCATATAAATAAAGCAGTTAGAAACGATGCCCGTGGAAATGGCGGGATATGTAGTCAGAGTTTTAGTGAATACGTTTTAATGAGATTCAAATATTTGCCGGGAAAAGGGTGTTGTGCATAAAGATAAAGCAGATAGAATCGATGCCCGTGGAAATCACGAAAGGCGCAGACTTTTCTACATACGCGTTGGGACGGATAAGTAGTCAGGATATTTAAATGCATCATCTTGTGAATACATTTTAACATTTATTTATTTATTTATGATTTCTTTGTAGGGACAAAGCCCCCCACGGGAAGCCAGGGGGAAAGTAGACAATAGGTACTTAACGAGCCTCAGGTTTCCTGAAATTCAAATTCATTTCAACGAATAAATCCATGAAATTCAAATATTAACATTCTTTGAAACAGACCGAATACATAGTAACTGATGCGATAAATGGACACTTATTAAGGTAATCGCTCATTGATACCACCTGTCCATTTCAAACGGTGTTCTCTTCGGAGGCCTGTTAGACATAAAGATTCTATTTCACAAGTTCATCAAAAGTTCTTGAAATCCTCATTGGGGATATTAATGCCAATGCCGGGGATATCAAGTAGTTCTGACTGATGCCTCCTGATATTTCAGGAGGTGTCCGTAGACGAGTCAAAAGAGCTTTTAAATAACCATTCATCATTTCCTTCGTCAGTTTCTCGGTCGGTTAATTACTGTTGCGCGTAAAGCGACAAATTTCCGTCGTTTTGTATTCGCCGACGCGAATCAATTCATTAGCATAACAACGTAAATTTACATTTTCCAACAGTTATTTTAATCAGGGCGTATATGACATCAAGAGTATGACGGAACAAAGGCCAATTTCCAAATTTCACCTTCCTTTAAATCGTTGCCAAGAATGGCAATTAAAATGATAAATGTCCGTTAATGTAGCTGACATAGGGGGCCAGGGGGCTAAGACCTCCTTAGACCTCTCCCCTTCTTACACTGATGTGAAAAGAGCGCCACATGGTGATTGATATAACGTCTAATGTATAGAATATATAATGGACCTGTAAAATTGCCTCGTACATTGTGCGAAATGATGTAATAAAATTTGTTTAATAACTACCGATGGAAACAACTTCAACGTTAATGACGTAACAAAATTATTCATCAAGCCCGTCCTATGAAGGTTTAATCGGAGAGAGTATAAATATATAAATAATTATACAGTAGGTAAGATCTGGACCAAGGGTCGACAACCAATGACACGTGCCATACTCGGAACGCGAGCACTTTTGGATACCACGCAGATACTTTTGAATAGCACACGAAGTGATTTTAAATTAAAACTTATTGTATATATAAAAATTTCCTCCCTGAATGAGGGCTTTTTTTTTATTCTCTTACTTAATTACTATGTATCTTCTTAAATTCCTAATTATTAATTTATATCTTATTAAATTACTAATTATTAATTT
>QLNU02015003.1:23551073-23567552 GCA_006491805.2 Dysdera silvatica | reverse complement strand
GCCCCTTCAATTAAAATTAATTTGACGGTGCGAAAACGGGACTTTCTTAGGGTCGAGAAATCGTTTTTTAGCGCTTTCGTAAACCATGGAAGTTAAACCGGAGTTTATTAGCTCTGTTTTGATTGCGCTGCTTTTGACTGTTTTTAAAAGAAATCTACCAGATTTGGCAATCTACGGACCTGTCAAATATATATGCAGAAAATTTGCATTAAATGTTGGCTACTCATGAAGTAAAGTGTATAAAAAATTTAACAGCTCTGTTGAATGGCGTGTGAAAGGGGGGGCTCAGAAGGCTCAAGCCTCCCATTGGATAACGAAGTATTGTCCGTTCACGAAAAGATGTCGGATGATACCGTTAGAAAAAACGGTAGGTGGCGTTGTCAACCGGCTAGCCTCTTACAATAATGTAAGACTCTACACTCGTTTTGGGCAACCGCCAGAAACAAGTTTAGAAATTGGAGTCCTACTCTTCTGTAAACGACCAGCTGGCTTGTGACGTCACCTCCCGTTAATTTTAAAAGTACCATCGGACTTTTTTTCGTGAACAGACAATACGTTGTTCTCCTTAATGAAGAATTACTTGGCCAATTTTGAAGCCGCGTAAGTCCCCCGTAGTTCTTGAACTGCCACTCCCCTGTCTCTCTTATAAACGTTTTAGTTTCTGTTGAGGTATAAACGTTTTAGTTTCTGTTGAGGTATAAACGTTTTAGTTTCTGTTGAGGTATACAAGTAGGGTCTGTTTATAGCGAGAAGCTTAAGATAAACAAAAATCTCTCGCTAAATCCGCTTTGGGATTTAAAATCCTAAATTTTGAAAATAAAGTCTACATAGGTAACATATGTGCATTCAATGTGCACACAACAATATTCAGCTTTGAGTGTTCTCCCCTCCCTACTACGTGTTATACCATTATCACTAGAATTTTAAAAAAAGTTAAAAGAGTTAAAAGTTTAAAAAAGTGATATTAAGGAAATCATATTTATGATCATTTCCATATTAAACTTTACCGCATATTTATATGTGTGCACATATAGAATTGAATCGTAATAGTGTTCATTATGACCCCCCATCAAACCTCCTCCTGTGCACGCTAGTGATTTCGTTATACAATTCCCTACCTGAAAATTGTTTATAGTGTGTTGTGGTTTCGCCCATACCTGGCGCCTGATACCGTTAGCAGACGGGTTAGTCCATTGCAGTTTAGGGAAGGGCGTCTTGCCGAAACTGGTTTTTCGCGCGGGAAAAACCAGTTCCTCCAAGACGGCCTTCCCTCAACTACAATAGACTAACCCGTCTGCTAACGGTATCACGCGCCAACTGAGCGCTAATGCACAGTAGAAAGGTTGTTTGTTTATACTTTATGGTACAACGGTGAGTGAAGTCATACAAAAAAATAAGATACAGAGTATCTGGGAAAAAACTTACATACATAAAATAGCAAATTAAAAAAAGGTAACTCTATCTTCACTTCAGTTTACAGTAAACCCACCCATACAGACAGATATTTCGATTTTAAATCATATCATCCCACATGTCATAAAGCTTCCGTTATTAAAACATTAAGCCTTAGGGACAATTCTCATTGCAGGAATGAAGGAAGCACTTTCAAACACAGAAACCAAACACATACATACGGCACTCAAAAACAATGGATATCATAGAAGATTCATTCTCAAAAACTGTAGACCCGATAGCATATCTTTAAATGATACATTCCACACCCGTATCTCCATTCCATATATTCACGATATTTCCGAAACTATCTCTCGCGTCCTCAAGGGAGTACATATCAAAATGTTCTACTCCGTTGTCACCACACGTCGCAAAAGAACTTATCAAAGTTAAAGATCCAGTTCCACCAGATCTCACAGGCGCCACATACCATGCAAAGACTGCAACAAACTTTACATAGGACAAACAAAAAGAATGATCAAAACAAGAAGAAAAAAAACATAAACAAGAACTTGCGAAAGGAGACATAGACTCGCGTCTGGCAGAACACGTTTTACAACACGGACATGAACCAGACTGGGACGCAACAAAAATACTACACCGGCATATCACAAGCAAAAATAGTAGACTCTTCTCAGAATCTTGGGAAATTTACAAACTACATGGGGAAAGCCATTAACATACGTAAGCCAGTATTTGAGTTTTTAGAATCTGGAAGCATAAAAGACCACGGCTTTCATTGTTAACGATTTTTTTTTTAGTATCTTAACTTTCATGTGAACATTGGGTGTTACGGAACGAGAACTGCTATAAAATTCTTTTTAAGGCGCTGTTTCGAAATTAATTAGGTAGTGAGAAAACATGGATTTAAATTGAAGGGATTTTCGAGCCATGGTTTTGTATGAATTTCGACAAGGTTTGACACAGCAATGTTTGTCGATCGTATGAATTCGACTTTTGGTAATGAAGCACCATCTAAAGCAACAATTTACAACTGGTTTAAAGAATTCGACATTGGACATAGGAATTTCGGTGATCAGTTTCGCGAAGGTTGACCAAAATCTGCTGTACGACAATCAATTACTTTAGATCGTCATGTCGCATCTGGTGAAATTGAGGCATCTTTGAATATTTCAATGACCGGAAAATGATTCAATTTTGCATGATCATTATACGTCAGGAAGGTATGTGCGTTTTGGATACCACATAATTTAAATCAAACTCAAAAGGATGCTCGTGTCAAATGATGAAGGGAAAATTTTGAAAGATTCAACTGTGGTGCCTCAAAACGTATCTTTAATTTTTTTGTTAAATGAACCACATTCTATAAAAGTTATGCCTGCATGAAATGCTTCAAAGAAGATGGTTGCCTCGTTTTTTGGTAAATCCGGCCACATTGTAACCATTGCATTGGAGGATCGTAGAACAGTAAATGTTAGTATACGGCAATTTGTTTGCCAGAAATATCTGCTGAAATCAGAGAAAATAACTCGAAATGTTGCATCGTTCTTTATCTTTATGACAATGAAAACTCACATACTACATTTCAAACTGTCAATTATTTGAAGCATGAAAACATGATTTAATGAGTCATTGCCATTGTTTGCCAGACTTATCACCCAACGTTTTTGTTTTTTTTGTTTTTTTCCCCAACGATCAAAAATAAAAAGCGTGATCAACGATTTAACAGTGCAGAAGAAGAAGAAGAAGAAGCAGTTGAAGCTCATAAATCACATGTTTCTGCTACAGCAAACTCTGAACAGCATAACTGTTTTCAAAATTTATTTTGAAAACAGCTTTGTTTGAAAACAGTCAACTGTTTTGAAAACAGAAAAACTGTTTTCAAAAAAAAAATGTATAAATAGTAAAGGCGAATATTTTGAAAAGCGACAAAATAATTTTTTCCATATAAAAATATTTTATATATTATTTTCTAAAAACTTAAGTACTGGCCCTCGTATCACAGCCACTTCCAGAAACTTACGAACAACTCTTATTCTGAAATGTATGGGACTTCCCCAACATCAGGTGCCCCGCAATACAGGTTTCTCATTGGTTCCCATTAAAGCTTTTCCATGATTTTTATTGGAGGCCTCCCATTGGTTCCCACTGGGGTTTTCCATTCTGCGGGACTGCTCTGATGAAGGATTTTCTAGAAATTTCAAGCATAAAAAGAAGCAGAAATATAACATCCTCACACATTACTTCCGATGAAGGGCTGCAGCCGACGGGTCCGAAAGCTTGGGTGATCTTTATCATTTGCTATTTTACCAGTATTTAATCTTTTGTGTGTAAAGTAAAGTCGTGTTACATTAAATATGCTAAA
This sequence comes from Dysdera silvatica, assembly GCA_006491805.2. Lineage (NCBI taxonomy): Eukaryota > Metazoa > Arthropoda > Arachnida > Araneae > Dysderidae > Dysdera > Dysdera silvatica. The sequence continues at coordinate 23,563,774 of QLNU02015003.1, read as the reverse complement.
AAAGGAGGCAGAAAAATAGCTGAGATTTTTGTGTACATCGCGAGCGAGGATCTAGAAAGCCCTTGGGGGAGGGGGGGGGGCAACGACCTAAAATTGAAACCCCATACAGACCTATTCTGCGGAACTTATTACCGAGTTCACAAATGAGTAATATGAAATAGATTTGTTATTCTCCGGAGGAGGCCCATGTCCCCCCTCCCCCCGCTTGGTATCCATTTCGGATATATTACGTATTCTTTTTCACAGGTCAAAACATTCGGGATGTTTGTGTTCATTTTCCGCGTTTACATGCTGTTGTCAAACATATAAATAGCCAAGTACGAACGCCAATCTTACTTCATATATAAGTAATACGTTATATTTCACATTATATAAAGATTATAAGTTATATTTTACAGTACGTACACGTTATACGTTATATTTTACTGTATGTATATATTACGTTATACTTAAGAAATTAAAATAACTGCAAGGAGAAGTCAAAACAGTCTTTGTTAATTTTTGCTTACTTTTACATTTCAAAACTATCTAAATCATTGGAGATGGGATCCAGGGCTGAGAGTGACTTCTGACACACTAACAGCTTTATATTCTGGATTCGAAGCTCTAAACTAAAGATAAGAGGATATTTATTTGTCGGCGTAAAAGTTATCGAAGTGTTATTAATGGAAGTGATGAAGGGAACAGGGCTCAAGCCCCCCCCCCATCGGCTATCAAAAATCTTTTTTTCTAACCCAGCATCACATAATCATCTTTAAAGCTTCTTGTGTCCTCTTTATCAGTTTTGAATTTCTGTTCTAATGGTCATCGTTTTGATAAAGTGAGAAAATAATGAAAACGTTTTATAAAATTCTTATGTCCTTTATCCTTTCTTGTAACACAATATAACACAGAGAAATGTAACGAAATGTATTTCAACATAATAAAATCTGAAAACTCGTTTAGGTGTTTAATTGATTGGTTGTAAAAATATCAACTAAGAGGTCAATATTTGATGAAATATAGTATACAGTAACATATAATAGATTGTACTCACAAAATATAGCATATGATGATATATAATAACATACATATAATTCACGAAATATAGTACATAATGTGTTTTTGTATACATATGCCATATAATATGTTGTGATGCATCAGGATATTAATGAGATATACATGTCTGTATATATATATATATATATTCACTGGTTTAATCAGGGTGTTTCACAAGGGTCATAACCTTGATCGTGATGCAATTTTGTATATATATATATACATTTGAATATATGGAATTCTAGTTCCGAAATCTCCTTTATAAAAGTTCTGCGTACGACAACGTATATATTGCACAGCATATGCGTAAAGGAGCAGACAAAGAAATTGAAAAGACAACGACGACGAAGGCATAGTCTGAATTTAAAAGGAGATCAGAGTTCCTATGAAATCGACATCTAATAACAAAAACAACAAATTTTCATTGCCCCGGTACATAGAGAATTTTCTAAATGCGTCATCTTGGAAGGCAGCCGATTCGGCAGCTGGTTGCTTGATGTGCAAAAGATCTTCGCACCATAAATAATAGTAAAATTCCACCATGTTTTGGAAACAAAATATTAGAATACGAAGAAGACAAATATTCATGATGAATTTTAGTTTAATGACCTCTTCTACCGCTGCCGAAGTCATAAACGCCTATTTCACGTTCTTTTCCATTGTTATTGCAAGAGCATGACCTGTCATTTTTATTTTTTAGTGAAGTTGTCGATGTCTCTCGATTCTGACGAGACAGACAGCTAGCCCTATTACCTAGCCGTCAAAAAAAACATCGACAGTCGTTGCTGCCGTCTAACTTTTTTGCACTTTGACTTCTGATCTTTTTCAGTGTACTTTTCTATTCGGAAGAAAAGTGAAAAAGAAGGAAAAGGGAGAGAGAGAGAGAGAGAGAGAATAGATTTCGTGGAAGTTTGAGAAATCGTGACCCGTCATATCGTAAACTGTGATGAAGAGAATCTATTTCTGCACGTTTGAAAATATTTTTGAAAAGAAGATTTATGATTACTATTTATGAGTTAGCGTAGCTTGACCCTTTCTATCCTTACCACTTATAAATTTTACCTAACTATCTCGTTCGCAACCTCCACCCCTAAAATTTAACGTAATTAAAAAAATAGAAAATTTTATAAGTTCACGTAAGTTTTTCTGAATTTAATTTAAAAATAATTACAGTTCGTTTATTGGATACTTGAATATATTTAAAACAGCGAGTTTACATATTTTAAAATTTAATTCAAGTTGTTCTAAAAGTATTTGCATTTTACGTAAATTTTATTTTAGAGTATATCCAAGGCAACTGATTATACCTTATTTACAACCTAAGTGCGTTGACAAATTCAATAAAATTATAAAGAAAGGGATTTTAAAAAAGATTTCAATTTGATGTTTGTTTGGTTTTGATTGAAGTGTTATACGTTAAAGCTTAAAGTGGGAGAGGGCTTGTGCTTAATTATAAATTATTAATTGCTAAAACTAATTAATTCCTTTGTATTTCTTACATTTGCCACATTATTATTATAATAGTAATAATCTGCACCAAATCCATATCGACAAGAAAGCTTGAAATGTCTGATTGGCATAAGGGACTTTTCATCCTGAAATTGAAGGATTCAAGACTACTATACAAGCAGGGCCGTCCTCAAAGGGTACGCCGCGTACTCCGAAGAGATTTAAAAAAAAAAAACGCGTATACTCAAGAAAGTTTTTGTATTTGCTAGTTTTTGGGCAACTTTCAACAAATTTCGGAAGTTTTTTTCCTAGTCATTTACAAACTTGAATGGAAACAAATGAGGAAAACCCCCGAATCCTCCCCCCCACAAATAATATCCTGCGTACGACCAGGAGAGGAATGAAAAACTGGTGAGTAGTATGGGGTCAACTATAGCGCCAACCGAGAAGCAGGGAGAATTCCTGACCTTCGACCCTAAAAATGCCATTGGCCTTATCAAGACCACCCTTAATCACGTATGACACCTAGTGGCATGAATTGGTATTCACTTTATTCGATAGGTAAGTCTTTAATTAGATACCCCACCTAGTGGTATGAGTTGGTACTTATTCACATTATAGCCATCTTGCTTTCCATGTTAATTCCACCCTTTCATTACGTACAGCGGCTGGTGGTGTTAATTAGCATTTATTTTGTTCTTTTTGATATATAAGTCTTTAATTCGATACGCCAGCCAGTGTCATGAGTTGGTACTCATTCATATTACAGTCACGGTGCTTTCAATGTTAATTCAACGGCGTCTTTTCCCCGCCCCCCCACCCCGGGAGTGGGACCTACGATCTGTTGGTCTGAAAGTTGACGCTCTAACCGTTAGACCGATGATGAGTTGATAAGATCCACCTAAACTCTCTTCTTAAATCGATATACACAGCCCAAACGTTTCCCACCTTATCGGTGACATCCTTTTCTGATAAGAGTTCACGTTATCAGAGTTGATGGCTCGTTATTCTGGAATTTTTGTAACTGGTATGTTCTACGATTTAATTATTATCTAAGGTTTTTATTATCTTTGCTGATCGTTAGTTGTTCATGTTTCCTGTATTGTAAAAATTTTGTTAGTCAATAAAGTCCTTTTCTCGGTGTATTCTAGGCTTTCCTTTTAATGATTATTATTATTATTATTATTATTAATTTATTTATTTTTATTCAACATTATCTTTTATGATCAATAGCTGTTTTCGTAAGTTTCTTTATAGAAGTTTCGTTAGTAATTTATTGAAGTCCATTTTTTCAGATATATTTTATGATTTCCCTTTAAGGTTAATTATTATTAATTTGTTTGTTAGTTAGCATTGTCCTTCATGATAGCTGACTGATTTTAGCAAGATTTTTCATTAAAAGGTGATAAGGTAATTAAATTCTTTTAACTGTTTTAGGAATTTTTGTAGCTGGTATGTTCTATGATTTAATTATTGATTATGGTTTTTATTATCTTTGCTGATCGCTAGTTGTTCATTTTTCTCTATTATAAAAATTTTGTTAGTCAGTGAAGTCCTTTTCTCGGTGTATTCTAGGATTTCCTTTTAAGGCTTATTATTATTGTTAATTTATTTTGTTATTCAACACTATCTGTTATGATCAATGGCTGTTTTCGTAAGTTCCTTTATAGAAATTTCGTTAGTAATTTATCAAAGTCCTTTTTTTCCAGATACATTCTACGAATTTTCTTTAAGATTTATCATTATTAAGATGTATTATGTGATTTATTTAAGGTTTTTTATTACCTTTCATGATCGCTAGCTGTTCGTTTTTTCTCTTTCATAAAAATTTTGTTAGTAAGTAAAGTCTTTTTTTTTCGAGGTGTATTCTAAGATTTCGATTTAAGGCTTATTATTATTAATTTATTTTGTTATTTAACATTACGTTTCATGATAATTCGCTGATTTTCGCAAAATTCTTTACAAAAGTTTAGTATTTAAAGTAATTAAATTCTTTAACTGTTTTTAGGAATTTTTGTTGCTGGTATATTATATGATTTATTTAAGGTTTTTTATTATTTTTGATGATCGCTAGTTGTTAATTTTTCTCTTTTATAAAAATTTTGTTAGTAAGTAAGGTCCTTCTTTTCTCAATATATTCTAGGATTCCCCCTTTAAGACTTAGTATTTATTATTAATTTTGTTATATTATTATTATTATATTTCATGATAGTTGGCTGATTTTCATAATTTTTTACGAAGTTTCGATAGTAATTTATTAAAGTCCTTTTTTCCACATATATTCTTCTATTTTCCTTTAAGGCTCTTCATTATTAATCTATTTGTTAATTAACCTTATCTTTCATGATAATTGGCTGATTTCATAAGATTCTTTATCAAAGTTTAGAATTTAAGATGATTAAGATTTAGGATAAGATATCTACACATAGGGAGTAAATGTGACGTCATCGGTTTCCCACCTGTCCTGGACTATTACAAATCCACCAATCCCCTAAAAGGGAAAGTTCCCATAGGTCAAAAGTCAATCAGTGACGTCATCGCTATATCAACTGATCGTTCATGTGGGCGGCCATTGTCCTGTTGAAATACAGCTCCGGGAATGCCTTGGAGGAAGGGAACAACTTCGGGCTCCAGAACTTCATTGATGTACCGGTTGCTGTTAAGATTACCCACAATTCGTAGCAGCTGAGATCGTCCATGATACGCAATCGCACCCCAGACCATAACGCTGGGGGTTCGTCCACTATGACGTTGGATAATGCACTCCGGAAGGTGGCGTTCACCGGTATAGCGTCTAACACGGATGCGGCCATCACTGTACCCCAAATTAAAGCGGGATTCATCAGAAAACACCACTTGTTGCCAATCAGCACGCCAGTCTCTATGTCCATGAGCCCATTGTAGCCGCAGGCGCCGATGGTTTTGCGTCAGGAGGATCCTGTATAAAGGAACTCTTGCACGCAGTCCACGGTGCAGTAGACGCCGACGAATTGATGAAGCACACAATGATACACCTGTAGCAGTGCACCAACGTTCTGCCAACTGTCCAGATGAAGCAAAACGGTCCGTCACCGCCATGCGGACCAGGTGTCTATCATCCCGTGCTGACGTCACCTTTCGGCGTCCACTCCCGGATTTCCGAGTTGTCTGGTTCTCTTGAACCCACTGCTTCCACACTCGCATCACTGTGCTGCTGTTACGCCCCATACGAGCTGCTATTGCACGATAAGAAAACCCTCCTTCACGAAGGCCGATCATTCGTCCCCGTTCAAACTCCGTAACTTGCTGAAATGTCGCCCTCTTTCGTCGTAGAGGCATAGTGACGTCTCATGTAACGTTTACCACTAGCAGATAGCCATACACGCCCCGCTACAGCCCTCTATTTATACGGATCCATCAGCAGTTCAGAGGGCGCTGCTCAGCCCATGCATACGCAGTGACTCTGAAATTCTAATCATTTGAATAGCATACCCTAATTTGCATTTCCTGAAAGTTTCAGCTCAATCACATGATTCCTTCATGGTGTTGCAATTTTTACAAACATGAGTTTATATCAATTTCTCACACAGACTACATACTGACCACATACGTAACAAAAGTCAACAAATACCAAGACCTCTGATATAAAATCAAAGGCATTGAGCATGTGGAAAGGGGCGACATTTCACCTACAATTCTGTCAGCTGTAAGCCAAATACCAACAACACTGGATACAAATATGGAACTACTTGAGATGGACCCCAATACTCACATTGAACTACACAAAGCCACAAATTTAGACGTACGATGAAGTCGGGAAGTTTCTACAGACCAGTGGTTCCCAACCTTGGAGTCGCGAACAGGCTTCTGGGATGTTGTCGCAACTATTTTTAGTTGCAATTATTTTTATAAGGAATTTCATACCAAATGTTTCCAACGCTTTTATATTTCAACATGGCTTTATCACATTGCAATATTATCTTAATGGTTGTTAACTTAATATATATATATATATATATAATATTATTGATAATCAATATAATATACATAATTAATATAATATTTATAATTAATTTAAAATCATTTTATACATTGTGTTTTCCTTAGCGGATAAAAATGCTTTTATTGTGCAAATGTGGTAGCGGCGGAGGGGGAGGGGTCGCAGATCTTTGGTTACTATAAAAGGGGGTCGCGGATTACTTGGTTACTATAAAAATGGGTCGCGGCTTGAAAAAGATTAGGAATCGCTGCTGTAGACACAACAGCTGAATAACTTGCAGAAAAAAATCTTGAGTACTGGCATTGCAGGTCTTAAGTCGCCAAGCCAAGTCTCAAGCCGCCAAGTGTGAAAACGCATATGAAATGATAATATTTTTCATTCAACCCAATTCGAAATACGTATTAAGGGCAAATATTCTTTTGAACAAAAAGTGTAGAGCGTATAACAGATATAGGAATTCACTAAAGTGTGTTATGTGAGTGCGTGTAAACTACCAATATTTATTCTGGATATTTGGTAGCGCAATGCTGTTCGTTCTGAATACCGGGTGGAACCCTGATTTTGTATTGGATATATGGTAGCCACTGGTGTTCATTTTGAGCATATGATAGCTATTGGTGTTCATTTCGATTCCGTGTGAATCCTTGATATTATTCTGAATACTTGATTTTCATCTTCGTTTGTTTTCATCTTGGATACCTAGCGACCCCTTGAATTCGTTCTGGCTACCTTTCAGCATGCTTATGTTCATTCTGGCTACCTTTCGCATGCTTATGTTCATTCTGGCTACCTTTCGGCATGCTTATATTCATTCTGGCTACCTTTCGGCATGCTTATGTTCATTCTGGCTACCTTTCGGCATGCTTATGTTCATTCTGGCTACCTTTCGGCATGCTTATGTTCATTCTGGTTACCTTTCGGCATGCTTATGTTCATTCTGGCTACCTTTCGGCATGCTTATGTTCATTCTGGCTACCTTTCAGCATGCTTATGTTCATTCTGGCTACCTTTCAGCAAGCTTATGTTCATTCCTGATATCAGATGCATATAGCCTTTCAATATGAATGCATAGTATATAGGACCGTAGCTAGATGATTTTGAGTCCCTGGCAAAACTGTCTAGTCACGCCCCTGGTGAACTGTAAAGCTTGTGCCCCCCAGTCACAGATCAAATGAACTCTTCTTTCCGTCTTTCTCCTCCAACCCTTCCCCCTCATTAAATTCTTCATGCACTTTACCTCGTAATGAATTCTTTCACAAGGAAAATCCAATACTGAATTTATTATATAAAAGGTTTCAGCAAAGAAAATGGCTTTTTGATGTAAGAGCTGATAAATCTTTTATGTAATTCAGTTCTAAAATAATGCACAGATAAGACCAAATGATACGTAGAAACCATACAAAAAATATCATAGTGATTTTTTTTCACAACGGTTACTTTCATTAAACTACTATGCAATATAAAATGGTATTGCTTTCACAATATCTGCATGCTTCCCATTTCTCCAGTTCTAGTTCTTTCTACATTGCATTTGCGTTTCTAATCAGATTAATTTAGGATGTTGTATTAATTCATAATACATTTTATTTGTGTAATAAAATTGTACAACTCTATTTAAAAGATTTTTTATGAGGCAATAATTGATCGTTTTATTTATAAATATATTTTCTATATAGCCCCCCCACCCTGTGATTTATTTCAGTAGGTTTACGCACCTTTGCCCTATGCCCCTGGATGGGCTTTCCACTCCGCCCCCTAGCTACGGCACTGATGTTCATTTTCAGTATCTAGCAATACATGGCATTCATTCCGGATATCTGTTTTCATTCTAAACATTGGACATTGTATTAGCGGGAAATTGAATTCGGATTTTTATTGGCAAGCCTTTATAAGAGGGGTGAGCACACATGAGGTGAATGAGAGCTGCATTCCAATTTATCATATATTATAAAGAGTTACACCATAGTTACATAGTATTAAATACACAAATTTAATTAATATGGTTACATATTGTACCAAAGTCTTAAGTGCTGTATAAAGTATACATGTAAGAAAATATAATTAAGAGAAAGAAAATACAAAGTAATTATTTAAAATTTTTATAATAACTCCTAGATGGACCTATCGATGCAACCGAAGGTCTACTTTTGAAGCGATTACGTACAACTTTTACTCTTCATTAACCGATTGACTTTCTTAGTCAATTTAACAAGATTCGTAAAAAAACTTCTGGAAAAAAAAAGATTTAAATTTTCCTACCGGAGCTACACTCAACGAAGGGCCGCATTTGCTTACCTCTGGTTTATAATAATAATAATAATAATAATAATTAATATGATTCAACCGAATTTGAAATGTATATTATGCGGTGAATATTCCAAGAATCTTAAGCAGTGCCGTATTTCCCAATAGGTTATAGACTAGGGCCGCAAAATTTTGCATATCGATTCTGATATAACAAAATTAATACCATACGATGATATAATCAGATGTTTTGGCGAGAAGGAAGCTAGACGTCATGTTTTCCATTTAAATACCAGTGTTCGATGGGCTTTTATTTATTTTTTGCTAAAATTAAAATTTATTTCAGTAAAATTGAATTTGATTTATTATATACCAAGAAGAGGTAAACATTAATATTGTTTAACCCTCCGATTGCTCAATTATTTTTTATAACAATCGCTTCAAAAACTGCATATTTCTTTTTATTCAATATTTCAAATCTACATGTAATTGAGAGTTAAAATATGTAGCACATTTTTGTAACCAAAGATGATGAGAGATGAAACATGGAAAAATTTCATACCCGCGAAAATCGCTTGAAAAGAAAATCTTGTTACTTTCATGTTGCCCGTGGAAATCGCGGGATAAGCAGTTAGAGGGTTAATGTTTGTTAATACAAAAGATTTTGACGTATATTGAACGTAGCCATTTTTATGTGTTTACCATTGATTGAGGAGGGGCGGACGGGTAGGAAGGGGCTTTGGGGCGGCAAAGTGATAAATCCGCCCATGCTGGAATGAACCGGTGTCTCCAAACTGACTCTGCATAATTGACTCGAGGCCGAGATGGACCGTTCTTAAAAGTACGCAAACGTAAGAGTCCTTAGCAATCTCCCTTGAACCAATATTTCATTTCTCATGCATCTTTTTTAAGAAATCTCTAGCATGGCACCGATTTATAACTCCATTCGGATCACTAGTTCCAGGGTTCGATTCCCCCGTGTACACCCTACACCTTTTTCTTCAAATTTTATTGACTTCCAAAACCCTAAATTGAATTAAATAGATAGTATTTTTCCTGAACGCGATACATAGTTTTCATATTTTTAAGAAGAATATTTCATTTCTGTATTCGTGTTTAAAACAAATTAAAATTCACGACTTACGTACTTATTCTCACCCTAATAATTTCAAGCAAAAATCCATCTCCCACCTGTCAACAATAATAAATAAAGTATTTTTTACAAACTTTATGAAAATTTAATTTGAATTTTAAGCCGGACAACTATCCTAAAATGTGGAAAAATATCTTTCTTAATAACCTTTCACATATATTTTTCCCTCCTAACAAATTCCACTTCGAACTTCTGCCCTTTATGGCACTTTCATAAATTAAAGCACATATTTATACAACCTATATACCAGAAACGATCTCCCTTAAAACAATAGCTCATTTCTCATTCATCTTTTTAAGGAACCTTTACCACTGAACGAGATTTAACCCCATTCGGACCACCAGGTCCCGGATTCGAATCCCCATGTACGCACCAGCAACTGTTTTTTCAGCCTTCATCCGCTTTTCAAATCGTGAATTGCATCAAGTAGATAATATTATTCTGTAGGCAGTGCATATTTTTTTGCATTTTTAAAAATAAAATTCATTTTTAAAAGTACTTGTAATTTACGACTAAAGTACTTATTCTCCCCTAATAATTTAACCAAAAGGGCTATTGCTCATATGTGAACCATAAGAAATGAAGTATTTTTGACAAACTTTGTGAATATGTAATCCAATTTTAAAATGAACAACAGCTACGCTAACATTATGGAAAATGACTTTCTACCTTCCAAATCCATTTTCCCTACTAAGAAATTCCATTTTAAACTTCTGTCCTTTATATCACTTGCAAAAGCCAACGCACAATTTTATACAACCTTACACTAAAACAATCTCTTTTCAACAAATATTTCATTTCTTATTCATCTTTTAAAGAAATCTCCGGCATTGCAAATTTTTCAAATTTCATCCATTTTCCAAGCCGTGAATTGCATTAAATAGATCACATTTTTCTGAACGTGACGAAATTTTTTTCAAATTTTTAGGAAGGATTTTTCATTTTTAAATCCATTTTTAAGGGTATCTAAAACTCACGACTTAAATCCTCATTCTTGCCTAACGATTTAAAGCGAAAAGCTCACTCATATCTTCCTAGGTTAAAAAATAAATCTTTTTTTTCAAAGCTTGTGAACTTAACTCGAATTTTAAACAGAAGGACAACTATCCTTAAATCACACACAACTGACACTTGCATTTTTGGGTAATTTTGACGTGAAATCTAGGGCATTAGCAATAACGTACCTTACATTTATCCACAATAAACAAAATGAAATTACGGGAAATTTTTTGAGGAGCAGTCAGCTTTCTGGAGAGGGGGGGGGACGAGGCGGACCCCACCTAGTTACGCCCATGTGTATGGCTCGAAATGGTCTACGGATTAGATAATGTCCATGTGACCGAGGATAGTACATAAAACACCCGTAATGTATAGAAAACGAACTTTGACCTCCCGTCTATTACTCCATGTAAATCTTACCTTTGTATCAGTGTTCATTAAATAGTTATAGCTCTTTGTAACCGGGGCAATCATTTTGAATTAGCTTGCATACATGGCATGAATAACTAAATATATAGATATGATATTTCTTTGACCGCAACGACATCCAAGAGACCACTAAAATTTTGACCTATAACCTATGAACTATTATGCTCAAAAACTGAAAAATCCGCATGGGGCACCAAAATTCTCGCCTATTAACTGAGTTCTCGCTACAAAAGAGTTCGTTTTTACCGAGCTCCACTAAACTTGTTAAAAAAAATTATTTAAAAAGAGGGGAGAAAGAGACTCGAAGAAAGAAAGTAGCTGAATTATTTTCCCAATCCCTATTATTTCCCACCACCGTAAAGCGTATGTGTCGATGGGGGAGAATTCAACACGCAAAAGAAAAAAATAATTGAAACTAACTAAATCTTGACAAAAAAATTATAGTGAAGCGGGGGGAGGTGAAGAAGAAGAAGAAGAAGTAGTTCTGAAAAAAACGTAAGAAATTACGAATACACCAAAACTTTCTTTCGCTCCAGTCTAATGCACGAACGCGACCATCAGACTGGAAAGCAGTCAAGCAAGTTTGGGTAAAATCCACCAAGTGAGAGAAAAACTAAGGTAACTTCTTCATTCCGTACCACTGAGGTCTGAGTCCACGGGTTACGTTTTACGAATCAAGACCTTGATTTCATCCTCCTCGGCTTGACCAGCGAAGATCTTGGTCAAGGCGCAGGTCCTTGACCCTGCTGACCTTTACACCCATCGGCATTTTCCAAAAGTTCACCTGAATCTCTTTTTTTTTCATCGTTGATGCCCTTCTTCATCGGATTTCCGTCTATGATCGGCTGGAACCATCCGTAAGAAGACTTTAAACCGCCTTTGTTGCCGGTAGCTACGATTCCAAGAGTATTGACCTCAGAAAGCGACAGTGAATCAACTAGCATTGTCAAGGTCCGGTCTCTCTTTCCGTCGTCTATGACTGCGCCGGTCTGTTCAAGGTATGTACGTTTTATTATTAGCTTCGCTTTACCAAAGTATTCGTCTTATGACGTTAAACGCGTTAGATATTCATAGAACTTAATTCAATAATATTTTAACGAACTTCAATACTGTGTCGTCAATTTCAATAGCTTAAATCAATGTTAATTCTGGTTCTCAAATCGATGTTGGTATTTTTTAAAATTAACGTTATTTCTGGTTCTTAAATCAATATTAGTGCTGTGTTATTTAAATCAATATTAATGTTGCATGATTTAAATCGATATTAATGTGTTATTTAAATCATTTTCAATATGCCAATTTTGTTAAACATATATCAGCTCTTTTACCTTAAATCTCACTATTGTAAAGCAAGTAAAATGTATAAAAACCAATTTAATAATCAAATAATTATAGAAATTATATATTAAA
>QLNU02015003.1:23482173-23541620 GCA_006491805.2 Dysdera silvatica | reverse complement strand
CGCTTAGAGAGAAACTGCTTTCTCTCTCTCTCTCTCTCTGTTTCTTAACAAAGTTGATGAGAGTTAAGTAACAATTTTCCTCAACGTTTATTAGGCGTAATAATATTAACGCCGATGGTATGGCGTGATTAGATGGTGAAACGTTCGAAAGAAAAGAAATGTTTTTCCCGTTCGGTGGAGCACAATCCCACTACCTTCCCCAGTCCGGGCTGGAGCTCTAATAACTGAGCTACGAAAGACGAACATTCAGTTCCCTAGGAATGCACTTAAAGATTATTTTCCGAAACCGGTTACAAATTTAATCTGCATAATGTTAGACTTATATAAACACATCTTCTGCAACGGTCTTTTAGATGAATTTGATACCGATCTCTCCGTAATTTGATTTAAAAAGCAGTCCATTTACTTCCCCATTCCGCGAAATAACCGGTTTCGGAAAATAGTTCGTAAATACGTTCGTAGGGGGATTGAATATTCGTCGTTAGTAGCTTAGTTAGTAGAGCTCCCACCCGGACTGCAGAAGGCCGTGGATAGTGCCTCACTGAACGCAAAAACACCTCTTTTCTTTGTGAACGTTTCACCATCTAACCACGCCATAACATCGGCGTTAATATTACTACGCCTAAAAAAGTTGATAAAAATTGTTGCTTAATTTAATCTGCGTAGTGTTCGACTTGTATAAATAAAATTGATAAGTGTTGATCAGTTTCCAATTTGTGTTTGTTTTTTAATTGCGGGCTTTGTCTTTTAATTTTTAAAAAGACGCTGATATAAAAATGCTGAACTGTTATGATATAACACTAAGGTCAAGTCTGACACTACTAGCATGGTAGCTAGATGGTTTTGCGCCCCAGGAAAAACCGTCCAGTTTGCGCCTCCACATAGCCACGGACATATTCTCCCCTGTGAATTATTTTTGTCGGTTTTACGCTCTTCCTCGTCTTTGAATTTGGTCTGGGCTTTCCACGCCACCACTAACTACGGCTCTGAACACTACAATTTAAGGTCGGACCTTCGGTGGCGCAGTGGTTGTGCATTCGCCTAGCGCCGTGATAGACGGCGCCAAAAAGAAAAGAATGCTTTCAAACTAACTGTCCACTAAACTCCAGGTGTTGATTCCTTAGTTCTTAAAAAAAATGGATCCTTTAGAAGAAATATGTACGTCCACTGTTCTGCGGTGGCGTATCGGTAACGCATTTGTCCCGGGTTTGATTCCCAATGGTATCGTAGCACTCCTGCCGTTTTTCTACCCATCGTAGTTCGGGGTATGGTTCCCTAGGTAACGGAGGTTCAGATTCCTAGTGAAACCGTAGGTTTCCGAGGCACCAGCACCTTTCCTATCCTTCTACACTAGCGTAGCGATTCAAAACTCATGTGGGGGCTTACGTGGCCTCCAGCCATTTCCACCCATTTCTCCTAACTAGGAGAGGGAACTTCTCTTATTATTTCTTGGAGACAGCCATTTACAGACCAATGGAATAAACTCCACTCCCAAATTTAATGCGTAAAAAGAAATTCGAGTGTTCCACTGGGTTTTAGAAAATTGGGTTATTCTACGCCCAAACCAAAGTCAGTACGAAAAACTGAATTTTAGGTGTAATAGTGTTAACGTTTACCAAGCTTAAATCAGTAAAAATTACGTAATCAAGGATTAGATTGGTTAAGAACCAACAAACCCCCCACAATGTCGAAAAAGACGTTTTGTAGAACTAATATAAACTTAATGTCTGTGTTGACACAAATCTTTCGCAGATGAGGTTGTGGGCTCCCATAATAAAAATGCCCTTTGTTCACTTCGCAGGCTTTCTTAACTGTTGCCACTTAGAAACGCAAGGAAAGAAAACTTAGTTCAATTTCTAAAATTGGCTAAATGCCAAATTGTTTCCTTTTATGTGATGTTTTCTATATATACATAATTTCACTTTCCGTATCTGGCAACATATATTGTATAATTATAATTTCACTTTTTTTATTTGGCAACGGTATGTGTAATTGTTTTCCGAATTCTAAAATCAAATCAATCTTCCGTTTACCATCGAAGTGTGCACACGTAATTATTGGAATCTCCGCTCAGAAGCCTTACTAAATTTGTTTCATGTGTGTTCAAATTAATTTATTTATTGACGTATATTAATGAATTAACCTAAACATTTAAAGTATCAACAAACATATTTTGACTGGATGAAATTGCTGTATTTCTTTAATATTTTCATCGTCAATTGGTGACCCTAACGTGATTACATTGTGGTAGTATTAAACTTGTAATCGTATTAAACTTGTGGTCGAAGTAAATTTGTGGTCGTATCAAACTTGTAGCCGAAATAAACTTGCATATTATGAGATTTCAAACGCTCTTTCCGTTACGTACCTAATAATTTGGTCTGCAGAGGGCGGCAGCCGAGTGAACCCAAAAATAAACTATTAGATATTATAACCAATATTTAGTTAAATATTAATTTGAATAACTATATGAAAAATCACCTTCCTATATAATAGATTAAAATTGCGATACGCATTATGCATGATTTTTTTCCAAAGTATTCCTTTCTTTACAAAGGGAGGAAAGGGCCATATAGCCTTTAATCAGGGGCGGCATTTTTCGAAATTCGCCAACTTCAACACGCTACAGTCTCATGCAGTTTCTATAATTTCTATCTAAATTTTTCTTTGCCTTTCCTGGGCAATTTTGAGCCTAATTAGACTTGAGCATTAATTTTAAAAATTGAGAATCGATAATCATTTTGATTAATTCTTTTCCACACCCCTTATTTACTTAAGGATGTCTTTTTAGTTAACGTATAATAATAATAATATACTTGATAATAATTAACAATTTATAATATAATTTCCAGTGTAATATAATATAATTTCCATTGTCTTGTAAAATTTTATACGAAGCTAGAAAGTTAAAATTCTTCAATAACTTATTTTGAGAAAAAATGTTTTCCATGGGAGGCGTCCCAGCCCCTCTGGTCAATCGCCAATCTGGCTGCGGTCCTAATGGGGCATCCTGTGTCAAATTGCCAAATACAAATTGTATTTGGCAATCAACGTGTTAATATGTATAATAATAATAATAAATTTATATAACCTCTTGGATAAATATGTTAGAGGATAAGTATGTACTTGATTTTATACATCTAAATACTTGTACTGAAACAATAATGGCTGATAAGTTGATTAGAAATGGACAATGTAAAGAAGATGTAGCTTTTTTCTTAAATAAATAAATCATAATTTGCTTAAGTTTTCCGTAAGATATCTAATCAAATCGACTATATTCGATCATAAATTTTCGACAAAAAAAGAAACCATTTTGGGATATGAATAGACTCCTTTAACCAAAAAAAAAAAAAAATGTTGAAAATTACACATCAATTTACATTGAGGACTGCCATGTACAAAAGTAAAGTTCATTTCATGCGATAGGAAACAAGTCGGTGCTAAAAAAGCAATTGATGAGTTTAAGTAATGTAATCCATGACACGATCTCGTCTGTTTTCTTCGATATAAGAAATTGGGAAGCTATGAATGATGTCACCTTCATATCCGGAAACAAATCTTTTTTTGAAGGGTGAGATAAAGTCTAATCTTCCGATCATTAATCACTAATAAATTATCAAAAAAAAAGTTCTCAAAAAATTATCATTATCACCCCCATTGGATAAAAGAAAAATCCCCTTCAGCTTGTCCAGCGTCGAGAAGAGCTATAAATTTGGAGTGAAAAGACAAATTTGCTCCCATGTGTGGATACTGACCCTTTTCTTGTCGATTTCAAGATGAAAAAATACGTACGAGCCAGTTTCTGATTATTATAACATAGACCAGATATGATAAATTAATTTAATAAAAATTAAATTAAATTAATAAAAATTAAATTAAATTAATAAAAATTAAATTAAATTAATTTAATAAAAAGTAAATTAAATTAAATTAATAAAAATTAAATTAATAAAAATTAAATTAATAAAATTAAATTAATAAAAATTAAATTAAAAATTAAATTAATAAAAATTAAATTAATAAAAATTAAATTAATAAAAATTAAATTAATAAAATTAAATAATAAAAATAAAAATTAAATTTAAATTTAATAAAAATTGAATTAATAATAAAAATTAAATTAATCTAATTTAATAAAAATTAAATTAATTTAGTGAATTTAATAAATTAATTTAATTTCGGGGACTTGTAAATGAATATAGATATGCTCTCTCGAGCTGATTTAATTGTTGTTGTTTTTTTGCGTGATTTGTTAATTTTAGGGTTCGTCTGACTCATCAGACCTTTGCGGTCTTTTTCAGATGTTTTCCCTCATCTTCATTTGTTTCTTCGTATTTTTTCTTAAATATTATTTTCTTTTGCAGTGTAATACAGTGTAATATAAGTGCGGATGTAAATAAATACAAATAAATAAAATAAAAAAATAAATAAATGATAATACAACAATAATAATGCGATGATAATATAATAACGATGATGATAATGGTGATGGCGATGATGATGATAAATAAGCATTCGGCGTCACTTCATAACACATTATTCACTGAATTCTTGCCAGTGTTGCCAAAACTGGCAACCGGCAAAATGAGCAGTCGCCATATTTTTTACGGCTTATTTTGTACTTTTCGTGGATGTGAAGGGAATATATCGTTGAAGGGGCTGTGGGGGAAGATCCCGAGCCCCTCCCCAGCTTCGGGCTGCGCCTTTGCTCCTCGTTCAGATAGTCTTCGAACACCCGTGAATCAGTGTAATGTTGAATCACAAAAATCCTGAAAAGTCTGAAAAGCAAAGAGGAAGTACTCACCTAGTTCGTGAGCTAATGTTTGTGGCGGAAAAGTAGTCTTAATTTCTTACGTAATCCATAAAAAACATACGAGTCAAACGCTTAAACATTTTCGCTGAAAGCGAACAAAACACAGGGAACGTGAAGCAAAAAATAAATGGCGTATCACACCGGTTCTCACTGCATCATACAGAAAGTATATGACGTCAGAGTATGTGACGTCACAAGCCGATCCAGTGCAATTTAGAATGCTTCCAAGAGGACAGAAAGACAATCGGGTAACGTGTCGTGCAGTAGCGCCAAGCATTCTTTTATAAAGAAATAAATCATTAAATAGATAATAGTAGAATGCAGTAAATTTCTTCATTAACAACTTTTAACTACAGATGAGTAAAATAGCTCATTGATCGAATCAGTGAATGATTCTTCCCATCTCAACTTTTTAAGGGACGGAATAAAAACGGCGTTAATCAGAGGAAGACGTTAATAAGAAAGTGTGTGTGTGTGTGATTTTTGAAGTAGTTACTGGAACGGTAAAATATCATCGTTAAAGGAGAAACTGACGATAATCAAAACGACACTATTGAGCGAGTTTACTGTATTAATTTAATTCATTAACGCGCGCGTTCCATATCTATATGCAGTAGAACCTGCCTAAAGTGACCACCTTTGGGACTGGACTGCAATGGTCACCATAGACAGGTGGTCACTATACGAACTTTGGTACAGGTATGACTAAGTCCCTACCAGTTCTCTCTTATAAAAAGTGGTCGTCTTATTCGGGCGGTCAATTTACCGAGGTGGTCACTTTATCAGGTTTCTCTGTACTTTGGGTATCAATTTATAAAAATGTTTCGACAGGCTCATATAAAAAATAAGCATAGTCCATGGGTTCTGCCTATACTATACAGATTTTAAATTGCGTGTTTAAAACAGGAATATGAAATACAAATGGGGGGAATTGTCGCACATTTATCGATATATGCATATATATCGATATATTAATGCATATATATAGTACATATGTAAGGAGAAAAAGTCTTTCTTGGAGAATATTTTGATATGAAATCGAGGATATTCACGTTAACATGTAAAGTGAGACAAACATTTGTCTGTTTCTTCACACAAAATAACACGTATAACACATTCCTGATTATGAATGAAAATTGAAGCAGACATAAAAATATTTCTACTCACTTAATGCAATCTTTCCAAAAAAAACCTGATCATCAACAGCATTTTATGTGAAGGCTTTTTCCATTCCCGAGAATATAAGCCCGCCAGAAAGACCTTAAACGAGCCAATATATTCATATTTAAATAGTAGACTGTGGCAACCCTACCATAAATCTCATAATTAAAGCAGGATTAATTTTATTTCAAATCTAAAAGCTTCTGTTCTTACATTAGTTCTTTCAGAGCTGAAACTTACATGGAAAAAACAAATATTTTTCTGAAAAAGATGCATCAAATTCTGAAAAGATTTCAAGCCAACAAATGTTGGACAAGGCTTTTTCTAATTCTCGGAGCAGTGTTTCTGAAGACTTTAATCAGCGAAGCTTTTAAAGGGATTTAAAGATGGAAAAAATGTGCAATTAAACATGCTTTGTTAAGCTTTTCGAATTATTCTGCTGGTTAGCGTATTACGAAGTAAATTCTCCTCATTAACTCAACTAACTTCTGAAGTACCTCCTAACGATATATCACATTTCAATTTGTTTAAATTTTTTGCCTTGTTGTTGGCGGGGGGGGGGGGGGGCACAGATGTCGCTGCTGCTTCAATGTCCGGGATTGTATCACTGGCGGTTCCGAGTGGGGGCAATGGGGCAATTGCCTTCCTTGAAAGATTTCTGGATCCGACATTAGATTGTACCTTGCAAAAGGATGTATAGTCCGTTCGCGCGGACCTGGAGTTCGATCCCGTTACCAGACGGGTTGTTCCATTGCAGTTTAGGGAAATGCGCCTTCCCTAAACTGCAATGGAACAACCCGTCTGGTAACGGGATCGGACGTCAGGTCTGCGCGAACGGACTATAAGTATACTTGTGTCCTCTTCTCAATTCCCCCTCCGTCCGTCCGTCTGTTAAGGGTGGGGCTCACGCTGCACAAACCAAATTGAAGGCATCACATTGCCAGGTCGCCCTTCACTTCCGTTCATTCCATCGGCGTACCCAGTCTCGAATCCTAGTGGGGGGCTGTACCTCCACCTTAGTATTCCACACATATAACATTCATTTGTAATTTTCATTTTTTAGAGCGGGGGGCTAAAATCTTTTTAGGTGGAGAAATCCACTCCTAGCTTCTCCTAGTTGTGTCAGTACTAAATTCAATACATTATAAGTTATTAAACTCATTTGCGCTTTATCCTTTCTTAAGGTCATTGTATGGCATTACTAACTATGTACAGTGGGAGTCTCTTCGTCTCTGCCTGTTCTGCTTGCTAGCCATGCACTTTTAAAACCGGCCGTGGTTTTAAACAAAGGTTATAATCAATCAATAGAATAAGGAGCAATTTTATAAAGGGGGAGGGGGCATTACAGAACTAACATTTTAATGTATATAGTATATACAATGCCCGACAAACTAAGTTCCTCGGTTGCCAATGAGGATTGATTTTTGCAGTTGGCGAGTAGAAACTCTTCTGTTCCCACTAGTTTCCAAAATTTTCTTTGAAGATCGAACCCTACATACCTAGCCTATATACAGGGTTCCTAGGAAAGCCAAAATGTGTATGGGGGTGTGTTGCCAATAACTTTTGAACCAAGACAGATATTGCAAAGAAAGTTAGGTATTGGTATAGTAAAATGACTATGCACTATCAGATGAGATGAATAGCAGCGCCCCTGGTGGCGAATTGAGTAAGTTAAAAATTTTATTTCGAAAAATAATGAAGATGAGGAAATATTTTCAATTAGAAAGTTGTAGAGCATCCTACAGTTAGTAAGCAAAACATACGGCTTACATGCACTATGTACACGTACTGCCACAAAGTAAGGTGTTCCATAAGTTCCAATGTATCGCTTTTAGTTAATGCTAGCGCTTTGGGGCTTACGTTGAAATTCCTATAGAAAAGAAATTATGGTCTCTCTTCTATAAGAACTTCAACTCTACTTTTAAAACAATCAGAAAGCATTAACTGAAAGCTATGCATTGAAACATCCGGAACACCTCACTTTGTGGCAGTACGTGTACATAGTGCATATGAGCCGTATATCTTTTCTTACTCATTAAAGGACACTTTACAACTTTCTAATTGAAAATATTTCCTTGTCTTCATTATTTTTTAAAATAAAATTTTTAACTTCCTCAATTCGCAACCAGGGGCTCTTCTGTTTATAGCATCTGTTAGTGCATAGTCATTTTATTATAATAATACCTAACTTTCGTTGCAAGATATGTCTTGGTTCGGAAGTTATTGGCCACATTTGGACTTCCTAAGAACCTTGTATGTAAATAAAGTAGTATTCGGTAAACAAGCTTAATGGAAGTTATGACTAATCCCCCTGTATACTCCACTGTAATAAATAATTTTTGCCTTTATTTTCCATTCTCCTTGTATGGTTGAAATGTAGGTGGTCGGTTTACAAGGGGCTTTTTGCAGCGAGAATAAGTAAAAAGATGACGGTTGTGAATTTTGTGGCGCAAGGCCGGCGAAGGTCATTCTGCTGCAATAAAAAGATCAATTAATTAAATAAATATGACGAATTAATTAAACAAAAATGCTAAACCAGACTGAGAGAATTAAATACCACATCTTACTTTTTATTTTTAAACTGTGTTAGAAAAAAAAAAATTGGCGAATAAAAAATTTCGCCAAGATAATAAACTTGACCCTCCCGAACATCATACTTGCAAGGCCAAGGTGAAAGGCATGTTATTTCAACGTCACTTTCTCATTAAAAAAATATGTATATAAGGCAAGAAAGATAAGAAGCTTTATTCTAAGTTATACTTAACTTGGCGCGTGGTTTGGGCTCCGGTAACCGGAACAAAAAGAAGTGGTAAACCATCTCGCATTGGCATAATAATAACTTCAGGGTGGCCAGACCCTTCCATTTGACGCTGCGCTCGCTTTACTTATTATGGGTTTGGCGACGTTAGCGGATCTACGTGTGTTGTTTTTTGGTGCACAATTTTCGGAGAGAAAGGGACAACGTTATTAACGGTAAAAGATTCATCCGTGACCCGCGGACCATGCAATTTAAACTCTAGGACGGTTCAAGGTCCCGAATTACCGAAGCTTGAATCATTTCGAGCTTGAGCGGCTTTAAGAGGTGGGGAGGTGGATGCATTTTATTGGTTATTGGAGGCTTCATGAGAACCAAGCTTGCAATGGATCGTAGTTCATCGTTATGGGATGGAACCAATGGCTTTCTGCACGGCACAATTACGTGTACAAGGTGTTGTTAAGGACAGTTAGATCATGGTGCCCTTGAACACCATGTGATTATATAGGCATACATCCACTACACAATTACAGAGCATAAAACTGCATTGTCCCCTGATAATTCATTTTAATCGTTCATAGCTTCTTACATCCATAAACTAAAAGTTTAATAAGCTCATAATTCAGTGGCGCAGCAAAGGGTAGATTTAGGGGACTCAAGCTCCCCCCACCCCCCAACTGAATAACAAGGCACAATTTTCTCCTTAAAGCTGAATTATATCGCTTTTAAGAAGATGATATTTAGCGCCTCCATACTTTCTAAATTGTTACGCCCTGAACTTCTAAATATTTTGACAAATAAATTATTGATTTGTAAATATGAGAGAAGAGTGAATGGGCAAAAATGCGCGTACTTGATCAATGTGGAAAACCGCGAATAGATTGGTGGCTAAACAGTAATTTAACAGTACTTTCTTGGGTGAAGGTCTTTCTAAGAGAAAGACTCAACCTGCTTGAAATTGCAGCAAGATCAATTTCTTCTGAGTAATCATAACTTTCCTTTCTAACGTTAATTCCATCTATGTAAACTCGACGTGAATTAAACACGTATGGGCAGGTTAAAGGACTACGCATATCTCTCGCAGAATTAAGCATATTTTCCTACTCAAAAATTACTTCAAGACAAAAAAAAGGAATAAATGAAACGCGCCAGGATGTTAAAACAGATTACCACTCTTCATGTTCAATCTTAGTTTCATTTTTGGAGAAAAGCGAAATTGATTTGTAAAAAAGAAACGAAATCCTGCTTACAACGAGGTCGAAGTGCAATGTCTGGGACGTGATCGGGATGCAGAGAAGCGGCCTAAACAGGAAAATGTAAACACACCTTCTGATAAGATATTTAAATTAGCGACCAGAGGAATTCGCTTCCAGTGTGGAGTCAAAGTTGATGTGGGGTGAGTAATAGAGCAGGAAATGCAAATATGTTGTGTATCGCTTCCATATTCACGATTTGGGATGGTAATATATTTTAAACTTCATCTTTAATAAATTTTTCCGAAGTGCCAATTACGTCGTAAGACTTCACCAATTTTCTTACTTTCATATCACAAGCGGGACTCTAGTTTATTACTACGTAAACTTAAATATAAATAACGTAGAAAGTAAATTATCAATGAATTATATCATACGAACGTAAGAGAAATGAAAGAGTAGGGGCTCGGAACTTAAAACCTTGCTATGAAGTCTTGTATTTTTTTTTAATTTCACTAATGTTCGCATGGGATTTTCTTTATCTATATTAACACTTGTGAAATTTCAGCTGAAATTTACACGAGTTCCATGATATAATACAATACATACGTTTGTCTTCCTCGGCAAAATTGATTACATGGGATATATTTATATACACGGGGACGTTAGCGGGGAGCCAGGGGAGGACCCGTCCCCCTAATGTTGATATTAGAGTTCCATGTCCCCAATTTAAAAAAAATATATAATAAGTAACGTCTTCAAAATTTAAAAAAAAAATTAATCTAAGGAGTGCGGTTATATTTTTTGGTGTAGTGTATTTAGTACGAAATAAAAAAAATGCACTTTGTCATTTATTTGATGTAATTATACCTTTTGTTGGATTGTATTGTATAGCGCTTTTTTCTGCATGGCAGCGTTTTCATTGACGTTGTTGTTATTGCAACATTCAAAAGGGCGTTTTTAATAACGTTACATCTACAACTATATTTTCTCTATTTTAATTTCTCAAGCTCAGAGACCTTTTAGGCCCAGTAAGCTACGACATAAATTAAAGGGACTGTTTACACCATCACTA
The DNA here is from genome assembly GCA_006491805.2 of Dysdera silvatica. Lineage (NCBI taxonomy): Eukaryota > Metazoa > Arthropoda > Arachnida > Araneae > Dysderidae > Dysdera > Dysdera silvatica. The sequence goes on along the minus strand of QLNU02015003.1, from coordinate 23,530,620 downwards.
TTAGCATAATAAATACAAAATTTATTAAGGAGCATTGCATGTGAAAATGAAACTGGAAATGTAACTAGAATATTAATTTTATGGTAAAGTGAACGTCATCAAGCAGAAGCACATTTAACTTAAACACTGCTTTGTTGATGTCTGTTATCCCTGTAAAGAGTTGTTAACAACAAGGCCTTAACCATACATTTTTTTCTGTGGAGGCAGAAGATTTTTACAACCTTGCTAATGAATAAGTAAATATTGGTAGAAAAAACATTTCGGATGGGAGGGCTGCTTAGAACAACCCTCTACTACGTCCCTGTTTAACAACAAGCTGCCTTCCACTGGTATAATGTCCCCCCCAATATTTTTATGCCGTCGGCACCCATATATACATATTAATCTTGGCATGGGGTTGTTTATGGGGTGGCCAGTCTTTGTCTTTACCCATGGCTACCAAGGCAGATACGATACTGTTGTATTGTCACGCGGTAGACTGTTTCTCAACATTTCTCCGGTAATGTGCCCCCCTTTGAGCCTCGTACGCGACCGCAGCCTCCACATATTTTTTAATTTGATAAATATATTTTAAATCAATGTACTTTATCAACACCACCTTTTTTAATGCATGAAGTAATAACAATAAAAATATTTCGTAACCAAATATTACAATATTGTACTTTCATTTAGTGAAATTCTTGTACTTGATGAGCACAGGCAAGTTTTTGTATATCTGACTACAGCTTTATTAGAGATAATCACCCCTTCTCATAATATCAAGACGGTCACTAAGGAAGCAGTCAATAACTAATTATTAAATAATTTAATAACATCTTGACGTTACTTACTTTTTATATTAGTAATAATTTTACTTTGTAAGTCAACTGCTCGTACCCACCCAAAAATTTCGTTTTTGAGGGGTCCACAAGTAGGCTATATGACTCCCGCTGAGAACCATTGCTGTAGTATCAGTGCAGTGGTACGTATATACTGACTTTAGTTTAAAATTAATTTGTGTCACTTACCTTTGCCTTGTATAATAATAATCGAATGCAAAATGTATACGGTAATGTATGAAAGAGAGTTTAAAAATATATCTGTATGCAATTCTGTTGACCAGCGTTTCCCTATCTTTAGCTAATTGTGAACCTCTTACCACTAGGCAAGAAATAATTTCACAATAATAAATTTATATAAATACCGAACACCTACACTTCCTTGACACTTTCGCTTGATGAAGGGAACAGTAGTTCTCGAAACGTTGCGAATATTTTTGCAGATGGTAAATGTCTTTTACCCTCTTCATTTGTATTTCGTATATTCCGACCAGTGTCAAATTTTACTAGTTAATTTCACAATATGTACCATTTTTTTATAATGGTAATGTAACCTCAAATGTCTGGCAAGCTTATGTAGGATCGGGAAATATCAAAGTTAGGGGCGTGGCAATCCAAAACTTCTAGAGACAAGTCTCAAATAACTATTAAAAAAAAAATACATGATCCGACTTAAAACAGAAAAATATGCCTAGATATCCAACGGAAGAAGTCTGAACGCCCCCCGGTCATACGTCACCGATCATCAATCGGTAAATTTCATCAGTAATTTACCACCTATAGATTTTTTACATCTAACTTCTTTCCTCAATTTAATATAGCCGGAATTATTGTAAAAATTGTGAAAATGAAAAATTTTCCTTTCAAAATGATGTGCAGTGAAATCTGTTTATAACGTTACCTAGGGAACTGAGAAAAGGTATCGTATATTAAGACTGAACCTGATAAACATTATACCTGTATATCTCTCGAGTCCGGAAGAAAATACCGCTTAGCCAGATTGTCGCTATCCAAGGTATCGTTATGAACATATTTTCGCTATACTCGGTATCGTTATAGGCATATTTTTGCTGTAGGCAATATCGTTTGAGACAAATTATCACCATAGGCGGTATCGTTATAGACAAAATCTTCGCTATAGGCAGTATAGTTATAGACATATTGCCGCTGTAGACAGTATCGTTAGAGACCGATTATCACCATAGGAAGTATCGTTGTAGATATATATTATTGCTACAGGCCTTATTGTTATAGACATGTTATCGATATAGGCAATATCATTATAGACAACTTTTCGCTATAGGCGGTATCGTTATAGACATATTATCGCTATAGGCAATATCGTAATAGACATATTATTGCTATAGGCAGTATCGTTATAGGCATATTATTGCTATAGGCAATATCGTTTGAGACAAAATATCACCATAGGCGGTATCGTTATAGACAAAATTTTCGCTACCGGCAGTATAGTTATAGACATATTGTCGCTATAGACAGCATTGTTATAGACCGATTATCACTACAGGCAGTATTGTTGTAGATATATTATTGCTATAGGCCTTATTGTTATAGATATATTATCGATATAGGCAATATCATCATAGACAGCTTTTCGCTATAGGCGGTACCGTTATAGATATGTTATCGCTATGGACATATTTTATACAAGTATATGTTATCGTAATAGACATATTTTCGCTATACGCAATATCTTTATAGACATGTTATCGCTATAGGCAGTATCGTTGTAGACATATTATCGCTATAGGAAGTTCCTTTATAAACAGATTTCACTGTATTATGTAATTAAAAAAAAACTTTATTACGGAAATTTAAAAAAAAATGTTTTATTACATATCGAACTATTACGGGACCCTTATCATGGATCCCGCGTTGAGAACCCTTACTTTAGACTATTAACGCCCGAATGATATCTAAAACCTGAGTAGCGCAACATTTAAGACAGAGGTATGAATAAAGCCATAGTAGAGAATTGTAAGGGGAAAGATTTTTTCCCTTCTATGCCCTGGGGGTTTTTCGAATCCTACGCCTAATGACGCTGTAATGATCTTTCTTTTCTTGTCGGACGGAATATCTCCGCAGGATGAAGTCTTGAGGCTGCTCTCATTAAAAACTTTGTTCTCCGGTATCTTCTACTACTTTTTACGAAAAAAAGTTGAGTGAAGGGAGACCCAAATTTTCTTTTCAATTTCAAATTTCCATTCATGGCAGAAATGTCACTTACAATGCTTTTGCTACTGCAAATTGACCTTTGTTAATGCAAATATCGCTCAATTTCGTCCTACTAATTTATTTTGAAGAAAGATATGTATTTTTCATTTTTTTTTTTAGAAAATGACAAAGATACAAAAAAGAAGTCATTTTTTGATGCTTAGTTTTGATATTGATTAATATCTTCTTTATTAGATTTCAGTCATTTTTTATATACAAACGTTTCGTTTATTTTTCGAATATTTCTTTTATATATAAATGAATTCAATTATCATGTGCGTTTGCGGTTTGATACTGGCTACGGTGGTGTCTAGGTTTGGAAAACCGTTTTAATGGTATGCTTGAACTTCCATATCAAATATTAATTGCTCTTTCTTTTAAAAAGTTAATTTTAAAAGTGTGTTTTTTTCTCTTCTACTTTGTAACTTTACATTTCTAAAGTAATTGGATTCTTTATAATAGGAATAGAACGCATTATTCTGAGCCCAAAGTTTGGACATAATTATTGAATATAAAATTTGAAAATATACTTGAATTCAATATAATAATAATAATGTTTATTTGTCACAAGGGTTACATATTGCATACAGTCTTGAATTTCAATTTAAGTATAATAAATTTCACACAGTTTAGAACAGACAATACAATTTGCATTTCCCCGTGATGGGTCCCCAGTTTAAATTATAAAATTTAACCGGTTGAGGACCCTATTAATCCGCTGGCGCAGCATAAACTCCGTTTAATAAGTATACAATTAATTTCTTTTTAAATTCTTTTTTTTTTTAATCCTCGGAAAACAGTAGGTCCCGGCGCAGCATGACCACTGTAGTCTTTGAGCCGTAAAACCAAAAAGCAAAGCAAAGCAATTTCTTTTTAAACAATCTTATATTATTAATATTTTTAAGATTATTTGGAATTCATTCCAAAGCTTTATTCCCATATATTCAATTCCTTTCTGTACATTTCCGTTCTAATCTCTCGTAGCTTAATTTGGTTGCTTCTTCTTAAATTTCTATTGTTTTCGTGATATTGGATATCAATATTATCCAAATGTTTTCCTTCTATTATCCTTTCATACATTAGTTTTAGCGTATGAAAGGATAATAGAAGGAAAGCATTTGGATGATATTGAATTCCCAATATGTTATAAGCAGAATTGTTATTCGAATTATAATTCTGTATTCCTAAATGAATTTTTGAATTTTATATTTATAATTAAAAAAAATTATATTTTTTAAAATGAAAACTTTTATCAGGATATATCAATGACTCATCCGACACCTATAGTAAAACGGGCTCCTTACAAAAGCGTAGTGCTCTCTCTCTCTCTCTCTCTCTCAATAGCATTTCCATTGTATAACGTTGGTTACAATGAGTTAAAGCTATTAATTCATCTCATTTGTCGCCAATCTCGTATATTGGCTCAGTATATTTATAGGGTTGCCTTAATGAACACATAATGTAATTCTCCGTAATGGGTTGCCAAGTCAGTGCTGGTGAAGACATATCTCAACTTGATGATTTACTCAACCTAGATGCGTAAGCTAACATGCATCATACAGTTTAGACTAATTTGGCGACATACGGTATATTAGCATTGTCTGTTATAGCGAAGATAGAGTTATGATACCACTAAAGCTGCTATTTCTGTACAATTACAACATTGTTTATTCAGTGTTGTCCAGAAGGAGTATATTGAATGATAAAAGTACTTAAAAGGATATTTAAGTATTCAAAGTTCTGACATACAGTTGTGCACAAATAACTGTAGAAACTTTAACTGTAAGTGTATTCTTTTGAATTATCATTATTGCTATGGAACAGAGATGCATAGTCAATTTTGTTTTGCTAAAGGAAGTTATGCCATAAGATATATTAAAGATATATATCTGTAGTCACAGGGAATAATAAGTGGTTAAGTCGTAAAATAGCAAAAGTAAGTGCACTGTGATTTCACTGCAGATTTCACTGCAGATTTCACTGCACATTTCAGCAAATTAATCATTCTTCAAACCATTAAATTCAGAATGTTGTTTGCATTTCATTGATGTCAACCAAATTTATTATTTTAAAAGCTATATATATATATATACACAGAAAAAGTTCTAAGGTAGAAAAGTTCTGCCCTGAAAATTTGCGATTTTATACTTAACCAGTTATTCCTTGTCACCACAGATATATAGTTAAACGTTTCGACATCTACGTTTGAGCTCTAACTAGAGCTTTTAAGTACAGGAGAAAAAAAGAGATCGTTCCCGACCTAGAGTCGAACTATGGTCAATCCGTTGAACTAAGAGGGCCTTAACTGCTAGGCCGTCCAGAACGGGAACAACATTCCCTTTTCACATATATAAGGTTGTAAAATATTATTACCCTTCTCAGGGCTAACGTAATTCAAAAATAATGGTCAACACACAAAGGCAGCGGGATGAACTTTTATGATTATTCGTGGGGAATAATCAAAGATATATATATTCAATAAAGTTAGTGACGTAGAAAAGGAGGAGCTCAGGAAGCCCATGGCCCTCTTGGGTATCAGGGCACTTTTTTAACTTTCAAGGTTAAATCACATGACTTTTTTTTTTTTAAATCTGCTTGACCCTCCACAATTTTTTAATTGCTACGTTCCTGAATATACAATATATGCAATTCCAAGTAAAGGTGGGCTTTGTAATTATTGTTTTGTCGACATATGTTATATTGATATGGCATTTCAGGCCTGTTGGAATTGCACCAAATGCACCTATTATGAGAGAAATGATAGTGGCCTTTTTCTTCGATAACCAGTCTATTTCACTCCATATCTCCTCAGTGATCTTGTCAATTCCTTTGTCTTCTATTCTAGCATATCGAGCTACTGCCACGTGTATGATATACATGTGCTTTTCATTGTTAAATCCCGTATATTAAGCGCTTATTGAAGTCAACTAATTCTCACTACAGCCAATGTTATTAGGTGACAAGTTACTCACAAAGAAAAGAACGATTACTCGGCGCCTCACAGGGCCCGAACCAACAAACACTTGATGACCAAACAAATATCTTTCCCATTGAGTTAAAAAGAAGTCCTGCCCATTAATTGTCAACTTGTCTATAGTGAAGCTTTATATTCTCTCGTAGCAAGGACGGACTGGACCGCCGGTGCGTCCTCATGGCCAATAGGACTAGCGCCTTCCGACAATCCAAGGTGTGCACCATGTGAGAGCACCCAGTCCGCCCCTGTCTCGCAGATCGGTGATTGGTCTACGCCTGTAAAAAGGGAGGAGGGGAGCGCTTGATTGCTTATCAAGAAGTTGTGGGCTCGATTCCCAACAGGCATTGAGAAATCATTATTTTTTTTACGAATAGTTTATCATCCAGTTAGATGTTTATCAACACGGATACACAAGGATCCTATAATACTATATCCATTCAATTTTGTTACACTTTTTCAGATTTACAATCACGGCAATTTTTTTCAGAAATAAGAGCATGTCCTATACAATCGTTTAGAAACCAGCGTGGGTATGTATGGAGTGTGGCATCATTGATTTCATGACTTGGGTTAACATATTCATCGCCTAAGGATTCAAGAAAGGAAAGGGAGGGTTAGCTTTCCGTTTATTTAAGACCGCGTCTGCACATGCAATGGAACACCGTATCTTAACACCGTCGCATATCAAGTCTGGACCGCACTCCGTAACAGAACCTCGTAACACTCCCGCGTCCCACCAGTTGTCACCAGTTTTTCCTCATCGCATGAAAGGAAAGTCACGGGGTTAAGTTGCACCCCATGTTCGTGCATTTAGATAGGTTTACGAACAACAGCGTTTTGTCAGTGTAGGCTGGATATCGGGATGAACCGCCGGAGCACAGTGATGTTACGCATTGATGTTCGCCCCTTAAGATCATCGTGTAACACGGGATGTTACGCTACGATGTTCCTTTGCCTGTCTGTACGCATCTTAGGAGTTAAAAATGACAATTTAGTCGTAAAACTTTGACTTCTCGTCCTATCGTGTCTACGGCCATCAGAATCAGCACTTAACTGAAAATTAATGTGACAGCCCGCATTGTGCACTGCAACTGTAGATACAAACGATTTCTTCATGGTACCTGGTATGGTTAGGGAATTTTCCATCTCGCACCTCGAGGTTAAAGGGGTGGGGTGAGGTTAAAGTTCAGACTTGGGAGTGGAGGAAGAGACTCAAGAAAGGAACTTTTCTTTCCGGTCTTCCTTCCTATCTTTTCTTTCCGGTCTTCCTTCCTATCTTTTCTTTCCTTTTTTTTTTAAATACTTTTTTTCCTGTCTGAGGAAAGATGACTAAAAGGTATTTCCAACTTCTGGCTCAACGAGTCACACTTGGTAGATTTTGGGGGAGTTGCATTTTACCTCTTGAGGGTTCAGGCATAGTTACACCCCTAACAATGGACGACAGTGAATGATGTTTAAAAATTTTAATTTTGTGACTTAAAATTTTGTTTGCTTTTAAGTTGGTGACTGTAGTCTCGGTGTCTTGACAATAATTTTTCTAGGCCCGACGTGATCGTATAGGCGAAATAGGCGGCCACCTAGGTCGGCATCACGACAGATTTTTTTTTAGATACTTAATGCTACAAGGTAATTGAGATGAACTTGGTAATAAATAGATGGAATTGAATGGATTATTTTTGATTGAATGCTTTCACCAATATTTACTCTTCTTTATACATGTCTCTCTATCCATTGTTCTTCACACATTCAACTTCTTGATTTCTTACATTAAGAAATTTTCTTCCAACCGATTTGCGTAACTCTGCATAAAATTTTCTCATTGCCACTACGCCTTTCAGCAGTATAGTTGCCGCATTAGAGACTTGAGGGTAGCTTTATCTTTTTGATCTTTTTGTCCATTGTTACACGGCATTAAGAAATACAATTTTGCGCTTCAACAGCAAAATTCCAGACTATTTCTTTGCCTTGATTATTTATTTGTGAATTATGAGATAAGCTGTGATTTCCATACTTCGTTTTTACCATAACTATAATGAGAGGTAGGAATATGTCGTATATTTTTACCTTCGATTGTTGCAAGATGTATTAGTGTGTCCATTTTTTACGAGGGGGTGGGGGCGCACACGTCTTTCGCCTAGGGCGCCAAATTTGCTTGGGCCGGCCTTGACCCTATCTACATTTCTTCAACGGTAATTACCCGCTACGTTACAAGATGGGTTCTATAGGCTCCCTCATACTACTAGATACATATCGGTCGTCTCAGTATGCCTGAAATATTTCAGGTTGTACTCACGAAATGCGCATAACATATGACAACGGCAGGAAAAGTCAATTACCGCGCAACAGCGCCCTCTAGCACGGAACAGTGGCCGAAGAAGTTCAGTTCAGTGGCTTCTCTCACCCGTTATAATTTGTACAGAGTGTTTCAAAACATCCTGTCGTACGTAATATTAAAATTTCTCTCACACGCCCTCCATTTATTTATTTATTTAATAATCCATATGATAAATGGAAGGTGAGGATGAAGATCAAAGGCGTAGAAATTAAAACATTATGAGGTTTAAATGGGCTTAAACAGCATGCGATTCAGTACTGAAGAGATGGATGTGCCATGGTGTAATAGATGAGCTTGGACCCCTCCCCAGCGGGCCATCCGTTCCCCACGCCACTGGGCAAGCGAGGTGACAAGGGAGAATAAGAAATAAAATAGAATAAGAAAAAGTCCTACTAATTTATGACAAAAAATGACTATTTGCGACAATTTCCGGATTTCCTCTGCACGTCGTCTGCCTACGTCGGATAAAAGGATGTAAACTACTTTTCGCAACGACATCTGTTGCAACATTGAGTAACGGGTTGTCAAGTGTTGCCCTTGGCAACGTGGACGCCAAGATTGATGAGCGAGGCGAATGCTTCATTACACGCACAAGAAATTCCTCGTAAAACTTACGACTAACTAAGATAAAATGCTGCGAACTTTCCGATTTTCATGCCTACATACGATTTTCCGTCACGACTTTTATGGGGATATATGAAAATTCGGGTTCACGAGCTTTCGCGAGCTGGTTTCACTATTAAATATGGCGCATGGGTGTAGTAGGAGGTAATGCAGTCATTTTACACAGCCTAAATCCACTTTGTAAGTAAATCAAAATTAAATGTCTTAAACTCACAGGCCCATGCACAATATTAAAAAAGGGGGTGATAGATTCAAACTTCTGTCAAAACGAGTTTCATTTTGCAGCTACAATATTGTTTAAATGGGGGGAAGGTTAACCACCGCTTGTGTACTGCCCTGTAAAAATTATTTCTATTATGGAATTTTATTTCATGTATATATAATAATAATAATAATAATAGTATAGTGAGTTTAATGTTTAACGCCTGAATGCCATTTTATCTTTTAACCTGTAGAACCTCTAGTACTGCAAGTTTTGCAGCAAACGATTAATCGTTTTTTGATCGGGTTGGGGAAGCATCGATTTTTCATCGATTGACTAACGCCTCACAAAGCGGGTCATGCACCGTGAAAGCGATATAACGATTAATCGCCGAGAAAAGCGCGAAAAATCATTCGTCGTCCTGATTAGACAAGGGCGTGGAGCCTGCGTTGACAGCCGAAACTAGGGAAAATCTGCAAATTTACAAAAAAAAGAAATGTAACTGATCTTGCTTTTTTAACTTGGAAAATAACTAAAAAAGCTTTTTTTATTTTTGCAAATGACCCCGAAACTCCTTTTATATAACAATAAGTATTATTGGGTAACAAGAAATTAAAAAAATAAAAAAAATAAGGGAATTGTAGGAATATTTAAATTTGAAAGAGACCCATAACCTATTGTTTGTATCTCACTCTTTTCTTCGTAATGACTCTATATATTCTTGCTTATCTTTTGGTTCAGCTTTACTTCCAATTATGTCACTTGCACATGATAATGGATTGTTTTTATTTTTCCCCTCCATTCTCCTTGGGCTCCATTGTCCCGAAATTTTTCCGGAAATTTACGGAATGAAAAAAGGGAACGACCCCCGTGTCATCCGTTATCACCAACTTTTAATTACACCCTGCCTGAACACGCCCCTTCATTCGTCTCTTCCCATTGAGTGATTGGCGTTGTTTGGCGACACGCAAAAAGGCGATAGATCCAACGCCCAGTATTCTTCATCCCACTGACATTATTCTTTTGCCTTTAACCAGCTAATAACAGTTTCCTTGGCCTAATGAAGCCAATCTTTCATCCGGCTCAGCCAACCAAAGCCCAACTCAGGTCCATTGACTTTTCCCATTCAATTCAAAATCCATAATTGGCTGAACTTGGCGGTAATTTAATTTACTCTCGGAAGAAATATTTCTCAAATTTCATTTGAGGGAAATCTTTTCCTTTCAAGTTCTCCTTAAACGTCTTCTTTTTCTTTTTTTTCTCATCGTAATAGAACCCATTTCCTTCACATTACCATTTTATGGGCTTCGGATTCTATTTTTAGTATTCTAACTTCCACTTCCTGTCTATTATAAACTGCATTATACTTCTACGTGCACGCACAGTACGATCTCTCTCTCTCTCTCTCCCTCCGTTACTATACCCTTATGCGCAAGCGCATTGTAAGATGCTTTATACTATTGCGCATGCGCATAGACAAGGAAGGTAGTACGTCTGGGAGATACAACTCCTCTAAAGCAATATATAATCCTAAGTCCTAAATACAGGGCGGATCACAATAACCTTCCTGGAAGTAAAAATTTATATCTGGAAAACCAGATGAGTTAATAAGCCCATATATATTTCGTAGTTAACTACAATCAGTATCGGGATTTTTCTTTTTTTTCTTTTTTTTTCTTTGCATATAATCACATGGATTCTTCCACTTTCCCCGAATATATATATATGCCAAAAGTCGGCCCTGTGTCCTCCTGCCCCCGTATACAGCTATGATACAGGTGGACTATCGTCCCTACGTGTTACTGGCCTTGTATACAGCAATGCATACAGGGGGGGGGGATATCACATAGGGGCAACTTTCGTAAAATTTCAAGTTTTATGGATTAGACCGAAAGTTAACCCTACACGATACTTTCCCTGTGTCCAGATATGCATCAGGAATTATACCAAATTATATAACTACTTGTATACTGAAAATATAACTAACTTGATATTGAAAATATAACTAACTTGTATACTGAAAATATACTAACTTGTATACTGAAAAATATAACTAACTTGTATACTAAATGCATGGTGAATTCAGTATACAAAGATTGCAGTGACAACGACTCTGTACTCTACATCTTCAATGTGATGAAAACAGTCAAAATTTTCAAATTCGTCAAAACTGAACCACTTATCATTTTGCGCAATAACCTTATTACATTTCCAACATTTACAAACTCCTTTACACTCTATGTGAATAAGGGAGTTAGGGAGTTGATTGATTGTTTGGCTTTTTTATGGCGCAAGAGCATCTGGGCTATACTGCACCGGAGTTAGTGAGTGCTTCGTTAAATCAGGTTTACCTTGGTAAGTGCTTATTTTAGGTTTACCTTGGTCGGTGCTTACTTTAGGTTTACCTTGGTAAGTGCTTACTTTAGGTTTACCTTGGTAAGTGCTTACTTTAGGTTTATCTTGGTAAGTGTTTCCCTACTTAAGGTTTTCCCTGGTAAAGACTTCACTATTTAAGTCTTACCTTGAAATATGCTCCTTTAATATTTACCTTGATAAGTGCATCTTTACTTAAGGTTTAACTTGATAAGTGTCCCTTTTCTTAAAGTTTACCTTGGTAAAAATCCATTACTCCCAAAAATCCATAGCGCATCCAGAAGATGTGCAGCTGATTGGCTGTAAGTATCCCCCCCCCCAACATACACACACGCCAGTGCCATATTTCTAATTTAAATGGTGCTTATGAAAAGGGGACACAATTTTGCAAAAGAAGGCTTCATATAATACCTAGTTTGTTACATTTGCTATCCTCATAGGAAACCCAAGGTTCACCCCTGGCAATAGCTATCCTCAGATGTTAAATTACTCGTAAAGAAAAGAATGATTTTCCGGCGCCTGGTGGGACCCGAACCCACAAACCCTTGATTGCCGGCCATGCTCTTTCCTTCAGGAATACTTTAACATCCATTGTTGCCACATCGTCGACTAATATGAAAAATGTTGATTTTATAACAGCTATCCCTATTTCAAACTTCTCTAATTGTATTATGGTTTAAGTGAAACCATCCTGAAATTTGTAGACAGACTTGTAACGCTGCCTTTATTGGCACAGAGCCGTGAAAAATTTAGTAGATCGGGCTTCCGTCCCATCATCAATCTTTCCTCACCCACAATCATTTTTCAAGAACTAAAAGATAATGAATAAAATTTGCGGAGGGCCCCTGGACATTTGTCCCCTTTGCTCCCCATGTCCACGGCCTTGTACTCGTGTATGCAGAAAGTTCATAAAAGAGGGGTTACAGAGCTACAATTCCGTATATATATGCTATTAAAAATACCTTATTTATTCTTTGTACAGTCGTTGTGACAATACATATATTCATATGCTATATGTACATGCAAAATGATATCATAATGGACGTTATGGCTCCCATCACCCCCCCCCTTGCGTACGCCAGTTAATACTTTCCTACTTTATGATAGTTATATAATTTTTATAATTATAGACTTCTTGTGTTTCATCCGCGCTTGAAAATCGTGATATATCCCAATTGTTCACACTTTTTCGGAAACAACAGTTTCTCTGCTGACTTTAGATAGTATTACCACTTTAAAAAGATGACACAATTGCCACAGGAAATAGTTGACACACAAGGTAACTAGGACAGCGTTCTTGTAATTTTGGTGGAGAGATTTAATTAGATATTTTAACACCACGCTTTCATAGCTCAGGCTGAAGTAGTTTTGACCCACCATTGTTGGTTGTGAAAAAAAAAAGGCATTATCTATCGGATCCGGTGGTCTATATCGGTTTGACACTTCGGTTTAGATGAAGGGGTCGATTCCAGTTCAAGCGATGCATTTTTATTCTTTACAACCCGCGAAATTGTGCAATGGAAGGTCTGAATAGCTCCAGCCTGTATTATAAATTCGGGCTGTCAAAACATCTTATCTCAACACCCTTTCTTATCTTCTAGAACAGACAGACTATTGCTTCCAAACACGTAGTAATCCTGTTAACTGTTGTTATCAGGTTCGTACACGTCTATACATGCACGTAATGTGCATCTGTTTATCTCAAGTGCACACGTATGTCTCTTTAATTGTGCATGAAAGCCTCGCACTCAAGTTGTCGATAGTTTTGCCGAAGTTTTCGAGAGCTAAAATCTTTTCAAAATCCATCCAGTTTTCTTTTCCGAAAAACACAACAAAAAATCTATTCATCATCACAGCATTTTGACACCCAAATATTCCTTCGAGTAAAACAAACTCCTTTCTTTTTTTTTCCTTTGAATGGCATTCCTTCGCTTTAAAACCATTTCGGGACATGTTTTTCTTTGCCGTTTTTTAAAATGGCGCGGACGAACACGGTTTTAAAATTCGAATTAAATTGAAGATATTTTTCGGAATACTTTTGCATGCATTTTGCGATAGAAAAACCGTTTTGTTTCCTGGGTTTTCTTCAAGGTACTTACGTTCTAAAGTAAACTCAATTTTGCATAATGTGAATAGGATTATTTGACAGTATTTTCGGAAAGATTCGTTTTTTTAAATTCTTAAAACTAATTACGACTAATAGCTTCAGGCGACGAATTTCAGCAAAAACCCATTCCTGCTAATTTCGCGAGTTAATAAAAAAAATGATTATTAATTAAAGTTAATTAAAGGAGAATGGATGTTTAATTGTATTTCTCGCAATGATTATTTAAATCGAATGAATAATGGATGATGGTGCATTATGTTTGTATTTAATGTCATTGAGCTGGTATTTCTTTAAACCGTTTTTTTATTCAAGTTTTAAATACATCGTAGAACGAAAACAAAAATCCTTTTTATTCTGTTTTTATCTTACGTTTTCATTTGTTTTCACTTTCAGGTGACTGTTTGTTTTATAAAAAAAAAAAAGATGGCAATTCCTACCCAACTGTGTGTGATATTATTTGCAGCAACCTGTGTTTTCGGTAAGTAGTGTAACAACTTTTAATTTCGAAGAAATATTTTCATTATGTAAAATATTAACAATATTAAATATTATAATGCAGGGTTGTCCAAACTTTTTTGTCAGCGGGCCACTTAAAAACATTCCACGGATATCGCAGGCCAGTGGTTTCCTTTAAAAAAAATCATCTCCAGAGTTTCTTCCATTTGCATTTTTATTAACTTATGATATGGAAAGGCCACCCATGCTGTCCCTGCGCTTTTCCTTATCTCTAAAAAAAAAACCTTCAAATATTTGTTTCGGAATTTTTTTTATTCCAAGCAGTTTTCCGCTGGCCGAATTGTGACCCGATGGCCGTATGTTTGACAATCCTGTTATAATGTATAAAAATATCCATTTTCTCTATAATATACTACATATAAATACTGAGTGTGAAATCTGAATAAACAATATATTAGATGATGAATTGCTTGCAAAAAAAGAATGATTTACTGACTCTGGTGGGACACGAACCCACGATCACTTGATTGCCGGTCAAGTACTTAACCGTTAAGCTACAAGCTTCAGGCATTCTTCCCCTTGCCAAAACGTGTAAGACATTACTATGGACAAGAACGCATCAACAATATATTGTTCAGAATGATGTGCACATACAGTGTCGAATTAAGATTTCCTGGGACCCTAGACAAATTCTTTCCCATGCTCTTTGCAGTATAAGTTAAGCCTATATAATTACAGAAAGACCCGTATATAACGAAGATCTTGGAAACAACGTAAATGCTCGCTGTATCCGTTCTGAAATTTAAATTTTAAACTTTGAGAATAAAGTCGATATTTACAAGCAATGCACATATAAATATAAAAAAAAAAAATCCTAAAATTCGTGGAAAATGTTGCGGAAAATTAATCCGTGATAAAAATTATTGCCCTAGAGGTAAGTTCTAATTGAAAATATGTTTGTTGACATACTACGCAAAATTCGAAATTAAAAATAAATTGCAATTTTCAACGTATTTATTCCGTACAATACTAACAAAATCTCAAAGAAGAACACAATTGCATTTCAACAAGTTACCCGCTAGTCTTCATCAGGAGATAAACACTGTAAACACGCGAGGCGTCTTGCCAACACGAAAAAAAAAGGTTGCCAAGAGTTGGCAAAACACTGTAAACACGAGGCGTCTTGCCAACACGAAAAGAAAAGGTTGCCAAAAGTTGGCAAACACGCCTCGTGTTTACAGTGTTTATCTCACGAAAAAGATCAGCGTGTGACTGGCTGAAATGCAAACGAGTTCTTTTTTGAGTTTTTATTTGTATTATACGCAATAAATACGTTGAGAATTTCGATTTACTTTTAAGGTCTAATTGGCAATGATTTTGAAACAGCGTTGAGTCTTCACTCCGTCAGGCCGCTTAAAAAAAATAGGGCCCTAGATTCCTAGTTTTGTTTGCGTATGTGATAATCCGGCCCTGTGTAGACGTAAAAGTAGAAATGACACCTGACATGAAAATGTAAAAGAGACAATTTAAAATAAGCTACTTTTTAGCTCAAGTCAAGCAGTATAAATTATTTCTGTAAAGTTTTGGCATCTTGTACATTCACTAAAATTCTCGACAGCTTTGAGAAGGAGGTAATTTTTCTCAGCCACCCCCTAAAAGTACTCGTTAATTTTTCGCACCCCCCCCTTCTAGAAGTTCTGGTATGAGTATCCATGGGCTCTGTGTGCACATAAACGTAGAAATGACAGCTGACATGAAAATGTAGAAGAGATGGCTTCCGATGAAAATTTTCTGAATTTTGTTTTCTTTCAACTATCAACAATTTTTGTTGATGACTTGACTTGCAGTTAATTGTGGTGCTGATTTTTTTCTTTTAAATATGTACTTGCATAACGTGCTAATAGTGTCGTACCATGGGGGGTGTCACCAGGGCGAAAGACCCGGATGCAAAATTCTAAAGGGCGCAAAATTTCAATATTTTATTGGTGAAAGGGAATACTTCCCGGGTTTAAAAGGGCCCAATACTTAATTTGCCCCGGGCGCTTGCGTGTTTACAAAATTGTAGAACTACACAGAGTAACTCACAGATATTTCATGAACGGTTCTGCTACCTTTAATTTTAATTTTTAAGCATTTCGAATTTATAATTATGCATATATATGTGGGCAGAGTGGTTAATTTTAACTTAATGTTAGCTATCCATTAGAAATATTCTATTATTCAGACCCTGAGGGAAAATTGCCTCTCATAGGCGTATGCAGAGAGTTCATGAGGGGGGGCGCTGGGAGGGTTCAGGCCCAAAGGGGATTAACGGAGCTATAACTCCATATGGTCACATGAATATATATATACAAAATTTCATAGCAATTGGAGTTACAGCCCCCCCCCCCCTCAACAAACTCCCGCAAGTGTTCTCTCTGAAGACGAATATTTTTGGAATTTTTTTTCTCAGTATTTCAGTTTTAAATTTATGTTCCCAAATTGCAAAAATTTATTTGCTTTTCCCAAAGCTTTTATTTATCCTTCCGGCTGGCAATTTATGTAAATTACAATAATGTAAAAACAATAATTGCAATTGACAATTACTAAGTTGTAAGATATTATTACCCTTCTCAGGGATAACACAATTGCCAAATAATGGTCAACACACAAAGCCACCGCGTAGTATGTTTTTGGGATCTTCCGTGGCAGTTTATTATACTTAATAATTTTCGACACCCAGGTCTCAAGCTATAGCTTCTTAGATATAGGAGAGAGAAAAAGACTCCGTCCCCAACCTAGATTCGAACTAGGGTTCTTCCGTTGACCCCGGGGTGCCTTACCGGCTAGGCCATCGAGGACAGAAAGGATGCTCCTTTTCTCCATATATATATATAGGGTTGTAAGATATTATCACATTTCTCAGGGCTAATACAATTGCCAAATAATGGCCAAAACACAAAGTGCATGTGTTAACCAGAGGCGGACTGGGTCCTCTCAAAGTGCGCATGACTTGGATTTTTGGAGGGCGTTAGTTCATTGGTCCATTGGCTACTAAAAAATTCTCGACTATCCCTCGTGGGGGCGCACCGGCTCGGGGGTCAAGTATGCCACAACTGTTGACCATGTTTTTTGTGTTGACCATTATTTGATAATTGTGGAATGGTAATAATATCTTACATACGGAGAGAAGGAGCGCGGTCACATCCTCGATGGTTTAGCTGTTAAGGCACTCCGGGCTCAAGGACTCTAAGTCTCACTTTTTCTCCTATACCTAAAAAGCTCTAACTTGAGCTTAAATGTGGGTATCAAAAATTATTGAAATCGTATGAAAATAATACAATACTATTTTAAAGCAATCCAGTTTAGAACTGTATCCTCTTTTTAACGGCTAAATATTATACAATAATGTTTGCCACCCACGTATATTTAGCTCAAGCTAGAGCTTTTTCGTTTTTGGAGAAAAAGAGGCGCCGTCCTCATCTTGGACTCGAACCAGGATCTGCTAAATATGTAGGAGAATGAAATGAGAGCATGCTTTTTTAAAAAATCGTATGAGGGTGGATACAGTCATGAGCTCCTATACGAGTTCTTCTAGGGGCTGAGAAAAATTATTACCTCCTTCTCATAGCTGTCAAGAATTTTAGTGAATGTACAAGATACTAAAATGCTACAAAAATAATTGATACTGCTTGACAATTAGTAATGAGCTAAAAAGTACCTTATTTTAAAATGTGAATGTAAAACTTTTGAAAGTAAATGCATATCAGAATCGGGGAAATCAAATTTTGGAACTGATAAGGGGCTGGAGTCCCCTGCCCCCCTATATAGGCGCCCATGGATACGGAACTTTTGAGAACGGAAGGAAATTGACGCATCGCACTGGAAATGGAGCAAAGTTTTTCCTACGAAAGGGGTCATCATTTGCAAATGACCTTTCATTAAGAGTGAAAAGAGGCGTAAATTAAAGATTCATTAAATGCACCAACGTACGCAGGGGAGTTGATGGGGGTTTGTAACTACCCATTAAAATGAAATCTTGTATGCATACATAAAAATATATGGAGTTATAGCTTTATAACTCACCCCATTATAAGCTTGTAAGCCCCCTTACGAAATTTCTGCATACGCCTATGACGTGATGATGCATATATTAATAATTATACACATATAAGCATCCAAATTTACACAGTGGAGCACTTTTTACACATCTTCCAGTCTACCAGCTCAAAACAACGTATAACCGAAAAGACGTATAATCGAATATCTTTCATTTAGAACTTCAGTTGAACGGCGTGTAAATGAAACGTATGCACAAGAAATGTTAAACAATGCTCCTCTGTGCATATATATTTATACATGTGTACATATGCATTTATACAGGTACATACACTTTTACACAGGTATTTTACAAATACTTTATACAGGTACTGTGCATGCACTTTTATACAAGTATTGCGCATACATCTTTATACAGGCATTGTACATATATATACCTTTATACAGGTATTGTGCGTATACTTTTATACAGGTATTGTACATATTGTGCATTTATACAAGTCCCGGAAAATCTGTTCGCCCGCTGGAGACCAGATTTTTACAGCTGGAGAATAGGAGATAATATTTGCTTACTAGCATCTCAGGCCTTCACTTTGAGATGGGCGAATACGGTTGATTATACGCTATGGGACACTATATGTGTACTATAAATGGGCATTACTAGTCGCTAAACATATTAATGTGACGATGTTGCCTGTCCCTTAGAGGTGTATGCAGAACAGTTGATTGATTCATTCAATGAGCCATTTTGCCCGTAAATGGTGTGCACATGCGTGTATAACAAAGGCGAAACCTGGATTTTCTCTTGTGTGGAGCTTGCTGTCAGAGGGGCGCATTAAACTTTTTCTAGAGTTGACTTATCACACGAAACACATCTCTTTAGTCAACAGTTCATTCCCATTAACTTTTTTAAGAAATATTTAGCGTTGCAGCGACCCACCATACAATTCAGAAAACCAGGTCCCGCGCTCGAGTCCCCATGCGTGAAACAGCCTTTTTTTTTTTTTTATCCGTTTTCCAAGCCGTAAATTGTTGCAGCAAGTAGATTGTATTTCTTTCTCTAAACTACAATGCATATTCTTTCAAGGCTTGAAGCTGAATGTATCATATTTGAATCGATTTTTAAAAATATCAAAAATTTGCCGTGGAGCCATTAATTTTTCCGTAATAATCTAAAGAAGGATGCTATTTGTGCTCTGTTAGCTTTAAAAATAAAAAAAAACTATACCACGAAAAGATTTAACGCGAATTTTAAACAGAGGAAAATTTACTCTAAAACTGAAGAAAGAGCCTTCCTTAATAAAATTTCAAATCCATTATTCTCACCTAAGAAATTTCTCTTCAAATATCAGTCTTTTATGGTACTTCCATAAATTAAAACGCATTTTTCTACAATCTACACTCTCATAACTATCACTCTTAGGACAATTTTTCATTTCTCATTCATATTTTTAAGAAATCTCTAGTATTGCCGCGATCTTGAATACCATTTAGACAAATGGGTCTGGGATCGAGACCCTGTGAACGCACAGACACCTTTTTTCTACAACTTTATTCGTTTCCCTGACCGTAAATTATACCCACTAGTTTGGTTGTTGTTTTTTTGTTCAAAATGCGTATTTTTTAACATTTTACAGACGAATTATTTGTTCCATTTGTAAATAAATTTTTAAGAATTCCTAAAACTCTCGATTGAAGAAGTAATTTTCTTCCATAATTTAAAGAGGAAGCTATCTTTTGCTTGTTATCGTTAAAAAATAAAGCATTGTTTTATACAGCACGTAAATATTTAAGCCAAATTTGAAACAGAAGAAAAACTATTCTAAACCCAAGAAAAGTACCTTTCTTAATAGCATTTCAAATCCAGTATTTACTCCTAAGAAATTCCGCTTCAAATCACTACCTTTCGTACGCTTTTATAAAGCACCTTTCCCAATATCCTAGAAACAAGAGCTGCAGGCAGAATTTTCATCTTTGTGCGGGGATTTGAGCTTGTTATCAGAAAGGTGCAATAAACAGTTTTCTTGTATTTATTTAACACACATAATATATATAACATGTAAAGAGCACGGAACACCTAGCTTGTAGTTTTCTTAAAATTTGAAAAATCGCTATGTTATTGGTTCTACTGAAATTTTTCTTCTGTTCGCGGAGGGAGGGACTTAAAAGATTGGAAGTCTGAAAAAGCACTTTAATAGATCTCGAGGGGAATCTTGAGGCCCCTCGGTCCCCCGTGGCTGCGCCCCTGGCGTATAACATGCACTCGATATACATATATATACACTGTAACTACGTATATACACTGTGTATACATCCACATATGGTAGATGTATTACATTTGTGCAGAAAACAATGAAAGGAAATACATTATAGAAAAGGAAAATAATTAATTATTACGCTATTAGGGGAAGACAGAGCTCTTTCCACCAACGCTATTTTATCATAATTTGCTATGGTAGATTTTGGTAATATATGGTTTGTAATGGCATGTTGTCTTCGTCGCCTCCTCCTCCTCCTTCTTCTTCTTCGTCGTCGTCTTTCCGTAATTTTTAGTGGCGTTGTTGTTTAACATGCCAAGGAAAGCCAATTCCAACTCGTAAATTGTGAGAAATAAATTTGTCTCCTAAATCATGACAAAGAAACAGATTCAGCGAAAAAGACACGAAAAAGGAAATGACAGGAATAGCTTTACAAAATAAATTGAAAATCCCACTTATTATTTACAATCCACGAGGACGGCTGCGAGGAAATGGAATTTCCGGAAGCAATAACAGCTTCAGCAGAAAATGTTCATTTCAGAGTCCGTGAAAGTGATTGATAAAAGAATATTGCTTTATTGGGTCCATGGTATTACATTTCTGTCTTTCTCTTCCTTTTTTTATTTACTTTCTTATCTTAAATACTTCGAGGCTGTCTCTTCCTCGATCCCTATCGTGCCTTTGAACTTGGACACAGGTTAATGTTGAGAGAAAGAGATGCAGATCACTTTCAAACTGAAGAATAACGAAACTTGAAAAAAGAATCACCATTATCAATTGCTTTCTCCGATTCGGTGGTTGGCGGCCATTATGAACTACAGTTTCCTGCCTCTACTCACATGGATAATATGTTCCGTTCATAATCTAGTCCAGGCCTTTAAGTCATCCATCCATCCTCTTATCTCTGCATCTAGGTCCCTTCCCCATTATGTGTCCCTTCAGTACCATTTGAGTTAGCTTTTATTTTTCTCCCCACACTATGTGTCCGCAATATGCTAACTTTCTTCTCAGAATTGAAGTCATTGCATTTCTTTTTGTATTGGATCTGTTCAGGACTTCCTGGTTTGAGATCTTGTCAGTTCATTTTATTTTCAATAGCCTTCTAAGGGTCCACATACCTAAAGCTTCAATTTTATTCCTAGCGTATTGTTTTAATGTTTATGTGTCGCAACCATAAAGCAGAATATGCGAAATATTTAATTTCAGAAAGAAATAAAAATTAAAAAAAGAAGTAAATTAAAAAAGAGTGCACGGTAGAAATAATTGTAAATTTCTTAGTTAAATAACTTGAGTTTATATAATGTTAATAATAACTGCAAACTATGCAGTCGATCCTTTTTCAATATTGCATTTCACCGGTGCATTTTTCATGTGTTGTTGTGCATAAAATGTGCAATAAACGTGTGAAATCGGTAAGACATAGTTAAGAACCTTAACACTCTACCTTTCATATTTTTTCCCATTTCCCTTTCTTCCCTGCTGGCGCAGTATAGCCCAGATGCTCTTGCGCCATAAAAAATCCAAACAAACAAACATTCCGTGGAATTTAAAATTTCGAACATTGAAAATAAAGTCTGTATAGTATCCTGTATATAATAATATTCGACTTTGAACTTACTTGAAATTTTATGAACAAATTATCATTTTACCAGTATATATTATATTACCATTTAAATTTCGATAATAATAAACTAAATAAACAAATATTATATAAAAGAGCTTACATTAATAGTTATTCCCAAGAAATGTTTTATTTGGAGAAGCTCAAAAAATAGTCTATAGATATTTACTATGTTTTGCAATACCTATGCAAAATATGCACCTTACAAATGCATAATGCAATCCATTGCTTAAGAAATGTCCTAATGTGAATTCTTGGCTATGTATGCTAAAAAGAATGAGAGATCACAAAGATTCTCCGATTTTAAATATTGGAAAGTTTGATATCCAGCTTAAAAATTCTAAACAACGCTTGAAAATTTTTAAACAGGCTTCGATCATTGAGTTTTTTAATTTTTTAATTTGGATTTTTGTAGAATTATTTACTAGATTTGATTTTCTAGAATTTTGTTTAAAAAATCGCGTCGCGTTTATTTCGTTAAATCCGGGGTTCTCAGTAAGCTTGTTTGCTAAAAATGATCAAAATATATCGTTCTTTTATATATATAATCCTCATGCCACACAAATTCACATTTTCGTCGCTAAACCGGGACACTCGTTAAATAGGGCTCGTTATGACCGTGTTCAACTGTATTATTACAGTAGGATCCACTTATAACGAGCCAGCATTTCCGGATACAGCGAGGAAAATATGGATTTTGTTTGGTATAATCATAAGCATACGCAAAAAGTTCGTAAGGGGGGGGAGGGTTTATAGGCTCAGTATGGATTACAGATCTACAACTCACATATTCCTATGTTAAATATACAAAATTTCATTGCAATGGGGTGGATTTAGAACCTCATCAACACCCACTGCGTATTCCAATGGCTATAATGATTAATCGCAATACGATTTAATTCTTTTTAATGAACGCGGCTTTACGGACCCCGAATGAAACGAGCAAGAAATGGCGAGATGTAAAATATATAAAACTTTAAAAAAAAAAAAAATATATATATATATCCAATGTTATGGCAGGATGCAAGATCCTTGCGCAGTCAGACTACAAACATAGACACGATCAAGTAGCGAAAATAGTCCACCAGAAATTGGCAGCGAATGCTGGCTTTCTGACAGAAAAATGCCCGTACTACAAATATGAGCCAGAGACCGTGCATGAGAACGAAACACACAAGCTTTACTGGGATAGAGCAATCATAACAGACAAGACAGTCCCACATAACCGTCCTGACATAACCCTCGTCGATAAATCGAATAAGACCACGTACTTAATCGACATAGCAGTACCCAACACCAATAACATACAGACAACCTACACAACGAAAATCACCAAGTACCAAGATCTCAGACATGAAGTACGAGATATATGGGGTATGGAAAAGATCCTCATCATCCCGTTAGTCATCTCAGCAACAGGGATAGTACCAAAAACGCTTGCGACGAATTTGGAGATACTCAACATTGACCCAAACACCTACATTGAAATACAAAAAGCCACAATCCTAAACACGTGTCACATTGTCAGGAAGTTTCTAGACATGGCACATTAAGAAGTGATGTAAAAAGAGGCTTGGGAACATGGCGCTCTGCCCGTCCCAAAGCCTGTTTCCGCCAAGAATGGGCGAGGAAAACTTTTATATATATATAAGCGATTGAGTATGCTTTTGAAATTGACATGAACTTGATGAAACGAACTTTCCAAACTTGAAATCTAACAAATCCTAAGAGCTCTCATCCCTTTCGAAAAGTATCCCTTAGCGAAAATTACCTCATAGCAAAAAGTATCCCTTGGCGAAAATTACCCCATAGCAAAAAGTATCCCATAACGAAAAGTTCGCGATGAACGCTATTTCGAGGTAGTGGATTTCATTGATAGCTAAGTATTGAACGCGCTGAATATTTGACGACGAAAATTCCATGAACAAGATATTACAATACGAATTAAACAACTTTGAACCTTTTTTTTTTTGAGCATCTTCAAATAAAACTTGTTTTGGGAATGTTTTCTGCCGTACGTTTCTTTGTATCATCCTTCTTTTCTTCATATATGTTGTTGTACTGAAATTTGCATAGTAAGGTAATGAGTTGTCCCTGAAATTTCAAGCAAATCCAATGCTGAATATTACTGTACACAAGTATGCTCATGCGCATGCGTTATCCAAAGGCTCACGCAAAAATTTCATAAGGGAAGGATATAGACTCAATGGAGGTTACAGAGTTACAAATATATTCCAATGTTAAATATGCAAAATTTTATTGCAATGTGGGGGGGGGGGTTACAACCCCATCAATACCCCCTGGGTACTCCAATGGCGTTATCTATACCCACTCCATTTTCAACATTTGGAATTTTATATTCTAAAACGGATTTAGCAAGCGATCGGATATAGCGAATATTCTCATTTATCTCAAGCTTCTCGTTATATACGGGTTTTACTGTATTTTCTTCATGCGTTGATCTATTTCATAAAATAAAGCAATATTACCTTGTTAGTCCAATGTTATTTTCGCTGTTAGTGTCTTACGTTTTCATTCACGCTAACTTTTAAAAGGATGTTCTTCATAGTCAAATCGCTCCTGCACATCAACGGTACTGCTGTATACTTCTTTCCTGGCAGGAGTATACTATACATCCCGCATGTGATCTTAGTCGTTCAATACTTAAGAGTGCACATGAATTCTCGCCGTATTTTAAATTCTTTATTTTTTGCTCATCGACTTATATTTGGAATTTTTTACGCAACTTCTCTCGCGTTTTCATGGCAACAGTTGTTATGTATAAATCCACAACAAGGAAAGTTATACCTAATAGTAAATGAATCAATAAATCCTGAGGTGTTCATCAGGAAGGCTGTTTATTCCTGTCCGACCCCCAACAGTGACAAAAATAATTCTCACTGACTCTAAATACACACTGTACTTCGGAGGTTGGTTCCCAAAGCCTTAAGGGGTTTGAACTATGGAGAAACATTGGCCCACCACTCTATGGTGGCGTATAGTTGTTACACACTCATCTATCGTCCACCATTCTGTCTGTTCACGAAGAGAAGTCCGATGGTACAGTTAGAAATATCAGGAGGTGACGTCACAAACTAGCTAGAAGCTTACAATAATGTATTCACAAACGAAATATATGCTAATTGTTGGCATCGACAAGCATTCGCCAAAAACAAGTTCTGAAATTGGAGTTCTACTCTGTTATATGCGGCTAGCCCGTTTGTGACGTCACCTCCCGTTATTTCTAACTGTTCCATCGGACTTCTTTTCATGAACAGACGGTAGGATTCCATGTTCTACAATTTTTTTAAGTGGACGCCAAAAAACCAGATCTGAGATTGGAGTCCTACTTTGCTGTAATCGGTTAGCCGGTTTGTGACGTCACATCCCGTTATTTCTAACGGTACCATCGGATATATTTTCGTGAACAGACAATAAATCAAAAATAAGAAAAAATGATAATCGTATATCACAAATATAGTTTTAAAATACACTATTTTTTTACTGAAATTACCATAGAAATACACTAAATTTCTATATTGAAAGTATCATAGGAATACATTAAATGTATACAGAAATGCCATAGAAATACAGTAAATGTATACAGAAATGCCATAGAAATACAGTAAATCTGTAGTAAAAAATCATAAACTACACTAAACTCATTCACACTTTTCATCTATGTTTGTACCACATTTTCATCTAAAATGATACAAAATTCTATTTCACACTTTGTTTGAGATATCCATTTACAATTTTCTGAACTTTTCTTCTTTTTTTTAAGTATTCAAAATTTTTAGTATATT
Organism: Dysdera silvatica; assembly: GCA_006491805.2. NCBI lineage: Eukaryota > Metazoa > Arthropoda > Arachnida > Araneae > Dysderidae > Dysdera > Dysdera silvatica. Next base: position 23,504,773 of record QLNU02015003.1, on the reverse strand, counting down.
CTGTGCCTTGAACTGAAAGTTTCCTGAGCTTAATAAAATGTTTGCGTTGTTTTACGTCGTTTACGTTTTTGTGTTTTAAATGTCGTTTTTCTTTTGATTATATGCAGTTGTAATAATTCAAATACTTTTCCTGCAATAAGATCTTTCTCTGACATCTATCGAATTTTATTATTTTTACAAACAATTTTTATATAATCTTATCCGTTGTAATCCGTTTGCAAATTATATTTCTAGAGATGTGTTGAGTTCTGTCAATTTTCACTGTTTTCTTTTCAGCCAAATGTCCCGGCAGTGGCGAAATACCATCTTATATATTATCAACCCATTTTCGACGCTTTGCCACGCCGTACGCCACCATCCCAGCATCGGATCTGGTAGCTTGTGCCACAAGATGCAGTAGTGCCAGCACCAAATGCAAGTCCTTGGCATTTGTACGACGTCAGGATGGCACATCTGCATGTCATCTTTATAACACAACAGCCGATGATTCTAATGACTCAAAGACGGAAATTGAGCAGATGACATATTACTTCGAAAAAATGTGTCTAAAAGGTACATTCGATCATAAGTGTAAATTATATTTCTAATAACCTTGTACTCGTAGTCGTGTGGTAACTAATCAATTTCCTCTATACAAGTGATGACCAACTAAAACTGAGCTGTGACCATCAAATCATGAAGGTTATCTATCATCAGAGGGCCGTATTTGCATTTTTTTTTATTGTTTTTTAGAATTTAATGCTGGGGGGGGGTCTGGAACCCCCATTGAAGCCCATGTTAAATTTGTGAAATTTAGGTACCTTTTTCTCAGAAACTGTTTAATGCAACTTTCCAATTTTTTACCATATAATAATAAAATATTTTTACATATTTTAAACTAAGTTTTTAATGTTTTTATTTTTATAATTTTTAACAAGAACCACTTTTGCCGCACGAATTTCATGTTTAACATGCAATTAAAAAATAAATAATAATAATAATAATAAAAGCCCGCAATAAAATACGTAGCATCAAAAGCGCTATAATCCTTAAAAATTTCAAAGCACTATCTTTTACAGGTTTTTCAGAAAATGTACCTATATAGTAAAAAAACATGTATTAAGAAAACGAGCTTTAAAGTAAAAAAAATGTATTTTCTTATCAGAATTTTTACCTTCTAATAGAATCCAGTACAATATGATGGTTCATCTGGATCTTCTGCTTCCAGAAAACCAGTTTCCATTCGTCTTTTTCTTTTAGACCTTTTTTTGGCGTTCCAATTTCTCACAATCGGACAATTTGCGATTCGCAATGTTGATTCGCAGAACGTCCTTTTTTTCATTGCATTAATACGATTTGTTCCAGGAGACACACCAACCCCTGTTAATATTTTGCACTTACCTATATTTCCATCATTGAAGCTTGGTGCAATTAACGAAACAAATTACCATTTCTGGCACTCGCGACCAAATGACACTATTTACACATTCATTAGGATTCTGTGTTTGGCCATAAACACACTTCTTCAGCAGTTCTGGATTGGACAGATCTCTAAATACATCTTTAATTGCTGTCACAATGGCTGACGGTACATGAAGGTGGTCATTGTGATCGTAAACTGTACCTTCAGCGTCAGCCCTACTCATACTTGCACCAGCTGCCATCACCAAAAGGACATAACCCGTGTTGCGGTTCGTCGTTATTGGAGATAAGGTGGAAATACTCTGCCCAAATGTCTTTCTGCATGCGTTTCCAATCACCTGCATTCCTTCGAATAGCTAATCAATAAAACTTTTGTATTGCGAGTGTAAGTGCATCCATAAGCCTATTCCTTTGTCCTAATGTTTTACCATTATCTAGCTTATCCTTGTCAGAAGTGGACTTTGGCTTCTTCAACCTTGTGCCCATACGCTTTTGCACGTGCCCTATACATTCTAATTTTTCAATAACAAGATCATCACCATATGGTTGCAAATCTGTAACAGCTCTAAACCCTTCAGAGTCACCATCGCCTAGATAATGTGAGTATCTTACATTGTATTGCTGTTTAGAACGAGAGAAAATTTCTGGTACACCCTCCTTCTCCATTCCTCCACCTGTACCTGAATAATTCGCTTGGCAATCTTTCTCATGTTCATTTTTATGTCCGTTGTCACATCTACAATGTCTCGAAAATATTGAAACATCAATAACTTCACCAGTATCAACTCTAGTAGCTGTAATGACACCATTCTGTGACAAAAAGCCTCTTTTTTGCCAAGAACCATCTAAGGCGATGCTTATATCTAAAGAACCTTCATTCTTGTGAACTGCTTCTTTAACAGCAGCGTTGAACGACTCCTGGCAAACAAATTTTGCTGAACATTCCAGCTTGATTTGATAAGGAACAAACTTCGATGGTGGAGATGGAAGATTCAGTTCACCGCACAGGGTTTTGCCTGCTGATATGCCTTTGCCAATGCTTCGCAAACCGTACACCAATCTCATGTTTATATCATAAAAGTCATAATTACAAGTTTCATTTGGAGGCTGCCTTTTTGAACTGAAGAATGTAACTTCACTCTGACACGTATTTCAGGAGAGAGAAAACAGCGATGCCAAGCCAATCCTTCTTCTTACACTCAAAGAAATGTTTTCTCCATTGCATTGCTTACAGCAGGCAAATTTAGTAAGCCCATTAAGTAGAAGAGAGATATCGATTATTTCTTTTCCAACTTCTTCATTATCAAGATAATTTTCGTATAAATCCACAGAAGGTTGGATTTTTTTATAGGATGCACTATCCTTTTTCATTCCCTCAAACGTAAATATCCCAGGATCATGAGCTGGCTTTGCAGGAGCACATTTTGTCGCAATATTTCGCTCTGCGAATGGTTTTCGTTTTTTAAAAATCCGTTTCTGTCTCGGCATTTCGTTAAATTAAAGTTTGTTTTGAAAAAGACACTTCAATAAATTTTAACATCGAAAAAAAAATAGAAAAACTAACATGAAAATATCATCCCATTAGAACGCACGCTTGTAAGCAAATGTACGATGTAAACAAATAGTACGATGGTTGCGGTTAAAAACAGACTAACAAAGTGTTGCCATTCAGAATAAACATATGATAAAAATAATTACAAAAACGGGCTCCCAATAAAATAATTTGGCATAAATAAACCACACAGTTATGTAAATAACTATCTGGGCCTACACCCACTTACAAAATTTTTAGAAGTAAGAAATTTTCAAAAAATAAAATAAAATACTTCTAGTTGCCCGATTATAGTAAGACATATACTAATTTAAGGAAAATTTTTCAAAGTTTTAGATATTATCAAAAAGTGAAAATCGCATTTTTTCGAATTTCTGCTTTCCTTACCCCCTTAAAATAGATATGTTATGAGCATTGATTTGAAACCTTATTCAAATGTTAATGATTACGGCTTTATTTGTAATTTGTAATAACTAGAACACAATTTATTTTTGAAAAATGATTTGGCATATAATTTAATGAATTTAATTGAATAACATTAGAGCAATATACGTGGGTCGTACTAAATAAATTGGTGTCCCGAATTACCACCATTGTTTTATGATATTCATAGCCGTAACTGAAATTACGTGGTACACTCTTCGGGATACTTGGCACTGTCCTCGAAGGTAGGTGGTTCGGTTCCATTGCGCTTTCCTTTATAACATTTAAGCTTTACTTGAATTTATTAGAAGGTTAAGCATGCTTTTTAAACTTTATTTGAGTGTTAAAGCATGCTACAGAAAATTTCTGAATATTTGTTTCTTGTCACAATTACAATAACTCACATTGGGTTACGTGTATAGCATCAGATGATGGTCTAGAGCCACTAGAATTCTAGGCCGACGCCATTTTGTTGGACAATCCCAGTTTTATTGACCTTGGCGATAAAGGTTTTACGCATTGGCGCAATGTTCGCTATTTTGGCATAAAAATAATCAAAAATCCGCAATTACCTGACGAATGTGACTACTGACCCAAATTTTAAAATGTCGCCAATAAATACAATCTGCAGCAACGATCACGTGATATAGCGACAAAAAAATGGCGGATATCCGCCAGCTCCCTTTTCTTTAGGAGCTTTAGCTTAGTCGATTAATCGATGGAACAAAAGGTGCAACTTCGATATGCGAATCACCGATGAATGATGAAGGTTGCTTCCTGGAGCCAAACTTCGATTCAGCAATCGTGACCCTCAGTAGAGACGGTATGACACTACCGGAGGGGGGGTTGCTGGGTGTAATAACCCCCTATTTCGATGCAAGTTTCTATATGAATACATGGACTCTGTAATCCCTTAAAAATCCTTTAAAATCCCTTATGAACTTTCTGCTAACGCGATATGAAGATATACGTCAAAGTACGCACGAAATATACACCAAGTAGACAGGGCAAGAGAAATACAGTAAATTCTCTCGATAACGACGTAATTATTAACGGTCATTTCTTGTTAGCGACGGGATGTTTCAGTTTCGGCAAATGCTTCATAATGTTACACGAATTTCGATTAACGTTTTTTCTTGCTTAAAAATGATTGTTCTTCGTCACTTGCAGTGGCGACCCGAGTTAAAGGAAGTTAAGGGATTTAAGGGAAGTTAGCGGAAGCTAATTCACCAAAGCACATTAATTTACGATCTATATCCGTCAAGAAATCGGTTTTTATAACATTCAGTGAATATGAAAGAAATTACAGTAACCCTGGGTTTTGGTGAATTGGCGTCACGCAACTTCCCTTAAATCTCGCCACGGACCGCCACTGGTCTCTTGAAAGTCCTTGATGAGAGAATTTACATAAATAAAAAATCTGTTTTTATATAAAATTTACCAACGATGGAAAGAAGGTATCAAGCATGCCCTGATTCGTCAAGAACAGGACAAATTGTATGCCTGCAAATAAAACATGTCAGCTTGCATGCCAATTGTTACCAACGATAATTGCAACCTGTAATCCAAAGAATATTTAATCCCCAAATGTTCTGATAGAAACAAGGCTATCTTTACACCACTAAACATACGTCAAAGCTAACTTGGTACACCGTTAAGGCTACGTCGATTCACCCACATGCAACGAGTATTCTTTCGCAAATTGGCGAAAAATGAGATAGCCCTCAACATTATTAGGCTATTTATCGCCTAATTTGGAATGCAGAAAAACGCGGTTGCCAAAATTCCAGGCGCCAAATTTCCCGCCAAGCGAACAAAGTCCTCTGAGTGGTCAGTTACTTTAATGACGTCAGCGCTTGCTATAATGAGTCTTTTTCCTAAATTTAATAAATACCAGATTTTAATTGCACAAATATGCCTATGTTTTATGTATTTGAGCATTATTTTAATGTTTCGTGCCCGAAATGCATATTAAAATAAGTAGAGGCTAACTATATCGTACTGGAGGATTCATACTGCTCTGCGCCTTGTCAGTGCACCAGGTTAGCTTTGCCTCGAGTATAGTGGCAAAATGATAGGATCTGTTTTATTCCTTCTCCTACAATTCCCTTCTAATCGCCTTATGAACTTTGAACTCTTCTTGCTACCTTTAACAACTTTTCATCAAATGCTTGGGTTCTCATAATTTTGTGTGTACTTGGTATGGGTTTCAGAGTTTCTGTACCTCTATTCGTCACAGTGTATATTTTATGTACTACTTTAAGAGTATTTGATATAGAACCCATCCCAAGTCCACATTCGGGTACATTTAGTGCTAGATTTTATGTCATTCGCATTTGGCATACTGCCTTTCTTACATATAGCTAGATGCATATCTGGCATAGTGCCTGTCTAACATATAAATTTTATATGCATCTGGCATAGTGTCTGTCTAACATATAAATTTTATATGCATCTGGCATAGTAATCATCTAACACATATGTAGCCTTATGAGCATCAAGTCTAATGCGTATTTTGTATGTAGCTTTTTTTGTATATTTGTAGCTTTATATTTAGCTTCATCTAGACTTGGTGATTCTTTTATGTATTGATTTATGCTTATGTGGGTTAAAATTGTGTTTTTTTATATGGTTTTATGCAACATATATCAAGGGCGAATCCAGAAGCTGTTTTCGAAGTTTTAAAACTTGAAAGTCAATGTAGGAAACTATAATAAGTTTAAATGTATTAATTATTATCGGATGCCGCCCCCCTCTGGATACGCCCCTGATCATATACATATATAAGGTCTTATGTATGAAAGGCATACGCACATGTTCAGTCTTTATATGCTACTGGTCTCTTTTAATTTTTTACATGCACCCATATTTTATAGGCAGTTGCAGTAAGCTATTCGTCGCCGAGTCAATTCAAGGTATGGAAATACAAGGGTACGACGACAGAATACTTGTCAACAGTACGCGCCAATCGTGCTTGGAATCATGCTTACAAATGACCACTTTGGTGTGCCGTTCGCTAGAATTCGACGCCAAAACGGGGCAGTGTCGCCTAAGTAGACACGACCGATTCGATCGCAAGGGCAGCTTCAAGAAATCTTCCGTATCTACCGAATATATGGACATTTCCTGTTCTTTTAAACCAGGTATTTATTATATTTTTAAATAAAAATAAATAGAAGTTAATGTATATAGTTGTGTATAATCGGAACAGCAGAAGTGCACATTGACACTGCAATGAAATTCAGTGCACTTAAGCAAACTGGAGTTTTACACGTTCATTCGAAGCAGTCATCAGCGCGCCATCTAGCGGTGTGTTAAATCGTTCGACGACCGACTCACTGATTGGATCTTTTTGTTCATCTTAGATGGGAGAAAGCGCTCATTGGTTCGGCAGTGAATGGTTTAGTACACCTGTCGCAGTGTCATTCTTTAATCGTCACGTTGTTATTCCTTGAGGTACTGAGTCATTTAACCATAATTACACTCCGGAAATGCAAATAACTACATAAGAAATAAACCATTTTTTACTGTCAGACACAACTGTTTCCAGAACATTCCCCGCTTATATTTTCTGATTGACAAGATAAGAAGATAAGACTAAATTAAGAATACGTCTATTAAATATAAAAGAGAAAATTGTAATTAGTTCATTATATTGTATCCTCCAACTGAGAGTGACATGCTATAAGTAAAGCTACCACATGTCTATATGTCACCTGCAATAACAGTGCAACGGATATGTCAATCTATCATGCAAGTAAAGTGACGTGTCACTTATTTCCTGACGGATTGACACTATTTATTTACTACTATTAATATTTATATAACCTTCCCCATATAAAACAGAGTTTTCACGGAACCTGGAGAACCTGGAATCGTTAGGGAATTTGAAATCGTCTGGAAAAGTCAGGGGAAAGTCTTTTTATGTTTGTTTGTTTGGCTTTTTTATGGCGCAAGAGCATCTGGGCTATACTGCGCCGAAAGTCTTTTTAACTTCTGCTCTTAACAGCTGGATTTCACGCGAATGTGAAACAATATTTCGGGGAAACCTAAGTTCAGTTCAAAAATTTTTTGGAGAGGATTGATTAGGGAATTTTGCCGAAAAAGTCAGGGGGAAATCTGGAAAAGTCAGGAAAAACCAGGAAAAGTCAGGGGAAAATCTGGAAAAGTCAGGGGAAAATCTGGAAAAGTCAAGGAAAACCTAGAAATATCAGAGGAACATGGAAAAGTAGGGGAAAACCTGGAAAATTTAGGGGTAAACCTGGGAAAGTCAGGGAAAACCTGGAAAAGTCAAGGAATTTTTTCCCTTATGTGAGTGGGAACCGTCGTAAAAGTAAAATTAACTTTTTTCAATCTAAAAATAAAACCAAAAAATTACAACGACAAACAATTTTTTTATCAAATTGAAAAATCTCTGCCAAATCCTAAATTCACCTATTTTACTGAAGACATCTTTTGATCTTTAAAATCTTTTCAAAAGTTTTAAAAAGAATTTCAAAATTTTAAAATAAAATGAAAATGATTAAGAATAAACTCGAAAGTGTAAAAATAAGCTAAAAATGTTTGGACCCATTTAAATCGTAGTTCCCAGAGATAAACATTCTTCCTAAGTACTACCACTTTTTGTGGCTGGAAACAGGGCTTTAAATTAACTAAGCTAAAAATTAAATTTACCGAATGCGGATTTAAGCGAAAGAGAATTTAAGCCACATAGGGTTTATAGCGCTAGTTCTAGGGATTTTTTGGCATCAAAGGTTAAGACTCTCATAATCTTTTAAAAGCATTCGGGACTTTCTGACATCAACCAAAAATAAGCCTCTTGAGGTATTTTTAACCATTCCTCTTTTCCCGACTTTTGGTGACGTGTGTTACTGTTAAGGGCAGAAATATGATGATATTTCTTTGAAAAAAACTTTAGTTCTTTGGTTCTTAAATTAAAAGATTTCGCGGCGACGTTGTTGTAGCGTATTCGCCAAACGCGTTGTTAATCTAGGTTTGATTTTCAACGATGAAAAAAAAAATACGTATTATTGGGTAATTATGCTCGCTGTGGTCCGGGTGTTGGTTCTCTAGGCCTTAAAGTGTTACCTTGGGAATTTGTAGGTTTTGGCGCAGCATGTGGCGCAATCTGCGCTATTTTGGCGCAGTTCCTGTGCAGTCTGCGCTATTTTAGCCCAGTCCCTGCATCGTAAAAACAAGTAAAAACTTATATTTAAAAAAGCTGTAAATGAATTTCTTTGTTGCAATCCATTTCACCTAATGCTTATAGCGGGTGGTGAGTTGTCGAAGCTTCAGTATCCGGTGTGTTGCAGCTTCAGTAGTCAGGAAAAAGTGAATAACCGGTTGTTATTCTCAAAAACACACTAATAACCGGTTTGTGCAAGCTGGTGCGAACCACGTACAGCTCACCTTTGCTTCCATATCAGGAAAAGTTAAAATAAATACATTCCTCCGGTTACGATGACTCTGCGAAATGATTGTAGTAGCAGAAGGTCATCATCATATTTCTTTGCGTACCCACTGTTGAATTGCCAAGTGCCCTTCACACGTATCTATCTTGAGAAATTCGTTCATGGATTAGCCCAAACTGTTTTCTTATGTCATCCACCTACCTAACCCGAGGACGTTTCTTCTAAGCAGGCACGTGTCAACAGGGGGCAAGAGGGTTTCGCCTCCATAGCAAAAATTTTAACTTCAAAAAATAAACATGCCACGAATGTCCAAAGTTGAAACAATATTGATTCTAATTTCATTTCTTGTCAGATGCCGGCACCATACCGACAATAATACTACGTTGATAGTGACCTGGCATATCCATTGTTAAAAAGATTAGTGACTCGTTACCTGTACATTTTCTTTCAGTCTTTGTGAAAATATCGATCTTAAAGCGTGGTGCTCTGCGAAATCAGTAAAATTGAAATCGTTCAAGTGGTTGTTGTTTTGTAATTCAGTTTATTTTAACTATTTAATTAACTAATTAACAAGTAATTTATCAAATTAACATTTTATAATAACTGTTGGGTATTTGTGACAACAGAAGGCGCCACCAGTTTGTGGCCAGAAAATATCTCTCGCCCCCCACTCCAAAACGTTGACACGTCCCTGCTTCTAAGTCTTTTGGCAACTTTTTAAAAATTTCAGTTGTCTATCGTTGGTCGGTTTGCGATATATCCAGCTCATTATCATTACTGTTATTTATTGAGACAATAAGCTGCTCTGCCTTTGTTGACTTAATAAAAATATAGGTAATTGTACGCTAATATTGCGTATTAAATTTTCATAGACATTGTGCATTGTCATAATCATTCAACAATCAAATTTGTGAATGACTCTGTTCAAATACTATAATTAGGATTGGCAAGTGATTCGATTTTTAATGTTAGTCATGACATGACTTTAGGTACAGAGTCTAGTCGCTAGACCTCCTTTTTGGAACTTTCGATTTGTCAGAAGAGGTTTATATTCACAAAACTGCTATGAAGGTTTTTTTCTGGCTCATTGATCGAAAGCACTGCAGATATGCAAAATCCTTTACTAAAATAATAAATGAACGATTTTGTCCATCCATCCTAAACGAGCAGACGCTCGGTGATGCGGTCATAGAGTGATTTGGAAGGATGCTAGAAAGCTTGCATCCAACGTTAAAAGTATTTGTAAGTCACTATCACTACTTTTAACAACTGGCATTCGCAGGGGTGTTGATGGGGGTTGTAACCCCCATTGCGATGAAATTTTGTATATTTACATATCAATATATGTTGTAGCTTTGTAACCCCCCAATTGAGCCCCCTTTAGCTACAACCCCCTTTTAGAACTTTCTGCATAAGCCTCTGCTTTTATTGTTAGAATTACATAATCACTGACGTATGCAAAGATGATGAATGCCAAATACGGTAAAATGTGATTTAGGTAATAAAAAAATAGAGATTCTCTCTCTCTTTCCCTTTTACTTAACAGATTATTCCGATCGGTAACGATCTATGTGAAAGACTCTTTTCACATCGTTCACAGGTTTGTAAACTCTAAAATTTGAATCGTTTATTAATAGTTTTAGTTAAATATTCTTCGCTTTTTCTGGATGAAAATAGTTTATTTGTAATGATCCTCTGTAGAACGAAGATCATTTCATGTTAAAGATAAGAAATAAGATATGGTAACAACGGATTTACAATTAAAACACATTTATTCTAGATCTAGCACATAGTTACTAGTATTTCCTAATTTAACCTTGACTCTCGCTGCTAAACCTTCTCCCCAGCTTACTTCCTTCAGAGGTTACCCTACCTTAACATGGAATTACGTTCAGATTATATATTAGTATCTAGTTTTGCATGACAAATGACGGAAGACAATCAAAGGGACTTACGGCTTGCGGAAATGTGTGTCGTCCAGGCTAGTCCGAAACATACCACCAGACTGTCGGCGTAGGGAGGATGATTGTAGAAGAAGGCTGACGTTCGTAGTCAGATGCAGACACTCTTACAACAAATAATAGTTATAATTAGAATGATAATTATAGCATTAAAACTTATGTCGACGGATTATGAGAAGGCAGCGGAGGCTTCGGTTCCACATCTGCGATCGGATCATCCTCATCCGTGAAAAAAACCTGCTAGCTTCTTTCTCACAAGACACTCAGAGGTCGACCGCTTGCACTCACGGCAAAGTTCCAACTCCAACTCTAGCTCAACCAGAGTGAACATCTCTCCCAGCTCTTGCAATGTACCGATTCTCTCTTTGTCCTCAGGAACGTTCTGGAAAAAGCTTTGTCTCCCCGACTATTTCCAGAACAATCTAATGGCCTTTCTTGGATGGTCGCTCGTTATGTATTCAGCTGCGAAATCCTCTCTCCTTTCTTATGGCCGGACGCAGATTTTCAGCATTCTTTGTGTCATGATCGTTCCGTTCCGCGGCAAAATCTTGGATGTGTATTCCCCACGGGTTACGTATGGCCACTACCGCCGTCTGCTTGTCACCGACATCAAATCTCTTCGTGGGAAGCCAAAATGGTACTTCGTCTTTGTCTACATATTTCCATCGAAAAATCTAGAAATGATAATGTTATGGAACCGTAGTTCGCGGTGATCATAACATATTCATGAATTCCGTGTTTTTTGGAAAAAAAAAAAAAGACTAGTTTTTGAATGCAGTCAATCACATCCACGCTTGTATTATGCTTGTTCGGAAAAGAGCTATTTCTCAAACATGTTTCAAGAGAAATGTAAGATAAAGGCCCCAAATTTCGTCCGCGAGCCTACTTTCGTCCCTATCTGTTTTTTGGTCTTGTCGTTAGGAGTGCTGTCGTCGTCGCCGCACGCGTGTAAGGGAAAGGTAAATAAAGTAAGCAGCGAAAGCTTTGTGTTTTACATTCTATCTTTGTGATCTAGATTTCTATATTCTATCTTTGTGATCAAGATTTTTAGATTTTCTTTTGTGATCAAGATTTCTAGATTCTATTTTGTAATCTAGATTTCTAGATTCTAGAAAGCTTCTATTCCCGCTTAACAAAGATTTTTCATTTTCTCGGTAAGGTAAGTTATTGCAATATCACAATTAGTAATCTTTTTTGCCCTATCTAAAGCGTGGTTTTTTTTTGTTCTTTACGTGTCTCTGATTTTGGTACGATATTAATAGAAGAGTATGTGAGTTATGTACCGCCAGGTTCATTTGTTCAGAAGGCACGAGTGTCCATGTCAGTTTGACCGCTATTCCTAATTTCGTCCCCTGTGATGTTTGTAAATTATTTCCCTGCACGAAAACCACACTTAGTCAGCCCTAAAGATATCAAACAAGTTCCAGCGATTCAGCCATTAACATCCATTTTAAAATATATAGTAGCCCTCTTCACGAGCTCTCACAATGAAAGAAAAATTAAAAAAAGGCCTCTACGACGAAAAAATCTGCACCTAAAAAAATTATAATACCGAAGGATTCCAAACAAATGGATGTGAAACCATCCTCCGAAAAAAAACCAGTGACAGTGACAATATTCCATAAGACGACGAAATTGACGGCAACAACGATGATGATGATGCCGAATGTTTCACCTGCGGGAAAAAATATTTCGGAAATAGCTATGGTAAAAGTGGATTCGCTGCACAAAATAGTTTTCGTGGTTTCATAAAAAAATGCTCCAACAACAAAGATAGAGTGAAATTGATGTAAGACTACATTATTAATAAAATTAATGCTAAATTCTTAAGATTATTACATTTTTTCAAGTAATCTCAATATTATACAATAATTTTTGCCACCCACGTTTAAGTAGCTCAAACTAGAGCTTTTTTTATATTTGGAGAAAAAGATCTGGTTTGAGCTAATTAATACGTGGGTGGCAAAAATTATTGTATAATAAATTCCCCCACGAAAAACTCACAAAAATCTCGCCCCGGAGGCTTTTCTGTGTTGACCATTATTTGGCAATTGTGTTATCCCTGTGAAGGGTAATAATATCTTACAAATTTCAATATTATTCTTTTTGATTTTTGTATTGCTAGATTTGTGTGTTTATTTTTCTATAAGAAGAACATTTTGTATTAATTCACAATGTTTAACTAATTACGTTTACTTTTGAGAAAATGTGAACAAAGTTGAAAATGCAACAAAAATGGAACGTAAAACATAATTACAACTTTAAGTTGTGGACTTTTTTTTTTTCAAGGGATAAAATTAAGAATATTTTTTTTTTTGGTTTTGGCTAAAGTAAAAATTTTTTCATTACATTTTTTTTGTTCTAATAATTGACTATACAGACAATTTATCTTGGTTTTCACGTAGAGAGATATTTAAGGAAAATAACGTAGAGTTTTTGAACACGTACGCTATTTAATATGCTTTTCAGGTACAAGAAACTGACAAGGGCACAAAATTTGCTCTCCCTAACTCAAATTAAAAGAAAAATTAATTTCTTAATTTAATTGGAAAGCGAAGAAAAAAAGGCAGGATTTCAAAATTACTTTGCTCATCTGTTTCATATCAGGAAGTAATTTTTTTTATATTAATGAATTTAGAATTTATCTTTTCACATATTTTAAAACGGTTCTGTTGTAAAAATCAAGTAATAAGACAATAACTTACTTTTTATACTTTGGTAAAAGGTGGAAACAAATTCTTGAAAAAAAAAATTCTATAAATTATTTATAAACAAAAGATTTTATAAATGCCCGGTGAAATTTAAAATAGCCTTTTATAATTTCATTTCTATAAAATCAATTTTAATATTTGTCATGAATAGCGTCAGTTAAATAATTCGGAAATTCTCGTTTCGCATTTATTTTTATAGATTCATATAATTTTCGAATAAAATAGTGTATATGTGGGTATATCCCTCTAATTTTAAATGAATATACGAAAGCCGAAAAATCTTCAATTTATTGTTTTCCAATTTTTATTGTGACTTCGCGATAATTTATATACAGTGGAACCTGGCAAACTGACCACCTGGGTAAATCGACCGCCTGAATAAAATGACCATTTTTTTTAAGAGAGAGAAAAGGACCTAGTGCCTATCTTGGTGCCTATACCAAAGTTTGTCGTATATAGTATGTATATATCATCATCATCATTATCAAACATTATCCATCCACTGCTAGATGAGGTCTTTCCAAATGCTTTCTACACAAATCTATTCTGAGCAATTCGCTTCCATGTCACCCCGACCTGTTTTCTTATTTTATCATATATATTTTTTTTCCTTATTCTTTTTCCTATTACTCTTTTAATTTTTTGTTCTTATTTTTTGGGGTGCTTGGAACCTGTCAAACTAATTATGTTGGCTTTTTTTCCATGCACTCACTAAACTCAACCAAAATCTATATACGTAAAACTCCTCAGATTTTCCGTATGGGATTTTTTTCTACCATTGAGTTTGGAAATAAAACCGATTGATTTATTGAGTGATTGATTTTCAACCAGTGTATGTGTGTGTTACTAGCTTTTCGTTATCGATCAAAGATTTGCTGTAGCTTACAAAAAAATAATTTCAAATAATTTAGATTGGAGTGTGAACAGATACGTGCTCATAGAATGGCCAGGAGAGATCGAAGTACTTACATGAGAGAGAGCAAACAAGGATGGAGAACATATCATTTTTAGAGTAAAAAAGTCTGCGATTACAATGCGTTAGGCATATTGCAAAAGAAACGGCCCCATGATAGACATCTGAAATTCTCAACTAGATGTCGAATGATCCTCGAAGACCTAAACGGCATCTTTAAATTAGCTATGTGGATGAAATAAACAAAACATTTCGAGGTGATATAGAAACGAATTAGGAAGGATAGAACAAAATGGGTTTATTTCCCAAGAACTTGGAAGGACGTCCATCTAGCAGTGGATAAACAATATTATTGCCTCTCAATTCTGTACTGTGCAAATCCTTTCAAACAGTAATGTCAGTAAGGGAGGGTCTGAGCAAGCTTAATCCCCCCCTCCCATTAAACAATAATGTATATTAGTCCTTAACGCCGAAGCACTTCATACTTTTTAAATCTGTTTGAATCCTCCAGATAATTTTTGAGCTGCTACGATCCCGCTTTCATACCAGCTGTCCTCACATTCTCTTCTCGTACGCAGGGAGTTGATGTGATGAAATTTTTTTACACACACACATGAATAGATGGAGTTGTAGTACTGTAAATCCGCTTATGAACTATCTGCGTACGTCTATTTTCTCCCACAAAAATAAACATTTAATGCAAGATATATGGTTCCAGCTTCCGCAGAAATTAATATGAAAAAATATGGCAGACTGCATTCCACAGAAAATACCAAGAGTTGAAGATGGATACCATCTTGCACACTTGATGTGCAAGATGATGTTTACAAAGCAAAAAGCATTTGCTTTGTGAGCTCAATTTCAACGAAATTTTGATACTAATATTATGGGATTTGTGCACCTTTAATAATCATTGTTTTTGTTCTTGTACGATGCCTTTTTTAGCAATTGCTGCCTCTACTCTTTTCTTCTCTTTAATTGGGGTGTCTTACATTTGATTGTTCTGTTCCAACATTATGATTAAGATGTTGTGGACAACTTTTACCCAAGAGGAAACAGGAAACAAGTTTATGAAATAACAATTGAAATGTTTGTTTTTTCAGCAACAGATAATCCTGTTGAAGCTGAAGTTGTGCTGCTTGGAAACGTGGAGCACCCATACAGTTTGGTGGAATTTAGAGGAGTGACCACGAGCGAGTGTGGTCAACTCTGCCTGAAAAATGCGCTTTTTCCCTGTCGCTCTTTCCTATCTGGGCGACAAAATGGCACTCTATATTGCGGTTTAGCTCATCAAACCCAAGAATGGCTTCTTCAGAATCCGGGGAATGTGCAGTCATCTCGAAGTCTGAAATACTACGAACTCGCCCGTGGAGTCGATGGTAGGAAAGTCGTAATTTTACGATTTTTTGTTTGCTATTTCTCAGTAAATTGTCGTTCGATTTATTAGGTCTTGCCAAAGGTTTAACTTCGTAACGAACTGAAAACTTACAAATTTCTTTTTGAATCATTAACATTTATTTCCCTATAAAATACTGCAACATCTTAAGATATTACTGCAACTTCTTAAGACATTACTGCAACTTCTTAAGACATTACTGCAACTTCTTAAGACAGTACTGCAACTTCTTAAGACATTACTGCGACTTGTTAAGAGATTACTGCAGCTTCTTAATAACTCTAATTTCTTAAAAGAATACTGCTTTTTGGGGAATACTTTGGCTTTTAATAAATTATAGTATCCTCTTAAGAAGTTATAGTATTGAGAATACTGTAAGTTATTAAGCGAACACCGTATCTTATTAATACTGTAACATTTTAAAATGTACTGTCATATTATTATAATAACCATGGAGTTTATAATTTAGACTTGAAACTGACTTCTGGATAAAATAACGTCGCCACCCCTTAACCCTCAAACTTCTGTAAAAGCTGTCTGAAAGGATATTTTGAAAATATAAAACTGCTTTTCCATACATTATTCATTTCATATTAACTCGGCAGGTGAAAAATCTACAATTTGATTTACGTATTTAAATATATATACAGGTAGAGTCCTTCGTGTCTCAGCCGTAGCGCATTAAAATCCGGGTTCCCTTTAAAAGTTTCGGGTTCCTTTGGAAAATGTAGGTCCATAGCCCTATGGTGGCACAGCCTATTAAACCCTGGTATAGCATTCTCCTATCGTGCCATTAAGCCGGGTTCGACTCTTAGTGGTATCCTTAAACGCTTGGCGTCTTACTGTCCACCGTACTCCGGAATTTGGTTCCCAAGATTGCGGGGTTCCACGGGAAAATACAGGTTCATAGCCCTATGGTGGCACAGCTTACTAAACCCTAGTCAAGCATTCGCCTATCGTGCTATTAAGCTAAATTCTACTCTTAGTGGTATCTTTAAACGCTTGGCGTCTTACTGTCCACCGTACTCCGGAGTTTGGTTCCCAAGATTGCAGGGTTCTACGGGAAAATACAGGTCCATAGCCCTATGGTGGCACAGCCTATTAAACCCTGGTATAGCACTCTCCTATTGTGCCATTAAGCCGGGTTCGACTCTTAGTGGTACCCTTAAACGCTTGGCGTCTTACTGTCCGCCATACTCCGGAGTTTGGTTCCCAAGACTGCAGGGTTCCACGGGAAAATACAGGTCCATAGCCCTATGGTGGCACAGCCTATTAAACCCTGGTATAGCATTCGCCTATCGTACTATTAAGCTGGATTCTACTCTTAGTGGTATCTTTAAACGCTTGGCGTCTTACTGTCCGCCATACTCCGGAGTTTGATTCCCAAGACTGCAGGGTTCTTCGAGAAAATGAAGGCACAGGTGCAGCATGATTTCTGTTGTTCTTATGCGTAGAAACGTAAACAGATATCCATTGATTTAAGCCAGTAATGCGTTCCTAGACAAACGACGTAAATTAAAACCATTTCATTTCAATTTACATTGTAAATCAACTGAATATCAATGACACGGGTTCCGTGATCCAAACGCTGACGAACAAAGGCCCAGGTCCCTTCGGCACTTACCAGAAAATTAGCAAGGAGGGAGGGGGGAATTATGTTCCCCAAAGTTCATAGAAAATAAATGAAAAAATATCGAATATAATTGAAACATAATATATAAAACATATTAATTGTTATTTGTTTTTTTCTGTCTCTAGTTGGCTAGCTTAACTAATCGTGAGGATTCTTCCATTTAGCTCCCACCCACCCACAATATTTCCTTTAAATTATCGCCGCTGGTAAAGAGTAAGAAAAATGGCGTTTTGCACTCAAAACTCTGAAATAACGTAAATGAAATGGCGTTGTGCATTCAGAGCTCTGTAATAACGTAAATAAAATAAAATAAATTTAAAAAATATATATTCTTTACATTTACAACTACATAGTATTTAATAATCGTGCAATTGTTTTATCTTTCTTGTTGACTTATAGCTTTGCCATCAAAATTTAATTTCCTGTAAGGTTTTCCTTTCAAAGAAAATGGATTCCACCTCTTTTCTTTAAAATATTCTCAAATTAGTGGTCTACGAAACGAGATATTATGGTCAGAATTTTGATAATTATTCAAGATTTGAGGGTTTGCTCCCCCTGCCCCTTTTTACAAGTTTGACAAGTAAGTGACATACATATTTTGCGCTCCTGTTACAAATTTAGTTTCGGATGGGACCGGTATCTAAACCCGCCCCCTTGATAGAGGCATGTCTTTCTCCCATTCACACACACATCCTTATATCAATAGGCAAAGCATTAGCAATAGCAATTAATAGACAGTGAAATCCGCTTATAACAATACCCAATTGACCAGGAAAGATATTATTATAGGCAATTTATCGTTATAAGCAAATTTGATTATAACACATTCAATATCTGTCGAGACACGGGGGTGGGGAGATATCGTAATAGGCAGATTATAGTTATAGCCACTACCATTATATGCACATTACGCATTATACCTTTCACCCTTAATTTATTCATTTATTGTCCATATGTTCTAGGGCCCTTAGAGTTGACGCCCCTGTATATAATTGTTGTATATAATCTCTCATTTCTGCGCTATTAAATTCATTCATGCAAGATCGCGTCCTATATAAAATTATATAATAAAAATTATATCGGGACCTCCGTGTAGATTAGCTTTGTATTTTAATAGCTTGAACAGCAAATTCAACTTTATTAATAAGAACTAAAAACCTTTTAAAATTAATTAGCTTAATGGGTTTATTCTAATAGATTTAGTTTAGTTAGGTCTAATTGCATAAGAGCAGACTTGCACAATGCTATGCAAAGGTTTGATTTTACGTGAAGCCTTTCTTTGACAGATTAATAGATCTCATCAAAACAAATCTATCTTAACGAAACATATATCATTGTAGAGACGACTGCATTTATAATGTTTATTCAAGACTAGCAGTGCAAGAATTGCGATTTTGTATAAGAAGCACTGCAAGAAAAATTATAACGCGTTTTAAGTAATTGAAAAATGCATTTTTTTTTAATTTTTGACCATCTGATTCCAGCAATATTCTGAATTAACGCAAATTGAAACAGCTTAAATCGAGGACCAACATACTTCCTTGTTTTAATTTACAGTGGTTTTAGAACAATTTAATTTATTTTTTTTTTCTCTTTCGTCTTTACAATGCATGTATAAATTTTAAAAACATTCAAATAACTAACTTATTTCACAGACGTAACGAAATAGCTAACAAATTATTCATACTACCAGGTTGATACTCAAGGTGATTCATACTCAAGGTTGATTTTGAACCCGGACGCCCTGGCTGACTTTGACACCAAAAAAGCAATCCGTGCCAGTTGCTTTTCGGCGCCCTCTCCTCCGGCAAAAACAGGATATTTTCACAGATGCATAGTGCGCCATTTACCCTATAAAAGTGGCCTAAAGTCTCCGAAAAAATTTCTTAAATTTCTTTGAAGATGTCTCTAAAAATTTCTCTAAACTTGTCTATTTTTTTTTTTTTAAAAAGAAGATTTTAACTTGAACTTGACTTCATCCAAACGGGACACCGGGCAGCCTCCCGGTTCATCCGTCCCTTACGCCGCCCCTGTATACTACATATATGTGTATATAAGATTCGTAGCCAGACTAGGGCTATAGGGGACTGAGCCCCCTCCCCACTTGGAAAATATTTTTTTCTCAAAATCAAATATTGTAGAATTTTATTTTAAATTTTTTGTTTTGTACGAAATTGTACATAACAATGGGAATTGTTCTTTGACGTTAAAAATGTATTCAAAATAGCTCTCTACTGTAGATCTTGTGTATGTAATTTTTTTTACATAGGTTTGAGTCTTCATATACTTTATAATAAGGATTGGGGAAATTATAGAGAGGTATACTAAAATTTATAAGTTTTTAATGCAAAATTTACGATAAAAATTATTTATTATCGTTAAATATATTAAATTATTTAGTATTATTAAATATATTAATAAAATACATCAAAACATTTATGAATTTTAAGCCTTCTGTAGCTTTCGAATCCCCCCACGCCCGTAACAACATTTCCTCCAGCTACGGGCCTGGTATATACTTTTCTATATGGCTGTATATTGTTGTTTTAACACACAATAAAAGAGTTCGACGATTTGATGATTTGATGATTCATTCCCAAATTTGTTTTGAGCACACATTTGCGGAAACGAACGGAAAAGTGTGTAAACATACCTAGACCTTATAGAAGCATGCTTAAACATCGTAGAAGCATCAAATGGTAAATCACTCTCAAAGACAACAATGTTTTATCGGCGCTTGGTGGGAATCGAACTCACTACATGTTAATACCCAGACAAACGCATTTACCCTTTGAGCTACAATCGTCCACTAAACTCCGAGCCAATATAAAGCTTCACTATGGTCTTCAACATCAAGTGATTACGAGTTCGATTTCCACCAGACGCCGAGAAATGATTTTTTTTTTTGCGAGACATTTATCATCATTACCACATCCGCTATAACGAGGACAGTTGACTTTAGTAAATATCGTAAAAGCTTGCCTGAACATTGTAAAACCATGCCAGAATATCTTAGAATCATGCCTGGGCATTGTAAAAACATGCCCGAACATTGTGTAAATGTACAAGAACATTGTGAAATGTGCTTGAATGCTATAGAGAGATACCTAAATTTTGTAGAGATAAATTTTCAAATACGAATTGATTACATTTGCCTCTTTCTGTTGCAGTTTGTGACTATGGTGACCTACATTTTGATATGATTACGGGCACTGTCCTGAATGTGAACCCTTACATGGTCACTTCTGACTTGTCCCCTCGACAATGTCTGGATCTGTGCAAGAGGGATCGTAGGTGCAAATCAGTGGGCGTGGACTACAGAAAAGGATCCTGCCAATATAACTTCGAAGCTGTTGGCCAATCATTGGACCCGAAACTCCAGAAAAATGGGATCTTCAACTACTTTGAGAAGATCTGTTTGCCAGGTGCGTTAGCTTTTTGTAGGATTCATGAATTATATTCAGCTTGTCACGTTGAATTATGTAATTTTGAGAGCATTTGCAATCACGTTTTCTCCCTCTTTTTCTTACGAGGGAAAAAATATATTTATTCTCACTCTACTTGGAGGAAGTTAATACACTCGATCATCTTCTTGGCTTCTTACAATTCCTTTGCATTATTTTTCAATTTTTTATTATTATTTTTTCAATTTTTACAGTTTTTTATATTTTTACCATTGCGTAAAAGCAGAGTGCTGGTGGTTTCATTCGTTCGAGTTTTTTAGGTTCAAACTGACATTGTGATTTTTGGCGCAGCAAGACCCAAAGCCTGGAAGGTTTGCCATAACCTCTTAGGACGATGCAATTTTGTATATATGCATATATAAATATTTATGGATTTGTAGCTCTGTAACCGCCCCCAACAGCTGTATGAATTTTTTTGTATATGACATGGTCCACCTTCTGCAACAGCAGTTCTCAACAAGGAGTCATATGCTCCCCCCACTTGAAGGCCATTACAAGCTGAAATTTTGGGGAACCTTACATGTTGAAATCGTGAAATTAGGGGATTACAAACGGTTGGTTTACAAGATAAAATTATTACTAATATGAAAAAGAGGTAACGTCAAGGCAATATAAAATTGTTTAAGAATTGGTTATGGATTGCTTCTTTAGTAACTGTCTTGATATTGGAAGGAGGAGGAGGGGTGATCTTTGATCATCTCTAACAAAGATGCACTTAGATGTGCAAAAGCTAATTGTTCTCATCAACATTAAGGACTTCGCGAAACTAAGAGACAATATTGTAATGTTCGATTAGGAAATACTATTATTGTTAATATTTCTTTTACAATAAATAAAAAGTGTTGTCGTCAAAATACATGAATTTGAAATACTATAATTAGTAAAATTAAAAAATACGTCGGGAGGTCCATGGCCGTAAATGAAGCTTAAGATAGGGCTCTGACCAGAAAAGTGTTGAAAAGCAACACCTTTCACTTACGACCACCTTTCTTCGTTTACCACCTTTCTTTTAGTCGCTGAGTAACATGGCGTTTCAGATCACACGAACAGGACACCACTTAACTATTTGCTGCCTTCAATAATTCAGAAATAGCGCTTGTTACGAGCTGATGATTCATCCAATTTGAAGAGCTACATTTGTTTTACTATTCCGTTACGTTAACCAGTTAGCTATCCAATTTAACTATTCAAAGGGACCAGTAACCAAATTAACTGCAAAGAATCCAAAGGGACAGACTGAAACTTAAAGAATCTGCTGGAACCTTAATGAGGATTCCAAGTATTGGTTTGAAAACCAAAAAAAAAGGAAAATTAAATCCTTTTAAAATTGAACAAGGATTTAATGAGGTCCCTGAACTCATAAATTCCTGTTTGATGTTCATTCTTTAGCATTTGGAGATACACTCCTAATAATATACTACTTTTAAAATTAAAGTATCTTGTGGCATTTAAAAGCAGACATTAGCCGCTAATACGAGCCACTTTTAAATATGGCCTTCGTGACATCATACGATTAATGTTGCCACACCGGCCTCTTTGTCCGTGGCCTAAGCCTGACTGCTAATCGTGCTTCGTTCCCGCTATTTTTCTAAAACAAAGCCTTTGTAACGGCTTATTTTTTGACTCGCAGAGTCTGCAAACTGTAATTCGCGACAAAATATTGGCAAAAGGGATCAGGCCATTTCTAGAACGAGAGGAAACTTCTCATCGTTTATTTTTAATTGCACAGAATTCT
>QLNU02015003.1:23457965-23473943 GCA_006491805.2 Dysdera silvatica | reverse complement strand
GAAAGTGAGCAATCAAAAGTCAGTTTAAAAAACACACAATTTGGGTGCCCCCCATTCCAACTGCGGGGCCTAGTTCCGGACCTTGGGAGCCTATGCGGCAATCAAGCCTTGGATGTCAATGCGATGATTTTCCTTTTTTTTATCAGTATTTTAAATTTATACGGATTTTTAGTTGACCCTGATTTTATCTACTATACGAGATTATCATTATTTGGTATGCGTATGAAGAATTGGTGCGTCTCTTGCGGGCGTTATTGGGAGAAATTGATATAAATCTTTCCCAATAAGGACCTTCAAGGGACGCAGGGAAAAGTGATTGCACCGAAAAAGATGTTAATTTGAATGTGCTTAATAGAGATGAGCAGAATAGGTGATTGATTCACTAAATGAACGTATTGGCTCATCTCTGGTGTGTAATTCTATGACGCATTTCTCATGATCAAGAAATAGCGCCGTTAAACGGAAATGGTCGTAAATCGGAACGATTTCGCTTTTTTTTTAGCTTTGCGTTTTGGTTTTACGGCTCAAAGACTACAGTGGTCATGCTGCGCCGGGACCTACTGTTTTCCGAGGAATCCGAACCTCTTAAGGCCTAGGGAACCAAACCCCGGACTACAGTGAGCAGTGCGATCTTTATGAGATCTCTGAGTAAGCGTTCTTTGCACTGCTGGGAGTCGAACCCGGATTAGCGGCGCACTAGGAGAACGCGTTACCACACTGCGCCACCGCAGGGCCATAAATCGGAACGACGTTAATAATTGAGTGTGCTGTATAAAATTTCCACTTGTCAGATTAAAATTTCATTAACTAAAACAATTGTCTATTAAGTAAATAATTAATCGAAAATCGTTTTAATTAATTACATTAATTATTTTCTTTTTTAATAATTAATTTCTCTATTTTATAATTAATTTCTCTATTTTATAATTAATCTCTCTATTTTATAATTAATCTTTCTAGTTTAAAATTAATTTCTCCATTTTATAATTATTTACTCTGTTGTATAATTAATTTCTCCATTTTATAATTAATTTCTTTATTTTATAAATAATTTCTCTATTTTATAATTAATTTCTCTATTTTATATTTAATTTATTTTATATTTAATTTCTCTATTTTATATTTAATTTCTCTATTTTATATTTAATTTTTCTACTTATTTTCTCTAATTATTATTTTCTCTATTAATTGGTTAATTTCCGTCTATTTAGGTGGATTGATCTGTAAACGAGACTGGGCCTTCGAGAGGAACAGAAGGAGAGAACTGGTAGGCATCGAACACGAGAAGATCTTGGTAGACGCCAGTACTAAAGAAGCTTGCCAAGCAGCCTGCTTGCATCACGTGGGTTTTGTTTGCCGCTCAGCCGAATTCAACTACGAACTAAACGAATGTCGGTTAAGTCCATACAGTAGATTTTCGTCGACAGAGAAGACGGTCACCACCAGTCACTCGCGGTCGATTGTCGACTATTTCGAGAACAATTGCATCACGGGTAAATTTCAACTAATAGTTAGCAAATTGAAAATTTAACACTTCCATCAGTTGCACTTTGAGAGAAATGCTGCAGTGTGTTGTATTATGTTAACCTTTAACTCTTCACCCCGAGTTATGTGAAATATTCTCAAAAGGATGAAGAATGGCTGACCAGTTTCCCCCTTATTCTTAAAACTGAGGGGAGGGGGGAGATTAATTAGAGTCATTATCTTGCGGTATCCTGAAAAATCCGGGGTTTTCCGGGGCAAAACATATTTTGGAAGCCTCTACATATACGAGTAAGGGAACAAAAAAAAAAAAATATGGAATAATGTATGAACACTAAATGGCATGGAATGAGAGAGCCGAAGTAAAAATACTTTTGGGGAAATTTTAAATATTATAAAAATTGAAAATTTGAGAAATACGCTTCGCGGGACCTGGGGCATGGGCCCCGCTCGCCCTTGCTTAAGGTCGACCCTGCGTAATCGAACTGATGCGCAATGTAGTGCCGCGTTGGTGGAGAAGGGGCAAGATACTTTCAAGTAGAAACATAAAAATGATTTTATTTATAAATAAATTACACCACGGGCGTAGCCAGGGAGTGGTTTTGGGGGTTGTAACCCCCCATTGCAATGAAATTTTGTATATTTAACATAGGAATATATGAGTTGTAGCTCTGTAACCCTTCCCATTGAACCTATAACACCACCTTATGAACTTTCTACCTTTGCCTATCAATTACACACAAGGAAGTTTTAGATTACTGACATGAAAAGGATATAAATTGCTATCAGTGCTCGTAAAGTGGGTCTCCCTAAGGTATTTCCTCATGGAAGGAAATTATTCCCTCCCTACCTCACGAAATAATGGCACAATTAATATGTATATTATCTGAAAAAGGGAGAAGAGTAAAGGATTTCTAAGACCAAACTATTTTTACAACAAATGTTTTATGATTACATTACTTGCGTAGTTGAAAGCCACAGATGTAGAATATTTCAGCAA
This sequence comes from Dysdera silvatica, assembly GCA_006491805.2. Classification (NCBI taxonomy): domain Eukaryota; kingdom Metazoa; phylum Arthropoda; class Arachnida; order Araneae; family Dysderidae; genus Dysdera; species Dysdera silvatica. The sequence continues at coordinate 23,471,461 of QLNU02015003.1, read as the reverse complement.
TTTTCTTTTATAGGCAGTTAACAGTATGAACGGCTGAAAAGTTTGCATGGGGGCGGGGGGAACAAAGCAATTAATACTTTAATTTCCTTGGAAGGGGCAAAAATATCCGCCATATCCGTATCCAGAGGGGTTTTAGGGACCGGTCCCCCCCCCTGAAACTGAATTTTTTGAGACTTGGTTATGGACTTGCATACTGTGATTGTATCATAATACATGCTGTAAAAATTTTTGAACAACCTCCGAAATTAAATCCTGGCTACGATCTTCCCCCAACCTTAAATGGATTTACCTACTATTATGCAACATACAGTGCTGGATTTATAAATAGGCTCCCAGAGCGCTAAATATGTAGGAGCCCAAGAGGCTGCGGATTTTTTTTTTAATTGCAAATTATTTACCGTAGAATTCTGTCGATCAGCTCTCCCCGAGAAGGCGCCCTCCACCATTATTTTCTAAATCTGAAATTCTGAAAAACTGCGTGAGCCAACCCCTGCCCCACAAGACCGGATCCAGACAGGGGGCGTGCGCCCCCTGAGAATAATAAGTGGACATTGAAAATAATTATTTTTAAGTAAAAAATACTCAAAACTAATCTTACAACTGAAATTTTCAAGCTTTGCGCCCTCCCTGAAATTTTATTCTGCATCTGCCCTTGCCACCGCCCATAATATACAAAAAAATCAAAAAAATCACCGTCAAATAAACTAAACTCGTCTATAAAAATATCATTATTATATCTTATAATAATGCATATAAGGTAGGCTAACCATAAATGTCGCTCCTTCCCTATCGTCTGCGATTTTTCGTCGAATTTGAGGGGGCGGAAGGACAGAGTTTTATTTATTTCTGCTAGTACGGCAGGAGAGGTGTCATGGGTGTAACTAGCTTCGAAGTCTAGGGTCTAACTTTTTCTAGGGGGCCTAAACCATATACCTCAATGCTTAGAAGAAATTTTCTAGGGGGAGTTATCCCCCCCCCCCTAGTTACAGAAATGGAGGGGGCGCCAAAAATAGTTGTGCCCACGGCGCCTCGTACCCTAAATCCGGCTCTGGCAACATACCTTTACGGTTCGAAGACCATGTTAAATCTTTTGTCTTCTCCATTTTGAATCCGCGGTTTTCGTTTCATTCGATATGCTATCCATTAGGACCGACATGAATAACACATTTATGAGTCCTTACCTTGCGGCCTTAGGCCAACAGCTTCCGGTTTGGCCTCTCCTTCACTGACCTCTCCGAACTTCCGTTTCCGGTTGGACGCGGCTATTTTGGATATTTCCAGGTCTGAGGTAAATTGCTGAACTTGCAACTTAAGCTCCATGACATTAACGAGAGAACCACTTTTGTGGAAGCTCGCACTTTGAGACAAGACATATCACAAATGATAGTCCCTAAGTTCCTTATTAAAAATATGAAATCAGTTTTTTGTGAATAGCATATAAATTTTTTTATTAATATTTAAAGTCCAAAAATCACACTTTTTAGGTGAAGTTTGATATTTTTTATTCGCACTGTATATGAAGATAATAACTTTTGAACTCAATTTGAATAAAGAGGGTGATTGCATTTAATGAATAAAATTATAAAATTGTACGTAATTATCATTCAGAATATTTTAAAAAATTATACAAAATCTAAGTTTTTTAATACCAATATTTGGCGATATCAGTATGAAGTATAAACATTTCGTCAAAAAAATTACAAACAAAATTGCTCTGGATGAAATCAAAATTGATGTAACACACCAAAACGAAATTATAAAAATTCAGTTTTTGGTGTATAAAAAATTGCGTGCAAAATAATATTCGGTGGTGTAATTTGGTGAGTAACGCACTCACATGGCATGCCGTTAACCCAGGTTCGAATCCCAACGGCGCGAAAATATAAAGTGGACTGAGAGACTGCTGACTCTAGTCTGGTTGTTGGTTCCCTAATCCTCAACAGGTTCGGATTCCCTCGTATAACTGTATATACCGGAGTATTATGACAGTTGATGTCCTTGCGCCATAATGCGTTGGTGTCCTTGTGTCATAATGATACATTTACGTCATGATGATGTCCTTGTGTCATAATGATACATTTACGTCATGATGATGTCCTTGCGTCATAATGCCGTCCTTGCGTCACAGTGGTGTCTTTGTGTCTTGCGTCATAGACAAAACTAACATCCACAAGTAAAGTTTTACATGACTTAGTTCCATTTATCGCCGCTACAACGTTTGTCTGTGTGCTTTATGGCGCAAGGGCGGCGAAACACATGCTGCGGCGAGGAATCCGAAATTCTTAAAGCCTACATCTTAACGCACCGGAGAACCCTGGCTCGATCATTTTTGGGGCCCCTTTTCAAGCCTGTAACCAAGCCTGGACGCGGTCCCAGTTACACCATCAAGCTATATCTATAGGGGGAGAGAGAGAACGATAAAAATAACACAATGCTAAAACTTTAAAAATTATTAAAAAATAATGATGTAAAAAACTGTTTTTATATATATTTGTTTAAACTGCTTTTATATAATTCTTCCTTTCCCACCCCTCCGTAAAATTTAAAATGCAAATTTTAATACACGTTTATATTACAGTATTTGTAGTTTAAAAAAAAAAAAAAATTCATCATAGGTGGTTTAAATTTATGTTGGTTTATAGCGACATAATGTCTGATTTCTGTACTGCTTCTGATAATTATTTTATACCCGCAAGTTCCTGAGTACCCTATGCCCCTGCCCGCGTGGCGCAGTGTGGTAACGCGTTCGCCTAGTACGCCGTTAATCCGGGTTCGACTCCCAACAGTGTACAAAGAACGCTTACTCAGAGATCTCATAAAAAGATCGCACTGCTCACTGTAGTCCGGGGTTTGGTTCCCTAGGCCATAAGAGGTTCGGATTCCTCGGAAAACAGTAGGTCCCGGCGCAGCATGACCATTGTAGTCTTTGAGCCGTAAAACCACAAAACAAACAAACAAACCCCTATGCCCCAGTTTCCCCTTCATCCTGGCTACAGGCCTGCCCTTTTTGCACTAGCTTTCAATACCACAATTTTTGCAGTAAGAAAATAAAATAAATTTTGCGCCATTTGGGGCCCTGATTAGGACGGGGCTTGGGCCTCCATTGTCCCATTTATTGTGACGGCGCTGCATGAAATGCAATGGGACGTGTGTCCAGGAAATTCAGCGGTGTTCAATAGCTAGCTTAATAGAATTCAAGATCCATGGAGGACTAACTCATGTAGTGTAAAATATCTGTTATCAAATCTTCCAATTACCGAAACCTTATCTGGCAACGGTAAAGTGATCGCCATTATTTCCGCAAAGGTAATGTCCTCATTACTGCTATAATAGATCGTTATCATTGCTACAAAGGTAGTTTTAATATTATTGTAATATGGGTATTTTTAAAAATTTAATTTATTCAATTAAATTTTTTTCTGTTTAATCTTGATAAGAAATTGGTAAAATATTTAATTTTATTTGTTATTTTTCATGCTTGTCAGCTAGTAGCTCAATAGTTCCCAACCTGGGGGTCGTGACCCTTAAGGGGGGTCGCGAACAGGTTTCTGGGGGTCGCCGCAACTATTTTTAGTTGCAATTATTTTTATAAGGAATTTCATACCAAATATTTCCAACGCTTTTATATTTCAACATGGCTACACACATTGCAATATTCTACTAACGGTTGTTAACTTCATATCTATAATATACATTAATATATTTAATTAATATAATATACATAATTAATGTAATATATATAATTAATATAATTTTGTATTTAATGTGTTTTCTTTACTCTGTTAAAAATGCTTTTATTATGCAAATGTGGCGGCGGCGGATCTTTTGGTTACTATAAAAGGGGGTCGCGGATTACTTGGTTACTATAAAAATGGGTCGCGGCTTGAAAAAGGTTGGGAACCACTGTAGTAGATCTTCGGGTCGTCGATATATAAAATTCCGATTATCGGAAAATTGCCAGTCCCTCGAAAATCGATGTTCTATGGGTAATTGAGTATATTTATAACAATTATTTCCACTTTTCCTCCCTTAGTGGAATAGCCCTTGGTTTCTCTGATGATAAATAACGAATATAGTAGGAAACAATAATAGAAAGTGATAGACCTCTTTGCGAACGTTGCGCCCCCATCGGGAGAAGGACAAATGATATCACGGACTTGGTGATGGAGGGGGGGCGAAGAAGTGTCCAGCCAGTCAATTAATATTAACGAAGAAAGGTTGTTGGCAAAGTGCTGAATTGTTCCGAGTATGGGACAGACCTCGGCTGTTGTATTGCTTGTCTAAGGCGATTGTAAGAATATCATCCGAGTCCTACGAGGATTTGTAAGAAATCTTCTACTTCATATTTTATTCATCGTAGCTTTCATGTCGCTACGACAGAAACAACGCTTGGGTGCCTCTTTTCTTTGGTACGGCGTTGCATTCTTAATGCAACACTCCAGCCTCGGGGTTCGTTACACCCAATCAGAAAGGGAAAGTTGCCAAGCCTCTTATTTTGAAGGGAAAAATCGTATATTTACGATTTTTCCTTACATTTCTGTACGTATATACTACGATTTTTGTGAAGCTTGATTCACGAATTTCCTGAGTTTAATTCTTTTCAATTAATTTCGTTTCTTCTGCTCAGAAACCCGAGGATTTTGCAACACCCGCAGCATCAAGAAACTGAAGCTGTTGTTACCGGAAAAGACCGTAGAAGGCGAAACCATGGAAGAATGTAAACAACATTGTTACACATCTGAAAGTTTCATCTGTCGCTCTATAACTTTCGACGCCCGATTCCGGTCTTGTGGACTGTCGCACCACACCAGGAAATCCGCACCACAGGGGTCAATAGCTCGGTCTGAAAACAGCGAATTTCTTGAAATTTCAACGTGCTTTGATGGTAAGTTAAAAGACCCTTATGCTTTCTGAGGAGTACTATAAAATTTGTATTCTGAGCAAAATATATTTATGGTTATATTGATTGACAACAGAGGGACAGAAATAGATGATACTAGGTCCTTTGCGGATAGCAATATATTTCACGGTAATAAATTCCACGGTTATATGGCGTTATTTCCATCTATAGGCACCTGGTATACAAGTGTTCAATTCTATCCTCACCCTCAATGCACGTTTATAAGCTGTATTTGTGTAAGCCGACCTGTTTGTATATTGAAGAATTTCAATTTCGCAAACTCATCTGAAACACTCAGCAATAAAAGTAAAATCAACTATAATTTAAAGAAATTAATCAATTACAATTCGAAGAAACCAATCAATTCAAATTAAAAAAAAAATGGTCAATTACATTTCCTGAAGAAATCATTCAATCTCATTCCTTGAAAAAATTGTCAATTACACTTCTTGGAAAAGTCAATCAACTCCACATAAATATATCGATTTAAATTCATATAAATCTATTAATTTCAATTTAGAATAATCAGTCGACTTTGATGTGGATCAATTTATTTCACCTTCGTCAAATCACTCACTTCCATCTTTGTCAAATAAACCATTTCCAAAGCAATTAATTACGATTTGAAACGATTATTAATCAATTACAAATCTTCTAACTACGCGTTTACACATAGGATTAATCCAACTTATTTCTATGTGTATTTAATTAATGAAATAGTTGTTAAGAATGAAGAGTAACATAGGCGTAATCAGGGGCTAATTTGGAGCTTGTAACCCCCTTCGCAATGAAATTTTGAATATTTAACATAATAATTTATGAATTGTAGCTGTGTAACCGCTCCCATTAAGCCTACAACACAACCTTATGAACTTTCTGCCTACGCCTATGGAGAGTAATGGAGGATGTATATTATCTACCAAGAATTGTCCGAACGTAGCTATGAATTGGATAATTTGAATTCTTCCGGGAATTGCGTTCAGCTGGCATAGGCTTCGTGCATTGGTTTTGTGCATGCTTCCACAAGGGCAGATAATCGTTGATAATTTCGATAATCAAGTGCTTTCTACAATGAATCGACATTATAGCACAGTTGAATGTTTTTACCAGGATGATAATGTACCCTATCACAGAACTGCAGCTGTTACAGACTAGTGTGTTAAGATGGGTGCCAAACGATTGCACTGGCCCGTCTACAGCCCTGACCTCAACCCAATTGAACACCTTTGCGACGAAATAGAATGGCAGTTGAGGTCAAGATCCACACGTTCATGATCCCTTGCTAAACTCGGTGTGGATTTGCAGGAGTGAAGAGAATTCCATTGAATATCACAGCAAATTGGTCAAAAGCATTCCTCAACCAGTATTGGCAGTAATATAATCCAAATGCGAACATATCGTGTATTAAGATCAGTGTTTGGTGTTCAAATGTCTATGTTTCTAGGACAATTATTGGTAGAGAGTGTTTCTTGGATAATTATTGATAGTGTTTCTTGGACAATTATTGGTAGAAAGTGTTTCTTGGACAATTATTGGTAGAAAGTGTTTCTTGGACAATTATTGGTAGAAAGTGTTTCTTTGATAATTATCTACAGAGAGTGTTTCTTAGACAATTATTGGAGAAGAGTATTTCTTGGACAATTATTGGAGAAGAGTATTTCTTGGACAATTATTGGTAGAGAGTGTTTCTTGGAAATAATTGATAGAGAGTGTTTCTTAGACAATTATTAGTAGAGAGTGTTTCTTGGAAATAATTGATAGAGAGTGTTGTTTAGACAATTATTGGCAGGGAGTGTTTCTTGGACAATTATTGGTAGAGGGTGTTTCCTGGACAATTATTGGTAGAGAGTATTTCATGGACAATTATTGGTAGAGGGTATACGTATATGTCCTTAACAATAAACCGCGAGTAATACCATCTGAATGACGCTTGGAATAAAAGTTGAAAAATACTCACAAATCTTATTTCTGAACATAATCCTTAATTGAATTTTCATTATGATTTTTTTATACCGATCTTTGATCTGTACACATGGTATCGTAGACACATGGTATAAAACAAAGCTTTATCGATGTATATTCCAACATGATTGAAGTTTTATTACTAACTAACTGCTCTTCGTAGTCCGGGAGTTGTTTCCCTAGGTCTTAACTGGTTCAGATTCCTCTGAAACTATAGGTTCCGGCACGGAAGGACCATTGTTGTCCTTGCACTTTAAAACAAAGGCGAATAATAAAACTTTATTATTGAAATTTTTGTATAGTCATGCATGGGCGCACATACGAGTATTTATGGGGGGGGTAGGGGCTCAGAAAAATTAACGAGTACTTGTAAGGGGGCTGAAAAAAATTATTACCTCCTTCTCAAAGCTGTAGAGAATTTTAGTGAATGTACAAAATACCAAAACGCTACAAAAATAATTGATACTGCTTGAAAATTAGTAATGAGCTAAAAAGTACCTTATTTTAAAGTGTGATTGTAAAACTTCTGGAAGTAAATGCGTAGCAGGTTCGCGCAAATCACATTTTTAAACGGCTAGGGGAACTCGAGGGCCCCCTAGCCTTTAGGCCCGTTAGGCCCCATCGTCATATGAGCGTCCATGGCAAATGCCAGACTACAGCTATCAGAAACTGTCGCCTTTGCCGTATAAATAGCATTATATTCCTTGCAGTAGCGAATTTAATTCGTAGAAAGAATCGGTGGCGTAGGTAAGGGGGGGGCTCAGGTGAGTCATATCTCGCATTGGATACCAAAACACATTATTTCTCCAACGTCGCGTCGCATGACTTTCTTTAAAAACTACTTGAGCTCTTCGCCGTAATTTTTAAATTTCTGCACTGTTTGAAGGAAGTCTATCTATCCCTAATAAAAAATTTTTTTCATAAATTTCATAATGTAGGTAAAAAATTGTTTTTTTCTCTAATTAAATCCTTTTCGACGAAAAATTTGAAACAGCTAGAAATTAGGTAATCAAACGTTAGATAAAAAGATGATAAAAAAACTTGGCTAATTTGAGATAAGTATTTTCTATGCATTATATATATATAATGCATAGAAAATGTATATATGATAGAATATACTTATATAGGTGGTATACTTATATGATGAGTATAATGAATATACTTATATATGGAAGAAAATACTTATCTCAAATTATTGGATAAGGCAGAGTGGATTCTCCAAGAGATCACCGAAGACCTAGAAAACGTCCTCAAACTAGATGGGTGGATGAAATAAGAAAACAGGTTGGGGTGACGTGGAAGCGAATTGCTCAGGATAGACTTGTGTGGAAAGCATTTGGAGAGACCTTCATCCAGCAGTGGATAGATAATGGTTGAATATGATGATGATGATATATATATATATTAGAAATATTAAAAATCAATAGTAACAAACTTATTAAATAAGATAAAATAACAATGAAAACAACGTTATGGGATGTAATTTTCAGAAACATTCAAATATTAATAACTAAAGGAATTGTCAATATACCAGAGCCAAGACGTAAAACTCCACATGAAGCAATGGGAATTATTGCAGAAAAACATCATAACATGAAGCAATGTGTTTTCTTGGATTGATTAAGGAAGCAGGTGCCTATCGAAGTCCATTTGACTTAATTTCAAGTGAAATCTATATGTGCCTTATATATCTATGTTTACTTGCAGCTGGTGCCCAATATCATTTCACATAAATAGCTTATTTAGAACTTGTTGCAAAATTATTTGGAAAATTTATTTTAATTTAATTCTGTTTATTCTTTAATACACATATATATCATCATCATCATCATCATATTCAACCATTATCTATCCACTGCTGGATGAAGGTCTCTCCAAATGCTTTCCACACAAGTCTATCCTGGGCCATTCGTTTCCACGTCACCCCAACCTCTTTTCTTATTTCATCCACCCATCTAGTTTGAGGACGTTTTCTAGGTTTTCGATGATCTTCTGGAATCGAGTTGAGAATTTCAATTGTCCATCGTTGATTAGTTCTTTTTGCAATATGCCCAGCCCATCGCATTTCAGCCCTTTTACTTTAACAATGATTTCCTCCAATCTAGTTTGTTCTCTCACCCAAGTGTTCCTTGTTCGATCTCTCCTAGTTATTCCAAGCATGCACCTCTCCATGCTCCTTTGCGTTGTCTATATATATATATATATATATTGTATGAGATATATTTCATCCTTTTTTGTACTTTGGATACTTAAATGGACATTATATATATATATCACTTTTACAACATAGCATTTCAAATAAAATTTTTGGATTGTCGAAGTAGCCGTGATTTTATTATGTTTCATGAGTACATCTATACCACGGGAAAAAGATTGAAAAAAATCTTTTAAATTTCATGAGCCCCATGTAATTTATTTTGAGAGCCTCATGGACAGAAACGACATATCTAAAAGAAAAATATACAACAACGATATGACATTTAAAGTTTCATTGCTTTCATTGAATCTGTTCCGGATATGGTAGACGGTGCAGTGAAGAGTTAAGACGTCGGATTTGAAATTTGTCCCAACCTATACTATAGATCAGATCACGGACAGATTCTTCCAGGACAGATTCCGCAACTTATATTTTCCGGTCTTTTTGTGAAGTTTTCTGTGAGAGAAGGCCTCTCGAAACGATTGGTCTTTTCCGGAATCATGTCCGGGATTCACACAAAAGAAACTTGGACATTTTCCAGTTTCGATAGGTCAGAAAGTTTCGGGCATGAAAGGATACGTGCCATTCTGTATTGAGGGGTCATTAGTGCTATATTGATGATTTGTAATATTGTAAATCATTAATACTCGAAACGGTTCAGTAAATGCTGGAAGTTTAGATGGAAAATCATCCGCCATTAATATGTATAAACGATGCCTTTATATCGTATGTGGCTGCACTCACAGCTGCTGGACATTGATCTAATATATTTAGTAATAACGTTTAAAAAATTCACTATATGTACATCCACTTTATGCAATCATCATTGGAAATATGCTAATATCTAGAAGCAATGAGATCTACTAAATTTTTGAAGAAATGTTAAAGGAATTTGTAGATAATCCTTAAATAAGTTTTAGACATCTTAAGAAATTTTCGAGTTATATCTTTAAACATGCGTACGTGTGCACATGTTTTATAAAAAAAAAATGCAAATACGTATTCCCGCAACTTTGTGTTAATTATTTTAATAGTATTCACGTCACTTCGAAAGAAATGTCTATATATATACATAAATAAAATTTACAAAGAGAAACATAGATACGAAACAAAATACACTGAAAATATACAGATTACGTAATTGGGGAAAGCGATAGAGATGATGTTCCACCTACTAAGGCAAAAATTACAACTGAATGTCATGTATAGTACCGTGGGAATTTAAAACTTACGGGGGCTCAAATGGTAGAATGGTGCTATATTAAGGAAGGTTGGTATTCAGGAGGGTTAGAAAAAGTGGCAAACTCTTTAAGAATAGATTTTTACTGCATATTAATAGGTAACTTCGACACGTCGGGTCCAGTAATTTACAGGAAAATCCTAAAAGTTTTTTTTATCTATTGTGTACTATGTCACTCTATTTAAAATCAACGGGACTTAAATAGCGGGGGCCTAAGGCCCCCCTAGCCGTTTAAAAATTGTATTTTCCCGAAACTGCTATGCATTTACTTTCAAAAGTTTTACAGTCACATTTTAAAATAAGGTACTTTTTAGCTCATTACTAATTGTCAAGCAGTATCAATTATTTTTGTAGCGTTTTGGTATCTTGTACATTCACTAAACTTCTCAACAGCTTTGAGAAGGAGGTAATAATTTTTCTCAGCCCCACCCCACTAGAACTACTCGTATGGGCGCCCCTGCTGGCGGACGACGCTTCAGCTATGATCCAGTCAACAATGTCGGTTCATTGGCTGGTGGTTTTCCCACCATGTTGTACAAACACGTTTCTAAATTTCAGCTTTACTCTGAAAGTAGTTAAGAGGGAGATATCGAAACATATTTAATATTTTATCGTTACTTCAATTTTCTTAGAAAAAATTGTTGCTGTGGATGTTTTATATATAAGCTGTTCTAGATTTATCAACCATTAACGAAAATGTAAATCAGCATGTCCAGTCTGTGTTGAATTTTAGCGCAGAATGGTCTTTGCTGTCAGTGGCGTAGGGGAGGTTCAAGGCCCCCCCCCATTGGATAGTAAAACACAATGTTTACTTTAAAGCAAAATCACCCTCTTGGATCCATTCGGATTTTCCCGTCTTTGCGCCGCATACGTGGCGGCCTGTCTGGCAGCTGGTTTCGGTTCACGTTAAATGACAACACCTATACGACATGCATCTTCGTATGCTGTGTATGGTCGACTATCGAATACCCCACTCCCAGCTGCCTCGGCGATTGAGTACGCTGTTTAAGCGTCCTGTCTGGGATTACAGCGCCGTCATCGGCAGCCACTCTTCCCAAATTCCCCTCTGCTCAATTCATTCATTCATTCAAAGCCAAATCACGTGATCTGTTATAAAGCGACTTAAACTCCACCTCATAATTATTGAATTACTACTTCTCCACTTGTTCTCCTTGCGCTGAGCAAATTCAGCCAAACTTTGTTAAATCTATTATTCACAATCATACCATTCAAGTCACTTAATTGCGGTGATTGTGAAATGATAATTATTTAATAGGTGCCCACAACGCCGAACAAAGTTGCTGATGGCGTTATTAACTTTAAAAACAAGTAAATGAGAGGTTTGGTAAAGGATACTATTATATTTTTCCAGGAAAACAAATACAATCACCTGATGATCAACGAATGAAAAGAGTAAGCTTTTACCTCTTCTGACGCCGTACGTGTCCTTGTAAACAAATTCCGGCCTTTAAAAGCAGCGTCCTGCTAATATTCTAAGCAGTTCCTGTATGCCTCCGGTTCCATTATTCGTCCGATAAACGCGTCTTTCTTCAGCGTGCAAGGCTATTTGGTAATTTGGACCACAGCTGGAAGTTCTTTGTAAGATTTGTTTATTTCTTTTCTTTTTACTGTTTATTTTATGAAAAGATATTCGTAATATGTGGACTTCGAATCCCTTATGATGAATTTCGCATTCAAAGCGTAAATTTTAATGCTGAATTCCCAATAATTTTGTTAAATGCATGAGCCTTTATAAAATTTGATTGAAAGTGGATTTGCAAAAAGCGACGTCATGATATGAAAGTAACGTTATTTACATCATGGTGATATAATTACATTAATATGATTTAATAAAATTTAATTAAATCACTCAAGCTCAAAATTTAACTGCTGCACCCCATATTGAATGCTGGTAATGAAAAATCCAAAATTATTTCTTATATTTGGATTCTGTCTTTACCTGCCCGATTATCGGTACTTTGTGTTGGTAATTCTCCCTGGTGGTTAAGTGGTTATGACAGTAACCTCGGAACCACTGAACTGAGTTCAAAGATCTGTAAGCTTGGCTATGTGTAAATGCATTGTGGTATTGAGCAGTGGCTCAAGGAAGGAAGGGACTTATCTTACGTCGACTGTAACAATGTCTCGCCGAAAGATTCGTGCTCATTACGAGCATATGTCAGAGTTTGAAAGAGGTTGTGCTATCGGATTGAAAGAGGCTGGTTGGACGAATCGAAGAATCGCTGGACATGTGGGTCGAAGCGATGCGGCGATTGGACGGTGCTGGCAAGAGTGGGTCAACAACGGCAGATGTCAGCGTCGGGACGGCAGCGGTCGACCTAGGGCCACAACAGAACGGGAAGACAGAGCGATTGTCAGAGCAGCTGTCACAGCACCGGATTCGTCGTTATCAACTATCAAAAGTGTGGCCCGCACACATGTGTCCAACATGACCCTCTACAGACGAATGAGAGAGCGGAATTTACGCTCGCGCCGACCGTTACGCCGCTTACCTCTCACGCCTTTACACCGTCAAGTCCGATTACAGTGGTGCCGGGCTCGATCAGAGTCTCGATCACAGTCATTCACTGTATTTAAAAATTGCTCCCTGTGTGACGAACTACAGAAAGGTGAATTAAGTTTGCCGCAAGCAGAACGTTTGGATGGTACATAATGCAAACTCCCTTATTTTTTCATTGGGAACGAAGCATTTGCCCTTACTGGCAAATTAAATTTTGGATAGACGACCAGTCAAATGACAGTCAGCGCGGCGCTGTGACGTCACCAAGTCCAGAGTTACCCCGCAATTTCAATACTCTTAATTAAGACAGCACTGCATACTCTCAACAATTTTCTTCAGGACAGCCCTGCATAGGCGAACGCAGAAAGTTCGCAAGGGAGTTTATAGGGTCAATTGGGTACAGAGCTACAACTCGCACATTCCTATGTTAAAAATACATAATTTCATGGCAATGCCTGGTCACAACCTACATCAACACACTCTGGATATGCCAATGCATATACCGTAATATATAAATGTGCATAATATGTGCGTAAGCCTGCCCAATAATTTTAAAAACTCTACTTTTATGTCTTACATTTCCTCAGTACAGCCATTTCTTCACAGAATATAGTTTAGAATGATGGCATGCTGAAACAACTGCCAGGCTTCAATGATTTTAAAATCATGGTAAAAC
>QLNU02015003.1:23441853-23457865 GCA_006491805.2 Dysdera silvatica | reverse complement strand
CCATTAACAATCCGTCAATAAACCACATGTGCAATTCTGGTCCCTAGAAACGAGGGAGACAAAACTTTTTTCACGGGAATGCCAATCAATTTGCCAAAATAACTGAAATGTGGATAAAAACTTAACTCAGAATGTTTAGACATCACACTGCGTTTACAAGCGAAAATGATACTTTCATAAACCTACACACTCCTGATGCCCTCAAGGCTCAGGTAAAAGCTAAACTGACCAATATAAGCTCGAATTCTTGCATATCACAAAAGATGGTACCTTAACATCATTACTTTTAAGATTCCATAGACTTCATATAGTAGAGTCTCGTAATTTCTCCTATCGGCAAACTACGCTATCAGCAGCCGTAAGAAAAACAAAATTTTCATCCCGCCAATTTACCCGCAAAGCGTTTCATGTGTTTGTATTCCCCTCAGCTATCAGTACCATGACCGGCCATGTGAGTACTTCTAGGGGCGGGCTGAGAAAATTTATCACCTCCTTCTCAAGGTTGTCAGACATTTCAGTGAATGTACAAGATACTGAACTGTTACAAAAATAATTGATATAACTTGACAATCAGTAATGAATTAAAAACAAAATGTATCTTATTTTGAAATGTGACTGTACAACTTTTGAAAGTAAGTGAAGAGCAGAATCGGGTAAATCAAATTTTTAAATCAGGGGAGGGGATTGGAGCCTCCCCCCCTCATATGAGCGCCCATGATCAGTACTAGCCAATCAAAGCCCAGCTAAAGCTTAAATGGATACACGAAATAGGGTAAGGTTAAATAGGTACAGGAAAGGCCGCAAAGGAAATTTTAGAAGGAGGTGGCCTCAAAATTATATTGCGCACGGGGCCTTCCAAAGTTCTAAAACCCCCACTGGCTTGAGCCCCCTTTCCTACGTCATTGGCTATGTATGGAGGTAGAATATAGAGTTCGTAGACCTGAAGGATAGATAGTTAGGGCAATGAGTAGAATTTTGAGGAATAGATCTAAGTAAATAAAAATGCGTTAGTGGGAAAGAGAGATGCTACATGCAAACAAAATAAGGTCCATGTGCATGGTTACATGTGCCCATGTACAGGGTGGTTATAATTAAATTTGGCCTATTTAGAGCATCCTGGAGCTTGAACCTTTCAGCGTATTTTCACCAAAATTGGTATATAGACTATTCAGAGGATGCAGAAAAGGAATCTGCAAAAAAAAAATTTTTTTACTTCACAAACGCCCGCTAGGGGCCCTTTTTAGCGCAATACTGCAAAAGCAACCCATGAAATGACCAACACGCAAGACAAATGACATTTTTAATGTTTAGTAACATTTATTGCATCGAAACATTTCAAATGAACGTTGTGCGAGCAATAACAGCACACCGACATTGCATTGTGGGAAAAAAAAAAGATTTTTCACATGCAGACAGAGTGTAAAGAAATGCAGCAAGTAAGCACCTTTTAATCGTGTACAGAATGATGCAATAAAGGTTGCTCAATGTGGTCACTATCATTCACTTGTAAAAGTTTATGGCCCTGTCAAATGTTCTGCAATGGCTCTTCGGTACCGTGAGTTGCTCCAGACGTTTGTTTTGCCGCAATTACAGAAACGACAGTGCGTTACATCTACCATTTTCGTGCAAGATGGTGCGCACCCACATGTCGCACGATCCGTCAAAACTTTTTTGCTATAGCATTTCACGGATGAGCGTGTTATCAGTCGTTCGTTCACGAATCATTGGCACACGTTCGCCGGATCTCACTCCGTGAGACTTCTAGTTGTGGGATCATTTAAAGAATTTGGTTTATTGTGGAAGTGTTGCTATGTTAGCAGAATCCAAGAATTCCACCACGCTGCATGTGCGAAGCATCACAGAGGATTAGTTGCGAATACACTGTGCATTGGCTTGAATTGTTACAAATAAATGATGACGGCCACATCGAGGAACACCCATTACATCGTCCTGTACACGATTAACAGCTGCTTAAATGTCATATTTCTTTACGCACTATCTGCATGTGCAAAATCATTATTTTTCCAATGTACGCCTGCAGCGTCGGCGTACTGTTATTGCTCGCACAACTTTCATTTTAAAATGTTTCGATGCACTAAGTGTTACTAAATGTTAAAAATGTCATTCCTGTTGTGTGTTGGTCATTTCAGAGCTCGCTTTTGCAGTATTGCGCTAAAAAGCGCCCCATAGCGAACGTTTTTGAAGTAAATATTTTTGCAGATTCCTTTTCCGCATCCTTTGAGTAGTCTATATACCAATTTTGGTGAAAATCTGCTGAATGGTTCAAGCTCCAGGGTTCTCTGAATATGCCAAGTTTACGTATAACCACCCTGTATGCAATTATCTGCCAATCTCACTCCGTTCCTATTTTTCGTGGGTTTCAATAGATATTGAACCCACTATTGCTTTTGGTTTTTCTGTCTGTACGCAATAAAAAGGGTAAGGTAAAGGTCTTCCGTAAATGCAATGATGATGATGGCCATCGTTAACGTTGAAAACTTAACGGTTTACTTGAGAATTAGATAGTTGCGGATTAGAGAGTTGCGGATTAGAGAGTTGCGAATTAATGTTAATTAAAACTGGCTAAATTCAAATATTGACCTTAGGCGATTTTCTTTCACTTCCTTGTTTTATATAGTAAGGACGGCAAATGTCGTGTTGTAAGCATATGATGCAAAAAGGGCGAACTGCGATCAAACCAGTTGAGATTTGCCGCAAGGGAATTTGAATATGAAACGGCCCGTGTCAGTAGCCATCGTGTAAGCTTGGGCCTCAATGGTATCAACGTAAAATTCAAAACAAGCGAAAATGTTACATGGTTTTCACCATGGCAGGGGCGTCATCTCTTGGGGACTCAGGTCCCTTCAGCCCTCAAAATAATATTCGTGAAGGTACACCCAAAATTAATAAGCAATAAGTAAAGAAATGCAGACTGCAATTAAAGATGGCGATGGGAGATGTGATATATGAAATATATTAATTCTTATTATTTATATATTTTTCTACCCCTTGTTGTCTCACTTAACTACTTGGGCGGGTTCTTCCATCAAACCCCCATGTTTATTTTAGGTTGCCCGCCACCCACGACCAGTAAAATTAAAGAACTGCTTTATGCATGTCGTCTCGTATTATACCATACCTTTGGGGCCGCATGACCTTTCTTGGTCTTACGTCCTAGAAATCCAGCTAAAAAATTAGGCTCATTGCACCCTCGACTAAAATTATGTGTTCATCATTCCACAGTCCTGATGCACGGACTATACTTCTTTGCCTTTCTTTCCCGGTGGGCAGATGCATAGGCGTCGAATTGAAGAATTATCGGGGGGTTCCGAAAATTCTAAATCGAATGATTGACGCATTTTTCGTAGGATTCAAGTGTAATTTAAATTTCATTATCAGATTATCTGGTACAATAAGACACCTGAAATGTTAAAATGAAGCAAATTATAGTTAATTATAGAAAAATATTTTTTCTATTAATAATTATTTAATTTATTTTGCTTTTGTAGGCGTAAAAAATCACAAAGACTCGCCCCGGGTCTGTGCATGTTAACTAGTATTTGGTAATTATGTTAGCCCTGAGAAGGGTAGTAATATCTTATGAGAACATTTAGCTGAAAAAAGAAGTCAAATGACGTTGTGCATATATTTCAGTTTGCGTATTTTCCCCACGAGCAAAAATATTAGGGGTTCGAGGAACCCACAACAAAAATATTATGGGTTCGAGGAACCCACAACAAAATTATTGAGGGTGCAAAAAGTGTCTCGGACCCACAAGTCCCTCCCCATTGAGGGTCAGGCACATGTTCTCTTTAACGCCGGGGTCATATGACCTTGCAAACTATTTGAGTCCCTCAATAATTTTGAATAACCTGTGCCTCTAGTCAGTGCTCACTGTTCTAAAGAAGCACATGCCCCCCCCCCCCAGTTTCTTTAAAACAGTGGCAAAATTGTATTTTTTTTCTACCTATTTTTTTTTCCAGTTTACGCCATGTTTAACCCTCAAATCACGCTTATGCATAGGAGCTTGTTTTTGTAACTTTGGGACTTAAGGTAGCTAATAATTACATTAGCCAAGGAGCTACGAGCGGTAATAATATCTTATGAAGAAATGAAGCAGTGTTTTAATGAACTACATAATTAAGAGAAACATTTTCAACTCACGCACTTCTATCTCCCGGTTCTCAAATTTCACGTCCACCCATTCTCCAATTAAAATTGCATGCTGAGAAAAAAATGAAATCGCCCCATTTCGTATGTATATTGTAATTAATCAAGGACAAAAAGCACAGGGCGGAAACTGAATAAGCAAACAAAACAGAAAAATTGACAGGAAAAATAAGTATCTGTCGCTTTCTTTGTAACTGGATAACTATATGGATAAATATACGGCCGTTAATCTACGTGCGGGCAGCCACGTCACAATCAGGTAAGGAAAGAATAGAAACATCAGTAAAAAATAGACAGAAAAAATAGGCGATAATAACAGAATCACCAATTAGTGGGCCTAAACGTTAATTAGGCCTCAATTCGTCGTTTCCAAACCAACGGGGCAAATAATGAAATAGAGACGAACACCCTTTGTCCATGGGAAATTAAAAATAACTAAAGAAAACAGCGAATGAAACTTAATTCAATGATCCGAGTATTTATAAATTAAATATGAGGGACCGTTACCCAAAATAGGAGGATTTTCCAAGGAGAATATGTCGCTTTTTATATTGATTTAACGCATCTAAGCTCCAGTGATGGTCCTGTGTAAGGTTCCTAAAAAGGGGAGCTAGCTCAATCCTCCATTTTGTTGCCATCGTATCACGTGATTTGAAAGTGTGTTATTTTTAATAAAATTTGGTGAAATGGGTGAGTGTGCCGCTGTAAATTGTTCAAATCACTCGAGAAATAAATATACAATGTTTGGATTTGAAACAAATCATGTAAGAAGAAGAAAATGGATTATTAATTTTCCAATGGTAAACGTTGTGTTATGAAACCGGAAGTGTACAACAAAATGGCGGCTGAGGCGTCGGCCTAGAATTCTAGGGGCTCTAGTCTTATGGGAACGCAGTGGTAAGGTGTTCGGCTGGTGTGCCGTTGATACCGGTTTAACTTCCTACGTAAAATAATAATAATAATAATAATAATAATTTTACAACTATCTGCCCTGGGATTGGTTCACTAGGCCTTACAAGGTTCGGATTCCTCAAAAAACTGGAGGTCTCAACACAGTACGATCATTAATGTCCTTACGTCATAAAAAAGATAAACAAAAGGAGTTTGAAGGAGCGTCCATGATGACATAATTACGTCATTGGAGTTAAGATAGAGGCACCAGCATTTTTTACTTCCCCCCTTTAACTTGCTCTTGTTTTACCCTCTGTTTACGAGGACTTAACTAAGCAAATATTTTTGAGTGGAGAGAAATCAGGCGATAGTCAATCAGCTTTCAAAAAGCGTACTGGTCGCAGCGATTAGAACCATCATTAATCAAGTAGCAATTAATCGGGGAATCGCTAAATGGCGAACTGTTAATCCGGACGATTAATCAAGCGGTACAGGGATGTTCAACAATGCGAATGCTCCCTTCAACAACGACTCAGAGAATTAATTATCGGAGTCCACCGAGAAAGCATTGTTTCCGAATACATTGTGTATGAAGTAATCCGTCAATGGCCTCTCCCTCTCTCCAAATTAATAATAGGTGATGATAACAAAGGGAGGAGAATCCAAGTATACTAATAATTTGAAGACATTGAAGGCTGTGCCATTTCCGCTTAGCCGAACCAAGTATTACGAATCCACACTTGTTACATGCGATGAAAGATTATTGCATGTAATAAATTATTGTTAGGCTTTCTATACACTTCGAAGACATTACATAAAATTACATCTATTTGTTTGTTTGTATTTTTACGGCGCAAGAAGGCCAAAGGACATGATGCGCGAGGAATTCGTACTTCAGACTATGATGGACAGAAACATGGCGCACGTTCTACGATATCAGTGGGAGGTGAGGCCAGATTAATGGCGCATTAAGCGAATGCGTTGCCACTGTATGGCGCAGTGGGCCTCCATTTTCGAGAGGTATCTGGACATTTGAAGGTTTAGCAAACCAATCAACCTCCGGAATATAGTGTGCAGTTAGTCGGTAAGAGTTCTCCTTTCCCCACCGTTGGGGGTGGGGGTTAAACCTGAATTAATGGTTCTTGTTTTGGCGCAGAATGACACCTGCTGTCCTTGCTTTATACACACCGAATTAATGGCGCGCTAAATGAACCAGTTAGTTACCACTGTACTACAAAGGACAACTGTTCGTTTTTACAAAATATAAATTTCGCGTTGGAAGCCAACGTTCTTTCCATATGTCTGTAAAAGAGGTGAGGTCGATAGATGTCCAGGAGGTTTTAAATACGATGATTTGGCGATGGTATTTGACAACAATGTACAAAGATTGGCCACGCTCATAACTAGTAAAATTTGACACTGGTCGGAATATACGAAATACAAATGAAGAAGGTAAAAGATATTTACCGTCTGCAAAAATATTCGCAACGTTTCGAGAACTACTGTTCCCTTCATCAAGCGAAAGTGTCAAGGAAGTGTAGGTGTTCGGTATTTATACCCCAACTTTGTTTTTTCCCAAAGCTATCCGGCACTCGGGTTTTCCCCCCTGTCTGAATCTGGATTTTCTAAGAACTGTTCCCCACTTGGTAATCCCCACTTCCATACGGACCGGTACTTGGATTTCCGCTCGTATCATCCAACTTGCCACAAAACTTCTGTTGTGAGGTCTGTCACATCGGACCCTCACACACAGTCGCAGAGTTGAATTGAAGGATGCTGAGGTATGGAAGGTAAGGAGAGCGCTTGTAGATAATGGCTACCCGAGCAAGTTTATCGCTCGAAGATCTAATAATGGACATAGAGAACTTGTTGAGGAGAGACAGACTAGAGGGACGGTTGTTTTGCCATATGTGGAGAGGACTTCTGAGGAGATTGCGCGTATTCTTAGGAAATCTGACATCAGGACTTACTATAAACCTGCATCGACTTTGCGTGACCTGTTGGTGAGAGTGAAAGATCGAGTTCCAATGGATGAATTGACTGGAACAATTTACCAGATACCCTGCAAAGACTGCGAAAAAGTATACACTGGCGAGATGGGAAGAACTGTTTGTACACTTAAAAATGAAGATCATCATGCTGTGGAGAAAGGTGAGATGACTAATCTTCTGGCAGAACATGCCTGGGAGAAAGGTCATGTTCCTGATTGGAAAAGTACAAAAGTTCTTCATAAAAATGTAACTTCTCGCTATTGTAGACTTTTTCTGGAGTCTTGGGAGACTTTTCGAATGCGAAGTAAGGCGATGAACATCGCAAAATCGATGCCTGAACCTTACCGCATTTTTGCTAGGAGATGGGGGAAAACCAGTTTCAGACAGGGGGAATTACCGAGTGCGGGATAGCTTTGGGGAAAACCAAAGTTGGGGTATAAATACAGGAACATCTACATTTCCTTGACACTTTCGCTTGATGAAGGGAACAGTAGTTCTCGAAACGTTGCGAATATTTTTGCAGATGGTATATGCTTTTACCTTCTTCATTTGTATTTCGTATATTTCGACCAGTGTCAAATTTTACTAGCTATGGGATGGTATTTACTTGACACCACTCGTTTCGAAGAGGAGTCGCCAAATCGTACACCCACTTCTGCTCTAACGTCATGCAAGCAGTTTAGTACGCGTCAGATAATACCTGAATCAGTTGATGCCTAGTGGGGACTGGACTCCCACACCCCCTACTTAATGCTGTTAGACTATCGAGAAGCTGCCTGGATAATAAAAGGGATGAATCAGTATCATAAAATTAATTTTAAAATAAATAAGACAAGACAAACTGCTTGTTCTCAGCATAACCATGAAAAAAAAGCAAACTTCGCCAAATCAATAGATTCGCCAACCATCGTACTCAAAACCTTCTGAAATTCCATCGACCGGAGGTGAGGGAAGAGAGGAGAGTTGAAGTAGTTTTCAAAATTTTTTGACCCAAGATTCCCTTCACTCCTCATAAACTGTCGATGGTTTCCAAGTAAATAAAAATGATCGAAACGCATGTTATAAATAATATATTTTCATATAATATTTTAATAAAATTTCATGTAAAATTTTACTCATCGTCACGACGCACACTTTGAAAGCCCCTGCTAATGCAGAGTCCTGAGTTCGATTCCAAAATTGGGAATGTCTTTTTTTTTTTTACCAAATGAAGTCTTTCCCCATGTAAATGAAAGCAGAGCCTGTGTTAACGGAGAAAAGCTAAAATATAGTAATGAGACATTTGATAGCCGTTAGCAATGAACGAGGCTTGATACTACGATATACGCTTGATATACGCGCGATATACGCTTGATATACGAGGCACTATACAGGGACTTGAGTTCGATTCCAGAGTTATAAACGTCCTCTCCATTTTTTTTTAACAACTATAGTAGGACCCTTATATAACGAAGAGCTTTGCATTACCAAAAATGATCGCTCGCTTTATCTGTTATTAAATTTAAAATTCTCGACTTCGAACATGCAGTTTGTATAGATAATACAGTATATATGAATGCAACATTCACGCACTCAATCACTTATATGTTGCTTTGAATTTGCTTAAAATTTAATGAACGCATTACATTACCATTTGAACTTCATTATGGTAATCTGAACAAACATGATACAAGGGAAATTATATTGGTAATCATTTTCAAAGTAAGTTTAATTGAAGATGCTTAAAAGTTAGTTGGTTATTTTTATGGCACAACGAGAGCAAGAGCCACTCTTCGCCGAACCAAAACAAGGGGCGTGGCCTTTAACCTTTCTGCGTTTTTCGGGCCGTTTTTGACCCAAAGCCCGCTGTTTTTCAAAATATTTTCTCAAGTATTGCAACTTTGTTCTTGCGCTTTCATGACTTTTGTTACTTTATAATTCTTAGTATAAAATAATAAAAATTTCAACGGGTCGTTTACAAATATGGTCGCAGGGAAAAAGTAATAGATCCTTCGGGTCAAAAATGACCCATATAGATTTATGATAATAAATTATGAAATATATCGGTTATTTAATATATCAAGCGATTTTCGTTTATTTTACAAACGTGAATAAGTTTTAAATACCTGGAACTCCGTTTTTTATTTATTAAAATATTTATTTTTTCGCATAATGTTTGTTTCCTGTTTCATATTCTCGTAATACATAACCTCATACTGGTATTACGTCATCTCATGAAATGAATGTACATTATTACAAAGCACTTTTCATCATGATTAATCAGTGTGCAATGTTGACCATAAAAAAAAAGGACCACAAAATGACAAAGTACGAAATCGTAGTCAGATTTTAGAACAACTTGGGCATGTCCTAATAAAACCAAATATGATGAATCGAGAATATCTGCCTTGAGGTAAATTTAAAAAATTATAATAGAGGCATCGAAAATAAGTGAAGGAAGCAGTGCAGTTGCAACAATGGTATCTTCCACAAAAAAAAAACTGAGTCGCCGCAGATTGAGCCAACATGACAATAAAACCAGTATTATTTTCAAAAATGATAATATGTGGGTTTCTGAAAATCAGTCTTCGATCACCGTTATGTACAATAAATGCAAGTAAGCAGTAAGAAGAATTTTGTTTATTTGTAAAAATTGATTTATATATCTCATATAATATCCCTTATATTTCAAAATCATCATAATGTTATTTAAATAACACATTACTTATAATATAAATATAATATTTGTTTTGGTGTATTATGTATTGGTTGTATGTTTATTTATTCTAACATAGTTACTTATATTATGTTATATCATTGAAATATAACATTGATATATTATGTTATATCATTGAAATATAACATTGATATATTATGTTATATCATTGAAATATAACATTGATATATTATGTTATATCATTGAAATGGCAATATTGATATATTATGTTATACTTCATTGAAATATAACATTGGATATATTATGTTATATCATTGAAATATAACATTGATATATTATGTTATATCATTGAAATATAACATTGATATATTATGTTATATCATTGAAATATAATATTGATATATTATGTTATATCATTGAAATATAACATTGATATATTATGTTATCATTGAAATATAACATTGATATATTATGTTATATCATTGAAATATAACAACATTGATATATTATGTTATATCATTGAAATATAACCAGATACTTTCGAACTTTTCATCCCTTCACTTTTCATAAATGATTAATTATAATAATAATAATAATAATTATATTTACTTATTAGTATTACAAATAACAACCAGCCATTAATTAAAAAAACATTGTGCTGTGTAAAAAATCAGCCACAAGTACATGACTGTAAATGTTCATGCAAACAAATGAAGAATCCCAGTAAAAATTAAATCTTAACCTTCTGAAGATCCAAGCACCTTCCGAATATTCAAAAATGCATAAAACACACGTTATAATACATTTCCGATTGCGTGTCATGTAACATGTTAGTCAACGTCGTACGAACAGTTTAAAAACCCCTGGTATATATTTTAGAAAATGGTTTAAAATAAACTTCCACTTACAAAGTCGTTAGAAGGCTCTGACGACCGCAATTTCAAAGCACTGGCAAGAAATTAGTATTTTAGACTTTACAAAATACGGGCTTCATATGCATATAGGCAAAGAGTTGTTGTGCTCCCGCGGTTATGGTTAGAACCAGGGTTTAATTTCTAACAAAAAAAAAGTGCAGAAGCCCTAATATTATGATAAATCGATTAAAAAATTGAATGGCTGCAAAAGAATCGATAAATCATATCAATTGTTTATGTTCATTTTTCTGGACAACAAAATGCTTGACCTTAATCTCAAATTTATTACTTTTTCATGACAGCGTCTATTCAGGTGTTACAGCTAATATTTAAATAAGCGCCAAAAATGAAGAAGTACCGGAGCCGAGCTCCTGTAGGCTCTCGCCCAATTTAAGCTCTGGTTAGAGTGCACGAATTTCTGAAATTTCCAATGGCAGCAATTGTTTTTTTAAAGAAAACTCTGCTTATTGCATATTTAAAAATCCAAAATTGCAAAAGAAGTAAACACAAGTTAATACCATGATACCATATTCAAAATACTATACACATATAAGTTGTGAACCTACATAAAAATTAACACACCCAAGTACACGTTGATGTAGGCATACGTAAGTTGATGTGCACATATACAAATTGATGCGCGCGCACATGCAAATGTGTATATATATATATATATAATGTCATGCAAGTTGACAACACTGATTCAAAATTAAAATATTCTGTTATTTCCTTTTTTACCTGCCGTGATGCTGTCTCATTAATATATTGTCACTTTCCGAACAGTTATTCTAACACAGACGAATGACACATAAACGAAAAAATAAAAGAAAACTTTTGCTTTACATTTGTTACTATTTTAAGAGCCTGCACAACTCCATGACAGTAGGGCTGCATGTAGTCCTAGTTGTTTGATCGTTAAGGTTATAAGAAAGCACTCATTGTATTTTAAGTTCTTCATTTTTAATCCATGGATTTAACAATAAAGGGATTGAATATCGATTATTATAATCCAGTGGTTTAATAACATATGCGTGCTTATTTCCTGCTCTTGGCGGACATTTCGAACACCGTCTGTGATGTAATATCAACGTAATTGCGTCAATTGGCGAAGTTACAGAAACAACGTAATAAAGCTGATTTTAACCATTTGGCGAAAAGAGGGCAAACTTAGTGGATAATGCGCAGAAACGACATCATTATATCATGCACCACTTGCGATTACATGGAGCTCCATGTAATGACAGGAGATTACATTTACTTATATGTCAGAATGTTTTATGCATATGTAATTTATATTACACGCGATTATGTGCAGTCTTACGCAATGACATGAAAAGCCATGACGGCAGGTTTATGACAATAGGGACGTGCATGCCTTTATGCAATAAGGATTATTGAAGAACTTAGCGTGCAATTATGAAAGGTTTAAGCAAGAGTAATTAACTTTATTTTTTGAATAAGTACATCCTTTCTAAATACAGGGTGTCTTAAAAGTCACGCAACAGATGGTATATACCGATAGCTTTGTGATAGGATATAGATCTATCACAATAAAAATTTTATTTGCTCTACAAGCGTAAACTTTTATCACTATGTTTATTATATATACTACGTTATTATGTACATTTATTACTGTTACTTATTATACTACATTTATTACTATTACTTATTATACTACATTTATTACTGTTACTTATTATGCTACATTTATTATTGTTACTTATTATACTACGTTTCCTTGAAAATTCAATTTTTTCACCTACCACATTTGCACGTCACATCGTCTATGTGTAATATAATTTTTGTAAAGCTCAATGTAAAATAGTACTTTCGCATGTTGAAGAGAACGGTTTAGGAAATACATTTTACAATGTATTTCTATGTATAGAAATGATCCTTTTATACATATGTATTGTGCAGTATACTGCACAATACATATGTGCAGTATATTGCATTTAAAGGGACAGTTCCTAATTATTTATTCCTATTATTTATTCTTTATAAATAAATGAATGCGAATCACATTATGTACAAGTTATAGTCAAACAGATTGGGATTTTTCCCAACTTTCGTTTTGCCGTCAACTCTTTTAGGACCTTTTAATTTTTTACCGATCCTTCTATATTACTATTACGTAATTATAATAGATTAAGTAAAAATTACGAAATTCACGTCATTTTTTTGCACATTGTTCTGATTGATATTGTAAAGTTTGTCATTAATACTACATACTTTCATGGCTCTTCCGTACATTTTAACTCATAGGTTAACTCATTGTATAATTTGTACCGATTCTCAGAGCTCTTTAAAAGCACTGGAATCCTTTAAATATTCACCTCATCCTATTTTATCCAAAATCCATTCACAACTGCAGCACCTGCACAATCATTCCAATATTAAATTCTGCTGGATCCCTGCTCACATTGGTATCAAAGGGAATGAGGCTGCTGATGCAGCTGCAAGGGCAACGAACTCACCACTTGCTTCTAGCCAGCTTCTTCCTTTCTCTGACCTGAAGCCAATTATCAAGACCTGTGTGAATCAAAAGTGGCAAGAAGAATGGGATCATCAAACCAATAACAAATTGAATAATATTAAACATACAATTGGTAACTGGCCCTCCTCATACCGTAAAAATCGGAAAGAGGAGGTTCTCCTTGCTAGACTTCGCATTGGGCATTCCCATCTCACCCATAGACATCTGTTGGAAGGAAAACCAGCACCAATTTGCCAAGTGTGCAATGAACCCATCAGTATTTTACATATTTTAACTCAATGCCCTTATTTTAACCTTGCTCGTACTTTTACTCTTCATCACTCTCTAACGTTTCAAGCGACCATGTTGACAACACACACACACGCTTAACTCTTTACAAAGAAATGGTTTTTACAACAGTCTTTGATTTTACCATGTTTGGCGCAGTATAGCCCAGATGCTCTTGCGCCATAAAAAAAATCAAACAAACAAATAGTCATACCACATATATCTAGTATTGTGAAATACAGTAAGATTTAGGTCAGTAAAATTATATATATATATCATATTCAACCATTATCTATCCACTGCTGGATGAAGGTCTCTCCAAATGCTTTCCACACAAGTCTATCCTGAGCAATTCGCTTCCACGTCACCCCAACCTGTTTTCTTATTTCATCCACCCATCTAGTTTGAGGACGTTTTCTAGGTCTTCGGTGGTCTCTTGGAATCCAGTTCAGAATTTCTGTTGTCCATCGTTGATCAGTTCTTCTTGCAATATGCCCAGCCCATCGCCATTTCAGCCCTTTTACTTTAACAATGATGTCCTCTACTCTAGTTTGCTCTCTCACCCAAGTGTTTCTTTTTCGATCTCTCCTAGTTATTCCAAGCATGCACCTCTCCATGCTCCTTTGCGTTGTCTGTAACTTTCGTATTGCTCCAACTGTTAGACTCCATGTCTCTGATCCATAAGAGAGGACTGGCAATACACACTGGTTGAAGACCTTTCTTTTTAGACACAAAGGCAATTTCCCCTTCAGGATAAAACTGTTTCTTCCAAATGCACTCCAGCCAAGTTTAATACGTCTGTTGAGTTCTTTCATAATGTTGCCATCCATTGAAATCAGCTGGCCAAGGTAAATATATGAATCAGCAATTTCTAGCTCAATGTTGTCAACTTGTATTTTTGTTTCCTCTACGAAATTATTGAACATGATCTTAGTTTTTTGTAGGTTCATCTTGAGTCCAACTTCTTTACTTCTAGTTGAGAGCTCCTGTACCATGTCTTGGAGTTCTGATGGGTTCGTTGAAAAAATAACAATGTCATCAGCAAACCGCAAATGATTTAAATATTCACCATTTATTTTTATTCCCTTGTTATTCCAATTTATCTGCTGAAAAATCATCTGTAAAGCTGAAGTAAAAAGTTTTGGAGAAATGGTATCTCCCTGCCTCACACCTTTACCAATTTTGATAGTTTTGGTATCTTTATGTAACCGAAATTTTGCACTTGCATTTTTATACACACGTTTCACCATGTCAATGTACACATCCTCAATGTCTGTTGATCTTAAAGAGTTGATGACTGCTGATGTTTTAATAGAGTCAAAGGCCTTCTCATAGTCAATAAATGCAACACACAATGGAAGTTCATATTCATGTGTTCTTTCAATTAATTCTCTTAATACTTGAATATGGTCCACTGTACTGAATCCACTTCGAAATCCAGCTTGTTCTCTTGGTTGAGCTGCATCTAATTTTTTCTGCAGGCGATGTGTTAGCACTTTTGTGAAGATTTTATAAATAGCAGGTAACAAGCTAATTGGTCGGTAATTTTTCAAATCCTCTTTATCACCTTTTTTATGCAAAAGAATTACTGTTGCAGAATCCCATTGGTTTGGTATGTTACCGCTGTTAAGACATTTGGTAAAGAATTTTGCAAGTATGTCTTCTACATATTCTCCAGCTTCTTTTAGGATATCTAATGTAATACCATCATCACCAGGGGCTCTTCCTTTCTTCATACTTTTTATTGCAAATGAAACTTCTTCTTTTAAGATTTTAGGAGCTGTTCCTTCGACTATTTCAATGTCTTCGTTTAATTCACTGTTACTTTCGTATAGATTTTTGTAGAATTCTTCAACTCTTCTAAGTATTTCTTCCCTATTTCTTGTTACGGTGCCATCCTCTCCTTTTAATGCAATGATGTGTTTCTTCCCAACAGATAAACTTCCTTTAACAACCCTAAGGCTCTTGTTATTTTCAATGGCTTTCCTTACTAGCTCACAGTTGAATTTTCTTATGTCTTCTTTCATGCTTTTGCGCAGAGTTTTACAAAGTTCTATGTACTCAATCCTGGAACTGGTATTTCGATTGTCCACCTTCATATCTCTTCGCCTTTTCATGAGCTGTTTCGTCTTCTCAGATAATTTGCTATTGTGCTTTTTACAGGTTACACCACCAATTTCCCCAGCAGTTTCAACTATTGTCTTAACAATGTTTTCATTTGCTTCTGAGATATCACTTTCATCAATAAGTCCTTCCAGTGCAGAAAAGCGATTTTTTAATTCCAACTTGAATGCCTCGGTATTTACTTTCAGTTTCATTAGATCCACCCTCTTACTTACTTGTTTCCTAATGAGCTTCTGTCGTTCTAATTTAGTATTTAAGTGCACTTTACATCTCACCATTCGATGATCACTTCCAGTATTAAATCTGTTCAGTACACTGCAATCTTCAATAATTGATTTCTTGTTTGCCAGGATATAGTCAATTTCACTAGTTCCCCCATTTGGGTGTTTCCATGTCCATTTTCTTTGCGGTTTCTTCTTAAAAAATGAATTCATGATGCTAAGGTTTTCAGCTTCTGCAAATTCGATGAGTTGATAGCCACGTTCATTCCTTTCCCCATATC
>QLNU02015003.1:23400840-23417252 GCA_006491805.2 Dysdera silvatica | reverse complement strand
TTTTCAATATATTTATTGTCAATACAGAAGTTTTGGGCCTACATATATTGAATGTAGCAATTTTATGTCCCTGCCACCGATTGCAGGGAGGCGGACGGGTAGGAAGAGGCTCAAAATGGTAAATGCCCCCACCCCAACTTTTGGAGAGAAGCTGGCTACCCTCTTGCACTTAGGGACATTCTGGTGAAATGTGGGGACTTTCCATTGTTGCCGCTAGGGGTTTCACCTAAACAGCACTGCTTTGTTTGGCTACACTGCTTTGTTTACTTCTACACATCTACACCTCCATCCCCCAAAAAAATTGGCTACCTTTTTTTATTAAGGTGCTGCAGTCAACTCTTGGAGGGACGGATTTAGAGGTCATTCAAGGGTGGCGATTAATGACTTGATTTTTGAAAATGATACCTCATTGGACCTTTACCTTGTATCTTTTCAATGTTTGATTTCCATTGTGGGGGCTATCGCCCCCGTCCCTGAACTCGTGGAAATTTTTCGAAATGGTTCCCAGGTAAAATTGAAGTGGAAAAGTGATCCACGGCTTAAATTGAGTTGGGAACCACAATTTCAGAAAACCGGGAGACACATTGTGATATGCAGTCATAGAATTTGCGATGTATAAAACATATGATTTAATGTATATCGAATTTTTCTACTTGGCGGTTAATAATAAATGTGCTTTGAAATACGGGATATGAGATTTCAAGCGTTGAAAAGTTTTTAAATACATATTTATTCATTTTAAGTGCATATTTTGAAGCTCATTAGTGCGTATTTTGCTTGTTTTTCAGTGTATATAATCTGGGCTATAGCCATAACTGTAATTTCACCATGTATCATGGGCGCCTATATAAATACTGCTGGGGGGTAGGGGCTGAAAAAATTATTACTTTCTTCTCAAGACTGTCAAAAATTTTAGTGAATGTACAAGATACTAAAATGCTACAAAAATAATTGATACTGCTTGGCAATTAGTAATGAGCTAAAAAGTACCTTACTTTAAAATGCGCTTGTAAAACTTTTGAAAGTAAATGCATAGCAGAATCCAGCAAATCAAATTTTTAAACAGCTAGGGGGGGGAGGGGGCCTCGAGCCCTTCTCTGCCCCCATATGGGCGCCCATGCCATGTATAATTAAATAGACGAAATTAGAATTAAATGAAATAAAACTGCAATGGCGGAAACCCTGTTCTCAACAACGCCATTTTTCTTATAAGAAGTTGAGGAGAAGAACAACTTTGATTTAACCTCTGGGCACGCACCTTAATACTCAATATGTGGGTGTATACATGCACACTTTAGCGCGAGAATACTGAAGGTAATTGGACGTTATTGTTTAAACAATATTTCCGCGCGAAAATCGGAGCTTCTGGATAAATCTTCGAGGACGAGAGGACGTTTATGTCCTGCTCCGACTGTATTAATTTTTCTAAAATTCCCGTCGAACTATTATTAATATCATCATTTTAAGGAAATAATCCTTATTGTAGAATAAATAAAACTTAGAAATAAAAAAAAAGGGGGAAAGAGAGTATTTGTCTATTATGGGGTGAATGATCAATGGGATTATTGGTGAATTATTATTATTATTAATAATTATTATTGAAGTGTGTATTAGTAAGTATTTATCTCGCTTGGATATATATACAAGGACGTAAAGAGTCCAATCGAATTGTAAATACTACTTATTCTATTTCTGCAGAAGTTACGAAAAATAATAATTATATAGATTAAATATAGTAAAAAAAATTGATGTTTGAAGCCTGATATAATATCTCAAGTGATATTAAAACGTTATAAATGATAAAAGAAGTTCGCAAGAACATTTATAAAGAATATTAATATACGTTATAAAAAGAGGGGAAATAATAAGAATATAAGAAACTAATAAATAATCAGAAGTGTTGATAAATAAATAGTCAGAAGTGTTGATAAATAAATAGTCAGAAATGTGGATAAATAAGTAGCCAGAAATACTATTGAATAATAGTTCGAAGTGTACAAAGAGAGTGGAACTTTTCCTAATGTAGATATTATTTCGAAAATATTTTTAACAATGCCAATATCAAATGCAACAGGTGAAAGATGTTTTCAGTTTTAAAACGCTTTCAAACTATTTAAGGAGTACGATAGGAGAAGACAGATTGAACAACATGGCCATATTATACCTAGAACAAAAAATTTTGGATGAAATAGACACTGAAAAAATAATTGATGAATCTGCTAAAGAGAAACCAAGACACAAATTTATATACAAAACATTTTTTAAGCACTGAGGTAACTTACTATTAAATTTTTTGAATACGTATATGATTTTTCCTTGAAACGTTGAGTTTATTATTAATTATATATTGCCGGTTTGAGCAACTCACTAAAAATCTAATACTGAAATATTTCCGAAAAAAATCCTCAGTTCCTTACACACAGTAGCATCGATAATTTTTCTTTTTAGGGGAGGTGGGTTGAGCCCCAAATGGAAAAAGTATGAAATAAGGAAGAATTTTTTTTTATACTTACTCATTACTTATTTTACGAGATCACTGCTGAAAGAAGAAAATAACGAAAGCTACTATTACTTTTTTTCAATAATCGAGATAGATTAATGAAGAATGATTAAAAAACTGTGGATTTAGAGAATAATTTTTCTGGCTCTTTCGGGACAAGTGAGGCTGGCCCCCACAGCATAGGTTCTTGCCTGCACGGGACCCTAGACTTTATCCGGCCCCCCTGGGCTGAAGCCTCTGCTCCCCCCCTTTCGTCGGCCCTGGTTACAGATTTTTTATTTGGAACCTTTTGATAAGCTATTCATAGTAGGAACCACACCTATGTTTTCCTCCCGTACGTCTGTCTGTCTGTCTGTTCGTAAATGTGTACGTATCCATGTATATAAATATTTTTTATTTAGTAATCATTTCATCAAAGAAATTCTCGAATCTTTATGGAAGACTGCTTAAAAGCGTTTATAGTTGTCAAAAGAAAATGTAACGCTAAGATGTAACTGACACGATTGCCAGATATTTCAATACCAAAAGGCGTGAAATTGACTCGAAAAAATTTCACATTGACATCTGGCAGCGCCACCAATTCACTGTCTTGAGAAATAGAGGCTGAACGGTTTTGTCCTTTGAGGCTGTTTCCATTACGAGCAAGAAATTGAGGTAAATGTCAAGAAAGGGAGTTTTCCCTGCAGTGCAAGCAACGCAGTAAAATATCCATTTCGAATATCCCGAAAAGAAATAAGTTCAGTGATGCCACATTCACATTCCCGCACTTCCACAGAAATCCGCGGGAAACGTCAAGCGTTAAAACTGACGAGACCCAACTTAATTTTTATTTCTTAAACACTAATTCAAGCAAAATTGATGATCGGTGAATACAACGCGAATTGATCAATTTCTTGACAGAACCATTGATTGAATCAAAACGCTGAAATTAACCAGTGGTTTAAACTTACAATGAACTCATTAAACTCAGATTTTTCTAAACATTTGAACATAAAATGCATGACAGTGCGACCGGAAGGAACCGTTTTAATTAATAATAAAAAATGAATTTTGGAACGAGAATTTCATTTTAATATTGGGAAAAATTAATTCATGAAAGCAGTTAAAATTTGCTTGATACCTATAAACCATTTCATGACAAAAATTTTGTTCTTTTATTTCTGGATGGCATTTTTTTTCAACTATGTAGTTCGCGTACACGTGATTGGCAATGAAGACAGCGAAAAACGCGCCTTAGCTCACCTTTAATTGTCCAGATCCTACCCTGGTATCAGAAACAGGGGCGGACTGGGCGGTCGGCCGACCGGCCCCCGAGTCGGTGCGCAATCATGGGTGATAGGATAATCCAAGGCACACGCCCTTTGAGAGAACCCAGTCCGCCCCTGATAAGAAATATTGTTTCACTGGGATAATAAATATGAACGTTTAAATTTACAAACATGAAAAATTTTATGTATTATACAGGAACACTACATTTTAAAGTTCATTCAACCGTTTAGTCAAATTAACGATATATATATATCACTCACATCATAAGCGTAGAGTTATGTGGGCCCGCACCCACCAATAACGTTAAATAAGTAAGTGAAAGAAAATTGCTTAAGGTCGATATTTAAATTTAGCGGGTTTCAATTAATATTAACTCTCAACCCTCTGATATGCAACTCCCTAATTTGCAACTCTCTAATCCGGACTTCTCTAATCCACAATCCGCAACTCTCTAACTTGTAACTTTCTAATCTGAAGCTCTAGAATCCGCAACTCTCTAACTTGTAACTTTCTAAGCTGCAACTCTCTAATTCGCAACTCTCTAATTCTCAAGTAACTTTGTAGGTTTTCAACGTTAACAATAGCCATCATTATTGCATTTACGGAAGACCTTTACCTTACCCATTTTGTTGTGGACAGACAGACAGACAGACAGACAGACAGAAAAACCAAAAGCAATAGCGGGTTCAATATCTATTGAAACCCGCTAATAAATTGAAAGTTTACATTATAATGTATAAATGTGCACAATATGTGCTTGCCCTTCCCCCTCCCCCCGATCATTTTGAAAGCTACGTTTATATCAACAGTGGCATAGCGATAACTAGAGATGTGCGAAATGATTCACTGACCGATTGAATGAACGATTCTTCGCATCTTCAAGAGATAGGCACGTTCGTCAGACTGATTCTGCACATCTCTGATGGTAACGCGATCTCCTATTGCATCACTAAACCGGGTTCAACCAATATCACCTAAATTACAAGGCCAAACAAGTCCTTGTTGGCGATAGTGGCAACTATGAAGAAGTGGGCCATCACTGTTTACGATGTCGAGTTTTGTTACATTACGACTTGGTGTGACGTCACATCGCATCACTTAATTTAATCAACTTCTAATTATGCAAAAAAAAATGATTGCGTTATAATTATAGCAGTGACGTGATAAAATTCAACCCTCAAATCTCAACATAACGCATTGAAGGTGCGTAATAAAAAATCTTCATTTTCTTAAACCGCTTTGGCTTTGATAATAAAACGCTTCTCCAAGTTTGCAATGGCGTCACTTTCAGGAGCGATGTAATCAAAAACACATATTATAAGTAATCAAAAACACGTATTACTTATTTGTCCATTCACAGTGTAATTTCTGCTGTAGAAAAAAAAATTTTAAATCAGTCCTGGAATTTTAACTACCCGCATCTCTCAACCCTACTGAAAATGATCATTATTTATTTATTTATTTACGGGAGCAACGCACTTAACTTTAACTTAAATTTCAATATAATTTTAAATTCTATTACGTTACATACCCATCCCAAAGCATTCCTCAAGCCCCCTAAAATTTCAGTCAATATCAAACTCTCAAATTTTAGACCCTTTTTATTCAGCTTCTGGAGGAAGAATTAATTATCTGGGAGTTTTCGCGCACTAAAAAAGTAATAAAACTGGGGAGAAGTAATAAAAATTTGGACAGCCTGCTTATGGGGAATTTTCTCTGTCCCGGCAAGAAAAAGAATTCCGTTTTGAGAAGATATTTTTCCCTAGGGCGGGACGTCAAACGTTGTAAGAGTTCGGGAAAGGTACTTACTTAAAGGGAAAAAAAGAACGCAGCCGTAAGTCATTTTCCCTAGAAGTATCCTTAAACGCTTTCTAATTGATGCTATTTTTTAATGCTTTTTGGAGTGTCTGTAAACCGTTGGTTCAGAAAAAGAATAGGAAGGCAAAGAGAAATTTTTAAAAATTATATAAAAATATTTAATAGTAAAATTTTTAATTTAAGGATTTCCTGATTTTGCACGTTCTTAGATTGCAATTACTTAAGCAACTTTCAGGGAAAAAAATATTTTTCTAGAATTTGGTAAACAAGTATTCTCAGTGGGAATGGAGATATTTTTCTTAAGTTTCTTATAATACTAATAACAATATACAATAATAATAATAACTTATTTAATTTAATATACATATATAATGTTTCAGGGTTGCCAACTATAAAGGAGGGGCCAGACAGGTGCGGACTGGGTCCTCTCAAAGGGGGCCACATTTTGGGTTATCTTAGGGCGCGAGCCCTTACCCATTCGGAGGCGCGAGTCCTATCTCTCATGAGGGCTCACCGGCTCGGGGGCCTCCCAAAATTAGTAGACAATGAATAAAGTAATGCAGAATGATTTTGAGGGCGCATATTAGCGTAGGAAAGCGGGCTCAAGCTCCTCCCGATTGCATATCAAAACACATTATTTTCTATAAGACCGTACCACACAATCTGCCTTAAAGCCACTTGAACCCCTTAATGTGTTTTGAATTGCTACACTAATGGTGGTGAAAGATAACATAAAATCCTTTAATTATTCTTGTTTATGTTTTCTATGCGTCTGTTAACTCATTTGATTCCACATGCGGGTTCTTCCACTCAGCACCCTTCCTCCGATACTTCTTCAAGTTGCATCACTGCTGTTGGTTACACAACATGAGCCGTTATTGAGTTGTATATATTGAATTAATATAGAAATATTTTGAGGCTACTAAATAAATACTTGTTTTATACTGGAATCCATGTTTGTATCTGCCCGAAATAAATTTGAATTGAATTGGATTGAAATAAGTTAGAAATAGAAAAGAGTAGAAATCATAGAGTTGATTACGAAAGGCTCTTTCAGAGGTATAATAAAGAAAATGAGCGGAGAAGTCCATTTATATATGCATATATATAGAAACCCAAATTTTATTTATGGGATTCAGTGTTCAATTATTACAAAATAATTATTATTCACTAATTATAAATAATAGTCGTTATAATAATTAAAAATAATAATCATTTTAATAATTATGAATAACAATCACTATAACAATTATTAATACAAAATAATTGGAATGAGTTCGTCGATTTTTATTTTGTTAATACAGTGAAATCTACATATAACGATACCGTCTATAATAATAATAATAATAATAATAATCTGTGTATAACAGTATGTTCCTTCTGGTCCAGGGGCGGACTGGGCCGCCAACTAATCGGCCCCTGGGCTGGTGGCGCCCTCATGGGCTATAGGACTCGCACTCTTCAATAATCCAAGATATGAGCCCTTTGAGAGGACCCAGTCCGCACCTGCCCTGGTCACAAAAAATATAGAATCATATTTAAACTGATCTATAACAATATCTCTTCTTAGTCCCTTGAGTGTTATCATAGATAAATTTCACTGCATTATTGACAATTTCAATCGTTTAAAGGATCATTTGAAGAGACCGATGTAATTGGCAGGATAAATGTTTGGTGTACAAAAACAAAAAGTTGGGCTGTTTGTAAGGTTGTTAAGAACCTTAAACCCATAGCGTATATGAAAATAACTTCCGAAGTTTAAATCATGCAACGCGTGTTAATTAATGAATTTTAATATATGCAAAAATAACAGATACAGTTATTTGAATTAAATAACGCCTGCATTAAATACAGAAATCATCTTGCATCAAGCATAAGAAGGCCAAGTAATTTCAACGATTGGTTTGACTTTTTTGTGAAACTTTCCCCGTAATTTGAGCATAATTTTAATGGAATCTGCCCCAGATACTTCGTAATTGACTGGTTGCCGCACCATCTTTGACAAATACAAACAATGAACTTTTCCATTCTGAAAATAAGGGTGCATAACCTTCCAATTTGTATTAAAACGAGTAAGCGCTGATTATAAACCTTACTCGGTTTTGCTGGAGCGAAACGATGTCTGTTTCACTTCGCGGCATAATCGACGACATTTTGTTTCTTTCTGCTTCTCATGGGAACGGTAGATTCTCTTGATGCCAATTATTCTCAACCCAGCAACGTGCTTGTACTCTTAAACTGCGCTCTTTTATTATGAACTGGTCATACAAGCCGACCAGAGCTGAAAGAGACGGCAAAAAAGACATTATTTATTTCCAAATCAACACACACATTTACAAAACAATTACTCTTAGCGAGGAAAGGTTCGTTGACTTTATTGAAGATCGAAATGCATTGTTGAATCGTGCCCAGCATTCTGAGAACTGATGCTTGAATTATAGTTCGTTAATCTGAATGTAAAAAGAAAAAGAGCTGTCGTGTATATATATATATATATTTCGAACTTCTAAGAGCACGTTTAATGATGGCAAATGGCGCATTTCTCTGCACTTTAAACATAGTATACATAGTGGTACCATATATATAGTTCTCTCCTTTTTAAACTTCCGTTCTATTGAATATAATAAGATTGAATTGCTGAGCAGATAACGAACAGAGATGCCTTCAACAATTATAAGGGTAAAGGTCATGTTTTACATGTCCACATCTGTGAAAGCTTTTGACCTCCATATCTTATCTACTAACTAGTTGTGTCGTTTTCTTCTGATAAACCCACGTTTGAGGGTCAACAGAGTCATACTTCTTCACCTGTAAGTACCCATACATTTTCCTTTTAAATACCCATGTCATGAGCACAAGTCTAAGACCCAATCTAAACTGCTTTGAATAGTATAGAATGGTAGCGGGTTTTAATGCCCATCGTGTGGTTTTTAAACCCATCGTTATTTGCATTTGATAAGGCATGTGTGTATTGCATTTGTCCTTTTATGTCATATGTACACGAATATTGTTTTTCAAGAATAATAAAGTAATTTTACCACGTACATATGTCCAGATTTGTTGACATGTCCTTATCTAATGATTTGTTGACACGTACATATGCACAGATTTATTGACATGTATATATGCACATATTTCTTGACACGTACACATGCACAAATTTGTTGACATGTCCATATCTGATTTGATTAGTTTATGATTTGGTAACACGTACGTATGCACAGGTTTGTTGACACGCTCATATGTACAGATTTGTTGATACGCACATACATACAGGTTTGTTGATACGCACATATGCATAGATTTGATGACACGTATACATGTCTGCTTGAGCTGACTCATGAAGTCAAGTATCAAGCCAGACGACGTCCAATCACGGAAATCAGCATTGTTTAACAAGCTTACACCTCAC
This sequence comes from Dysdera silvatica, assembly GCA_006491805.2. NCBI lineage: Eukaryota > Metazoa > Arthropoda > Arachnida > Araneae > Dysderidae > Dysdera > Dysdera silvatica. The sequence continues at coordinate 23,408,253 of QLNU02015003.1, read as the reverse complement.
GCCAATCAATGCATCGTTTCACTTTGTTGAGCCTAGAATGATCTCTGCTACCCTTACACTATAAAAATTCAGCCAATCAATGAAATAAAAATTCAACCAATCAATCAAATAAAAATACACTGCCTGACAAAACAAATGTAACACGTGGAGAATGTCGTGTACTCAGTTGATTCTCAATGAAGAAAAAAAACATTACGTGGAGCGTAATTTACAACAGCCATTCAATAATAAAACAGGGAAGCATGCACATCGGAGTTGCCATTCATAACGATTTTATCGAGGCAATCCCAATTTCAAACGGAGTATGCTGTTTCCCGACGCCATGTTGAATTTGTCCCGATTTTATTAAAAAACGCGAATGAATGAATATTAAGTATGACTCTCCTAAAGCTATTGAGTTATTGCTTTGTATGACGTCGGACGATCAAAAGGAAGTTGATGGGGATTAGAGTCAATAAAAGCTCTTCATGTTTACATTTCTGCAACAATATCTATCTATACAATGGTTGAACGAATGATACCATTGCAAAATACGTTAAATATATTTCTAAGCAGGCTCTTCAATGCAGATATTTATCCATTTTTAATTAAATAATTAGCTTTTACTGTTTGAGAGATTGCTGCTATTTTTTAGAGCAAATTAATAGAATAGAGGTGAATTATTATTATGGTGGTGAAGGTGATGGCTGTAATCAATAACAGGTTAAAAGTGCGACCGGTGCCGTCGCCCGGGCGCCAAGCCAAAGAGGGCGCCAAAATTACCTAACGACCCCGAAGTGCAGACAAGGCCAAATCCGATTTGATTCTCTAAGCACTTATCCTTAAACAAGTTTCGGTTAATTATGTTAATAATTGAAAATAATATGTAGATGGAGGACGCCAAACTTTGAACTCGGGTTGGGCGCCATATGACCTAACTTCGACCCTGACTATAATGATAGCCATATAAAATTTTAAAAGAATAATGGCTATTATTAGTACCTTGCAAGGGTGTACCGGGTCCTCTCAAAGGGTGCATGTCTTGGGTTATCAACAGGCGCGAATTCTACAGCCCATGAAGGCGCAGGCCCAATCCGCCCCAGGTACCTTGTAACTATGTCGCAACTCCTAAGCTTCACACACATTACACCCTCGCTGGCGCATAAAAAAGGAATTCTTGAAGCAATGCATTCATATTTGAACATTACTTTATTGAAAATGTGCGACAGCTCATTTCCACATTAAAAGTATTCGTTACAGACTTATCGGCGGGAGGATTCCTTGTGATAGACAAATTATAGATTTCTGAGTCTATTGAAAGGCATAACTTGATTTGGTATCAAGCTATTGAAGCGCAGAGAAAGAATGAAGCACCATGCCGATGAAATGAACTCGCTGAAGGAGGGCAGAAGCTGAAAACGGGGAAGATCTAGAGCGCATTCTTCAAATGAAGGGTCCAGTTCCTAGGAAGGATTTGTTTGTTTGGTTTTACGGCTCAAAGACTACAGTGGTCATGCTGCGCCGGGACCTACAGTTTTCCGAGGAATCCGAACCTCTTAAGGCCTGGGGAACCAAACCCCGGACTACAGTGAGCAGTGCGATCTTTTATGAGATCTCTGAGTAAGCGTTCTTTTTGCACTGCTGGGAGTCGAACCCGGATTAGCCGCGCAATAGGAGAACGCGTTACCACACTGCGCCACCGCAGGGCCTTCCTAGGAAGGAAGCATCCCATTAAATCGAAAGGTAGTGTTGAAATCGTCATTGTGGAAAGGCAGAAGGGGGGCCGACGAGAGGGGGGATAACAGGGACTGCAGTCCGGGGGCCCGGACGAAGTCTAGGAGTCCCGTACTGGAAAGTACCTATGCTGTGGGGGCCCTGGTCCCCCCCCCTGCTAATCGGAAGGCCAGAAAAATTGTTCTCTAAATCCAGATTAATAAGATTTTGTACACTTTTAATGTACAGTTTTTTAATTATTCTTCATTAGTCTGTCTCGATTATTGACAAAACAAATAGTATCTTAGGTTAGTTTCTTTTTCAGCAATGATCTTGTAACATACTCAAGCAATAAGTACAAAAAAATGCGTTCTTATTTCATATTTTTTGTTCATTTATGGGCTCAACACCCCTCCCCCCAAAAATGTCTATTCTACTGCCCAGGGAAGGGTTCATGAGGGCCCGTGTTGACACTCAGCGCCCCTGGGCGGAAAGTTCCTTGGGGAGGTGATGATGGAGGAGAGATCTCTCTCTCTCTCTCTCTCTCTCTAATATTGAATTGATATAGCTTGAAATGTATTATTATTATTTATTATTTAACATCACTTTCTATACATTTAAAGTAACATTTTTGAATGTTCTGTTTAGTATTAGAACACATGTGACCCCAAGTCCAATAATGTAATATGTTCCTTGCATTAGTCGGTTATTTCGAGACCCTCTTCAGACGTATTCATGTCATTACCGGTTAAGATTTTATCATAAATCTTCCCAACTAATGACAACAACTGTTTACTTTGTAGGAAGAAGGCAAGTTTTCCAATATACTCGTGATACAAAGCAACGACCACGTTGTTACGGCTCTAGACAAAGCAGTGGGCGTGCACTGCTCCTATGACGTGGGAAATAAAACGGAAGAAACAGAAATTAACATAACGTAAGTGATATTGCTTAATATATAATTGATGCTATGTAATGTAACGTAAGTGATGTTATGTAAGCAATTTATAATACATAATGTAATTATTAATCATAAATTCCGCATTTACCGGTAATATGATTTTATACATTTGATCTAGACATATTTTGGAAAATTATGTAGTTACTGTATCATTCGCGTACGCAGTGGTGGGGGGGTGTTGATGGGGGTTGTAACCCCCCATTGCAATGAAATTTTGTATATTTAACATAGGAATATGTGAGTTGTAGCTCTGTAACCCCCCATTACAAACTTTCTGCGTACGTCCGTATACTGTATTAATAATTAATTTATTAATTACTTAAATTCGAGAGGAATGGAAATATGTACTGATAAAAATTGCCCATTTGAAAAACCTAAACACACGATTCTCAGAGTGGTGTAGGAAGGGGACTCAGAAGCTCAACCCCCCCCCGCTGATATCAAAACACATTATTTTCTCCAATTTCTTTAAACCACCTGAGCCACCCCATGAGCCTTTAAAATTGCTGCGCACTGAGACTCAACAATATAATGTTACTTGATTTTGGTTCAGTGTTTTCACAGTTGCTGGAACTTACCTCAGTACACTTCTTTTAACTCAACAATTTCAACTAAGAATTATATTAATCTCAACTACATACATCACTAACTGAAATTAAACAAATATAACTGCTTAACACTTATAACTCTTCAATCTCAGTTGTTCAGTATACTTCAGAAATTTAATTCACCGTAATTATCTAGCTTAATCGCATGACAATAGCAATTTCTATATTCACCAGTGTATGTATACACATATATATAAACAGATTTTTCAGACATGGTGCAGAAACACTCAACAAAAAGCAGCGAAAAAAGAAGGAGAGAAACTGAATTTCAAATAAATCTAAAAATGTCTAAACTCGTGTTCATAAATTCCATGAAGTAAGTAAAAACGTAGGTTGGTAGTATTGAACTAGGAATTGCTGGGTCGTATATTTGCCATAGCTAGCTGAGACAGCAGATTTCCCGAGCTAGACACAAAACTTTATACACATATATTGCTCGACTTTGTCAACGATCTCAGAATATATCTAACCCCCACGTGGTGCTAAAAGCGGGTGTGACACGGGTTCAGATAAGCATAGCACAATGCCAGTCGGTGAACTGACTCCCTAAGTCTGCAGGCACTGACCACAGTTGGTGAGCCTACGAAGCAAGGACGGCAAAGGTCATATTGTATCGGAACCCGCGGATCTCGAACTTCTACTACAAAGGAAACCAAACCTCGGACTACAGTGGACAGAAAAACAGCACGCATTCCACAATACCATCGGGCGACAAATCTTGGTTAACACCACGTTAAATGAATGCGTCAACACTACGCGACCGTACAGCATTAGACATATTTTTCCGAGGAATCCGAACCTCTTGAGGTTTAGGTAACCAACACATGGACTGCAGTGGAGAGCCCTGCACCGGCCCATGGATTGTGTCATGCCTTGCCTATGGGCCGTCTATTAACTTACGAGCCGGGCGTGAGTAAAACGTGAGTTTACGTGAGTAAAGTTATTTACTTCCATTTGATGTCACCTTACTTCTCTTCAGTTCACTGCATTAAAACAAACTATAAAAAACTCAACCAAACAGTAAAAAAGTTGCAGAAATTTATGTTATCACTTATTTATTGAATTTTTTTTTACGAAGCTTTTTAAACGGACACGCCCCTTTTTGTTGATGTTTTCTCATGACGTCATTTTTAAAGTTTTAATTGAGATAGGACGAAAATGTTTTCACTAAAACACTTCTAAGGATTTGAAAATTATTCTGCCCCAGACCCCCTTAAAGAAAATTGAAATTACAGTCTTTCTTCTGAGTGTGACTTTCTGTCAGTTAAACTGGAGAAAGACGAAACCATGTCGATTTCCAATAGCTAAAAAAATTACGATTTTCCACCCCAGCCAATAAAAAATAAATTTAAGTTGGAATTTTTAAGCATGGCATTGGTGTTCAGATGCTAAAACAGTTTTTATACAGCCCCTATTTGACAAATATCTACCCCTCCCTTTCCTCAAACAAAATCTCGTCTCAAAATCGTACGAATTTTATTTTTGGAAAACTAATTTTTGCCTTTTAATGATCTGCTTGTAAATGTCCGAAAATTGTCCGCCTTTTACCCCGGCTCAAGTCGCGATAGCGGACCATTATTTTCAGAAGTCGTTTCTAAAGTCATTATTTTTAATTTTTTAAGTGATCGTTAACTCTCCAATTTTTTCTTAATTTTTCTATCTTCCCTTCCTCTTTCTCAGGTTCTTCGCCATTAAGCGTCATTAGAATTAATGATGAGGTTTTTAATTTTTTTTTTCGCAAAAAAGGGGGCGTTTAAATAGGGGTCCCCTTTTTAAAAATTTCCTTATCGGACTCTGATTGGCCACTGTTGACTTTATCGGCTACGTCACGAGGGTCTTGTCCCCGCCCCCTTCTCCAATGCCTTTTGGAATAAACGTACTCAGTCCCGTTCCCGCCATTTTAAAAATTTCTATACTTTAGAATTCAAAGCAGCTCATTTGTTACGTAATCTACTCCGTCCCAGCTGATTACGTCAACGATGGGCTTAACATTAAGTCTTCCGGTTTAATGTTAAGCTCATGGGGATCAAACCGTAATTTGCGGCCAAACCTGATTTATAAGACCTTTCCGGAAAATGTTCTATGCAAATGCTATCGGGGATTAATAATAATATTTCGGGATCAAATTTTGAAACTGGATTTTATCCGGAAGTGTATGCAAATCTCTCCTCCAGATAATTTTCCGGTCGCTTAAGCTGTGGCGGGCGTTTTTTCCTGCCAAAAAACCAGTCATTTTAAATTTAAATGGATGGCAATGGTAGAGTTGATCGGTTTTTGAAAAAGCGTACCGCGAAGGTTGTTACCGACAAAATATGAATTTGAAAGAACGCGGCCTTAGGCGCCAATAAAGTCGACTTTATGCTTTTTTTTATTTATAGAAAAATCTTTAATTTTTTCGCTTTGAGTACTGGCGTTTTTTCGGAACTTAAAATAAGTACATATTTTGTTTTTAAATTTTTTATGACACTTTAAAGATCAATTCTTCTTTATTGGAGTATTCGTTGTTTATCGATACACATCTTTTATAAGGTTATGCAACACTTTATGTCGACCTTGCACATTACACGTATTTTACTGAAGAAATTCTTATTTGCGTTTATTTTATTTCGTATTTTTTTTCATTTATTTATTTTGTAATTTTTGTAATTTATTTTATTTTGTATTTTTAATTTATTTTATTTTGTAATTTTTGCAATTTATTTCATTTTGTAATATTTTTAAATTTATTTCACTTCTTAGTTTTTGTAATTTATTTTATAATTTATTTTACTTTGTAATTTATTGTGTAATTCATTTTACTTCGCAATTTATTTTATAGTTTATTTTATTTTGCAATTTATTTTATAGTTTATTTTATTTTGCAATTTATTTTATAGTTTATTTTATTTTGCAATTTATTTTATAGTTTATTTTATTTTGCAATTTATTTTATAGTTTATTTTGTTGCAAATCTTTTACAGCTTATTTTCTGTCATGCTTTTCAATTTGTTTATTTCATGAGATTGAAAAATTTTCGGTCAACTAATTTCATTTCTAAGCAGAGCGCATAGAAGTGGTATTCTGTGGAACCTGTAATGTGTTTTGAAAGCTGTGTCCGTTACTTACCTTTATTAATAATTAAAATGCCATGTCAAATAAGACTAGATTTTAATTTCATGAGACCACTGTGTGAGCATACGGTAATGAAAACTGGTTTAATCAGTGGTGTAAAATCTGCTACAATTGCGCCAAACTGCTACGATTTCTGTTTGCTGCTATATCCTGTTATAAAAACACTAAAAATCTCGATATTTGCATCAAACTGCAACAAAAGTGCAATTTTGTTTGGTGCCATTTTGGCAAAGAATAAAGTCACCAAGAAATTAATAAATCACCAACAGTATAAGATCCAAATATGGAAATGCTACTGTTTTCTCGGCAATGAGATTTTATGGCAAACCTATTGCAGAGCCTGCCAGAGGCTCGTTCTGTGTCTAGTGTCTAGAGACAGGACAACTAGACCCTCGTTGTGCACGTGCATCGTCATCTAGTTCTGCCAATGTATTTCACTTGTCATGTGATAATCAGTTGGTTTCACTTTTGAATTGCTGGCGTCTGAGTATATTCCTTTGTGCTGCACTTGTAGGCTTACCTAGAATATTTAAATATTCGGCGCTAATACCGAATGTGTCCCACAGTGATTTCTAGTGGGAAGTGTTTTTAACACGCATGGCAACAGTGTGCTGACTTGCCACCATGTTGTTTACTTCATGTTACAAGGCCCCGCCTCCTTCCTTCGTTCTCCCCTTCCCTTCTTTCTTTCCCCTCTCTTCCCTTCTTCTCCTCACTTTCCTCTCTCTTCCTGCTTTTCTTCCTTTCCTCCATTCAGCGATCTTAAAAAAAATGTAGGTACTAACCTTTATTTCTTTGATGGGAATATTGTTTTCATGGCACATAGAAATTACGGACATAATTTTACCTCTTACTACATCGTCATCCTTGTTAGGCCTAGCACACAATCTCACTTTCTCCTTGTAAACTGGCTCACGCTATTGAACCATTACACTTTTTTCATTCGCATTAAAAAAAAACACAAAAAAACCCCCACATAGTTCCAATCAGTGCATGACGTCGGTTAGGACTTCCTACTGTGTGACGTCACAAGCCCGCCTA
>QLNU02015003.1:23357181-23391632 GCA_006491805.2 Dysdera silvatica | reverse complement strand
GCTTAAGTTACGGTCAATGTTGATCATATACAATGGTGATCAAACCATGTTCTTATATGGTGATCAAATACAATGGTGATCAAACCATGCTCAGTGATTTTTTTGTTTGCGAATCTGCATGACATAGACGAGGACGAAATGTGGTTTCAACAAGATGGTGCTACATGTTATACGGCGACCACTACCATTGACGTATTGAAAGCCAAATTTGGCGGTAAGTTGATTTCCAGAAATTAACCAGTCAATTGGCTTCCTAGGTGGTGCGATTTGACACCGATGGATTATTTTCTGTGGGGTTACGTGAAGTCAATGGTTTATGCTGATAAAGCAGCAACAGTTGACGCTTTGTAAGACAACAATATCCGCGTTATTCATGACATACGGCCAGCAGTGTTGACAAAAGTGGCAAAAATTTGAACCTCCAGAATGCGCGTCGTCAAAACTAGCCGCGGTGGTTATATGTCCCAAATAATTTTAAGATGTTAATGCCATGTATTGATCTTTCGAATAAGTACAAAATTTTAATTAAAATTGCATTTTCTGTTTCACTTTTTCCATTTTCAAGTTCTATCGGTATTAAAAAAACACCCTATACTAATCAGGTGGACGTCAGACTCCATAAGGATGGGACTTACCACGACCGCCACCGAGTGCGTTAAACTTTGACTGTAACAATATCTTGTTCCAGGCCTTGGAATATACAGGGTTTGTAACAGGTACTGGAAAACCTGGAAAGTCCTTGAAATTCAGTTTTTGCTATTCCAGGCCTGGAAAATACGCTACTGTAGATTTTCCCACTTTCTTTTTTACGTTTTCCCCAATGCTTTGTTGTGTTGTTTAGGGAACTTTTGGCTATCTAAATGCCAATATCTCTAGCCCTCTAAAAATTGCAGATTGCCAGTAAATCTTCCCTCTGGCAGTTCTATTTATAGCAAGAGATCTAGTTTCCACTTGTAATCAGTTTGAAGATTTTCAAGGCTACAGTTCGTGCCTGTCGTACTGGCGAGTAATGAGATAGCTGCACAGAAATGACATTGCTGGGCATATTCGCCAAACTTAACGATTTCTGTAAAATTGCTCCAGACTGCGTCAAAACGTCAACTTTTCCGGTGCGCCGAACTGTGCCGAAATTTAGTTTCGCCTTTGTCAAAATTACATTTAGCCTTTATATTTTGTAGTGTCAAATTTTCCTCTCCCCCAAATTTAAACACCAAAGTTTAACCAAGCTATCTGTATGACTGAATACTACAATCGTGAGAGAGCATTGGCATGGCAATAGTGGGGGGCGGTCTCACCTCCCAGTCTTGAGTTTTATTAACAAAGGAAACATTTGCCCCGCCCCGAGAAAATTCCTGTAGGCACTGTTGCCGGACAGGGTTCAAAATTAACGGCCATTGGTTGTATTTTGCACCTATAAATATTTCGTTTCGACGACCGATATTTTATACCTTGTCGTCATTTTTGGCACCTAATTTTTCAATTTTTATTGTTTATACGACGCAAATTTCGATTGTTCTATCCTTCATTTATTTTGAATCTTTATTTTTCCTTTTACCAATCTCACGGACGCACATCGCAGGATAAGAATCGTCGTTACTACCGTTAAGGGGAGAACCTCGTAGTCTGCAACCTAGTGGTTGATTGATTGTTTGGCTTTTTTATGGCGCAAGAGCATCTGGGCTATACTGCGCCAAACATGGTAACACAAAATCTAGTGGGCTTTGGTCAACTACGGTACCTCGCTTCCCTCCCCTAGCGTTCCAACGTAGCTTTTTCTACCTGTAAGGAAGATTTTTAAGGATAGTTCACGTTTAGCGATATTCTTTGACTTCATTCTCATTTTCGATTTTTAAGTTTGCTGTCAATTTTCGATGACGAAGGCTACGCAAGACGAAGTCGGTAGTAAAATTTCTAAAATTCCTTCAATCCACTTTTCCCTAAAAAGCGGCAAAAAATTAATTTGGGAATAAAAATTTTGAGATAATAAATTGGGAATAAAAAATTTGGATTTAAAACTTGGGAATAAAAATTTCGTTGTCAAATAAAATAATTCGCAAAAACATCTCGCTATTTCTATCTTAACATAATGTACGTACGGTAATCATAACACACACACCCTCCCCTCCCTATTTTTCTGTCGCATTTGAGGAGCTGGATCGACGAAATTGCATTTGTTCGTTTTAGCATAAAATTACTCGTAAATGCCCCCCCTAAGTTTTCATTCAACTTTTTTGGGTGGTCAGGAGGGGTCGACTCTTTTGACTATGGCCCTGCTGCCCACGGGCCGGATATGAAATAACGACAGCTTCATTAAAAGACACCTTTATGAAAATGTTCAATTAGAGTTTATCTCGACAGATTTTTTTTTTTTAAATTGCATCCAAGTAAAACGTTTTGGTAACCAAAGAATAATTGTTAGGCGCCATTGGTGTCCAACGTTTTCCTCCTAATTTTTAACTCTGGGGATAGTGTGGCTTCAAATATGGACTATCTCCAATTTTTCACCATGCCCCTCCCCCCCAAATAAAAAATTATATTTCTTATATACGCCATCATGTTATGTATGCGTAAATTGTCATACGAGTCTGTTTGGCAGCGTTTAATGGCAGAATCTCTGTCACCTTCATCATTTTGTAATTTAAGCGGAGTATTGCATTTTATAATGTTTTTTCATTTGAGAGCAGCTGAATGTGAAACAGATTTTAGTTATTTTGATTTAATTAAAAGACAAAGAAGACTTTATTTATTACTTCCTACTATGCATTACTTGTTTATTAAGCTGTGTAGACCAAGTATGGTTATATGCGATCGACTGCTTGCAATTAATTTTATTGTGGAGAGAGAGATAGAATATGGATTATAAGAAACCAGATTTTAAAAAGTTTTCTTTAAATGTTTCTTTATAATTTGTAAATTGTCTGTTTCATTTATCATCATCACTGTAAGTGTATCACTGTGTGTCACTATGTCATCACTATGTGTCACTATGTGTCACTATGTCATCATCACTATGTGTATGAACACACAACTTAATGCTACGGGAACAAAATAAATAATCTTGAAATTGCAACTAAGGGAAAATTGTTAGATGCCATTGACGATTAACTTTCAATTCGAAATTTCTAGCCCTGCTTTTGACGCTATGCAATCGCCGCTTACTGTAGATACATATTTTTAGATAGACGCATATTTTTTTTTTGTTGTTGTTGAATTACAACGAAGCTATGATCGCTAAAACAAGAACACATTTCTACAAATATTCATTAAACTTTATTCGGAGAATATATATTTGAATACTTATATATTACAAACATATGAAACCTCAAATTTCGGTACTATAATTTAACATCCCTTCCCCACCCCAAGATTTTTGTTTCTTTTGAGAAAATCGCATATTATTTATGTACGGTAATGGGAAAATTGGCTGAAGCCCCGCCAGATATATATATAGCCAAAGAACACCCATCATTTTTTTCTGGCTGCGTCACACTTTATGCTAATGCTGAACCACCTTATAATTCTGGATTGAAAAGTGGGGTGGGTTGGGAAAAAAGCGCGAGGAAAAACTACCTAGAAATTTTAACGAATTCCTTGAAAAGTCCTGGATTTTTTTTTGAATAATGTGCACGAATCCTGAATATAATTATAGACACATTTAACTGTATACACACATATATTCAACGTATAAAATATGTCAATTATTGTTGTTTATATTTCCCCCTATTAATCTCTTATTGACTTATAGGACTCCACATGGGTGTTCTTTATTTAATTCAGCCCTTTCCCAATACTTCATCAACTTGCCGTCCCTATAAGGGCAGATCCAGAAATCTTTAGAGTTGGGGTGGTGACTTGCTTCCGATTGCTATTTTTATCCAAGTGTCCGGTACTTGTAATTTCATTTCCCATGATATAATCCCGGCTCAAAGTGGAGAGTGATCACTCCATCACCCTCTTGAATCCACCAGTTCATTCCTGATGGTCATTATATAATATTCCTCTCATTGTTTACTGTTATTCTGTTTACTGTTATTGTTATTGTTATTATTGTGTGCTTTCAGAGATCCCAATGCCAGCGATAACACACGGGGTTCGCCATCCCTACCAGATCTTTCACTCCACATCGTTGACATGACGGGCGAAGAAAAGGACACTGTCTCCTTGGGCGAATTGTTAAGGGTACAAGTGCGCATGTCAGATGAAGGTAAATGAAATGTACATAACTCGTGTCATTTGTTTAATGTAATAGATTACATTCCTGTTTCAATTATTTCAATGGATCCATTTCTTGAAATTTTCCGCCTCAATTTCGGGAAATATGCGATGCATGAGCGCACATATTCGCAGCAAATGTACAAAGCATGCTAAAGGAAAGAGATAATAAATTTAATTGCCAGCAGATTTGAAACTAATGCTACAAATTTCCTGATGTTTCTTCCACCCGAAACCGAACTTCGTTCCGCATCTTTTCTGCGCCCATAAGATGCAGGAGAAGATGCGATTAATTTCGAACTGCCTCTTACAGTCTCTCGATCAATTAAACACCTGGCAAATGAAAAAAGGCGGTCTTTGGACTCTCCCCTCTCAGTTAACCTCCGTCATCCTTCCCCACTTCAACCCCTAACCACGATTTGACGGCCCCTCTTGTCGTCAGCGAGGAGTATCTGTAGTAGTATAGGCAGCGCTATAGGATACACGGTTATTTATTATCTGTGGCCTCGTCTTCTATTTTGCATTTGCTCCGATGGGCAACAATCAATTCTACGGGGATTGTAATCAAATTAAAATTTGTTCGTTAGAGGTTAATGACAACGGTGTTTGGGTTTCCTCTCAATTCAACCGAAATGATATTCACAACATTATACTCAAAGGGAGCGTTATTTCGCATTGTGTACTGTTGTTTACAGACTTTAAAATCGTTTTAGTGTAGCAACTTAAAAATCATGGGGGGCTCAACTAGCCTTAAAAAGGGTCAAATAATTAGACGTTAAAAAAAACCCAATGTACTTCTTTATTATCCAATGGTGGGGTGTGGCCCCGGACTGGACTGCAATGGCCACTATAGGCAGGTGGTCACCTTATCCAGGTGATCCATTTACCAAGATGGCCACTATACTAGATTCCACTGCATGCGCGTGTGTCTCTCTGAAACGTTCCTCAGAATTAATTTACTTATTGAAAAAATCCAAGTTCATTCATCTCATTAAATGTGTGACTATGTGCTGACTAAAATTATGGAGAAATACTACTTGTGTGTGTTATCTATTCTATGCCATCCATACATTTTATACCGTGTTCTTCTCAAGGGTACTCCAATCTACTCGGGCAGGACTTCGGGCAGGGTGCGAGGGAGAACACGTTTGAGAACCTCTGATCTTCTCATGATCTTCAATGATGTAGTTTTACATGCAACTACATCATCAGCCATGATGGAAATTACTCCAACGAGTTGTATTAATTATTGATTATTTATAATCGTTATTGTAGGAGGGGCCGACCCCAAGAAATATATGTTTTTTGCGTGGCTGATAAGTGAGGGAAGGTCAAAAAGCATCTGAGCATTTCAGAGTTAACGTCCATGACATATAATATGCTACTTCGTATATACATTGGCATAATGACAAAAGGTTAGAAGAAGACGGGGCTTAGCATTTTCTGTAAAAGTAGCCCTCCCCCTTAGAATAGTGAAAATCACAAATGAATGCTCCGTACCCCAAGAGTAATGGCTGTTATTACCCCAATCTTCCACTTCGAGACTAACTGCACCAATTCATATGCATACCAGTTTCCTGTAATTCCTTGAATTTTTCAACTTTCTCTTTGTGTGAGTTTCATGACATAGTGACAGTTTGGATTATGTTATGCCAGGATTTACATTCTTATTAAGGATACGAAACTTTGCCGCCAAAGAATTCATACCCTGCACAACGGGGTAGTGGAAGCAAACGCAAGTGTGATGACGAGTATCCAATCCGGAATTTCGGCACGATAGAAAAAAACTGCATTGGCTCTACGAAATGCTTTCGAGCTCTCTAAATCAAGTCCCAATAAACGTATTAGTACGAAAATACATCTGGGTTCGAAAGTCCCGTAAAAACGTCCGTCCCGTCTCAAATGGACTCATAGTGAATGTTTCGGAAGTAAAATACGCAAATAACTTTATGACGCTGTAAGAGCAGCGGTTGCTAATTTTTTGGACCTCGCGGACCACATTTAGTGAATTTAATGCTATATAAAAGCGAAAAATGTCATTCAGAATATGAAAATTTCTTAGAATATTACTTTTGTTTTATTTTAATGAAACATTAAAAATGTACACAAAGTCCACATTTTTCTGCGGACCATCAAAATTTTCTCGCGGACTACCGGTTGACGATCGCTGTTGTAGAGTATGTTCCAACCTTCTGTAAATCTCATTTAGATTGATTCTGTTTTGCATTCACTTTATTTTCGCGTTTTCTTTTATCTTCACTTTTCTTAAACCTCCCTTAAACTTTTTCTTAAACGCTTCTTAAACTTTTTTCTTAAACATTTCATAAACTTTTTCTTAAACTTTTTTCTTAAACATTTCATAAACTTTTTCTCAAACACTTCTTAAACTTTTTCTTAAACACTTCTTAAACTTTTTCTAATACATTTCTTAAATATTTTCTTAAACATCTCATTTTCAACATTAGGTGTCCAGTATAATGATTATTTCTTTCCGATTTTCATCGCCTGACTAGGAGATAAAAATAAAGACATTCGTAGGGGCGCCAACCGTAAGGTCCCAGAGCATTTTGGCCGGCAACAGGCCTGTAGTCAGGATTAAGGGGCAACTGGGTCAAGGCATGGAGCATATAGGGCACTCGAGAATTTTTCTATATATGTAAATAGATCGACGGGGTAACTGGGACCTCGCCCCTGCTGGCCCCGGCTTGGCTACCGCCCTGGCTTGCAAGATTCTTTATTAAACTGGGGCAAAACATAAGCATGCTGTTAATGAGACACAGAGTTATAAACCATTTTTAACATACGTAAGCTGTGGTTCCAATCAGCCCATTATTGGAATCAATATCCAATTTATCAAATGCAGCTATATTTTCATTTGGAAAGCTCTAAGTTAACCAGTTTAACTAATTGCAAAGTACTGGGATACAGGATTTAGGGCTCACTGGTGGTTACAAACGACATCAGATTTTTAGTGGAGTTATTGCAGTCCATAGGTTTGAAGCAAGCGAACCACCATGTTTCTGATGCTGCTTGAATAAGGAGGCGCCCCCTACTGGATTAACTCCGTTTTGATGACGAGAATAAGATGTTTGCGCGCCTTGATTTATAACTATTATCTGAAATGTCTCTCTATAAATTCCCGCTCTCGCTGGGAAATTAAAACTTTAATAGAATCTCATCAAATCGCTGCAGGCTGACCTGTAAGTCCTCACGCCAATGCTGACTATTTGACTTCGACGAAGCTACAGATTAAGACCGTAGTAAAAGCGCTGCTTGGGAGGCTTTGACGTAGCATCGTCGGCTGATTGGATGGCGCACCGTTTAATCTTCCTTGGGAAGATTTTAAATCTTCGGATCTCCCAGAAGCGCGGGTTCGACTCCCTGCAGAGTAAGCTGGTTTTGTTAAACGACTCCATCACGTCGCCGTCTTTAATGAAGCTGACGATGGTTTCCGTTTCAAAATGGCTAAATACGTATTAATTATTTAAGTTGCGATTTTAATCCTTTTGAGGATTGAGCGGCGATGTAAAGTTTTCCTAAAAGAGGTTTCTAAACTTTGAAACCTTTTCGGCTAATAATGGTAGTCGTGTCGCAAAGTTTTGCACAGTGAATTTAATAGTCAATCTCATTATTCTCCAGAGAATGGCACATTTTCGCTCAAAATAAGACATCTTTCCTGTCAATTTCAAGAGCATTTCTTCGCATAAAATGTCTTCCTCGGTAATCATATTTTCTTTTGGTTAGCAGTCGTTCTGCTTCAGTGGCGCAGAAAGGGGAGGGGCTCGGGGGGGCTCAAGCCCCCTCCCACATTGGGTATCAAAAAACACGTTATTTTCTCATAGGCTACATCACAAAATAAATGCGCTTGAGGCCCCGAGTTTTCATTGATACGCTACTGTTCTGATTATTTCTTAATTGGGCTTTCTCAGTATACCAAAATAGCTGGTAATGTAACTAATAATAATTGTAATAATAACAAATAATAATTGTAATAATAACAAATATAATTGTAATAATAACAAATATAATAATTGTAATAATAACAAATATAATAATTGTAATAATAACAAATATATAAATTGTAATAATAACAAATATAATAATTGTAATAATAACAAATATAGTAATTGTAATAATAACAAATATAATAATTGTAATAATAACTGTAATCATAACTAATAATTCTTTTCATGGCAAAGGTTTGAAACTATGCATGCATGGAGATACAGAAGTGAAGGCTGAACGTGTTAAATTATTTAATTAAATAATATTAAGTAAATAAGGGCGGCTATGTAGCTTTGATACGTGGCGACAAATAACTCAGGAATGACCCATTATAGAAACACCTTATTACAAATAAATTTGACACCCACGTATTAGTAGCTCAAACTAGAGCTATTTTTGTTTTAGGAGAAAAAGAGACGCCGTCCTCATCCCAGATTCGAACCAGGGTCCCCGCAATTAGCCCGCGGTGTCTTAACCTACTAGACGAATGAGAACAAGAACAAACGCTTTTTTCTCCATATATTAAGTTGTAAGTGTCAAATTTATTTGTAATAAAAAATTCCCCATGAAAAATTTACAAAAATCTTGCCTCGGTGGCTTTTTGTGTTGACCAATATTTGGAAATTGTGTTATCCCTGTGAAGGGTAATAATATCTTACAATTTAATATACGGAGGAAAGAGCGTTTGTTCTTGTTCTCATTCGTCTAGTAGGTCAAGACACCGCGGGCTCAACGTGGGGACCCTGGTTCGAATCCGGGATGAGGACGGCGTCTCTTTTTCTCCTAAACAAAAATAGCTCTAGTTTGAGCTACTAATACGTGGGTGTCAAATTTATTTGTAATAAAAAATCCCCCACGAAAAACTCACAAAAATCTCGCCCCGGTGGCTTTGTGTGTTGACCAATATTTGGCAATTGTGTTATCCCTGTGGGAGGTAATAATATCTTACAATATAGAAATACCTCTTCAGACTTCAAAAGTCCAAAGAAGATTTTGAAGACAGGGAAGGTATCTTAGAGGAAAATGACCTGGATTAAAAAGTGAAAAATCTTAGCGTGATTATCGCAAAAATAATTTTAATCTCGCTGACTTCTGACTTATGCTAAGGGATTCCAAGTGGTCTGCGCACTATTATAAGATAACCACTAGTTCATTGGATTAGGTCCACTTTGAAGTTCTGTGTGTTTATTCGACTTAGCTGCGTCAAAATTTTTTATGTGGTTCACGTTCTTTCCTTGTCAGTTTTACGAATAGCAAGCTGAAGACTGTGGTCCATTTCTTACATTTCAGTTTCATTACAACTTTTTATAGTGGATTTTTTTTCTCCATAGTCTTATTTGCTTGAAGCATTTTGCACTGAAGTTAACAAATTCATTTTCTGATTCTTTTCAATTTCTTTTATGTAACGTATTATACATCATTATGGCCTGAGGCTCTTTATTCACCCTTTATTCATATCTTTACTCGCATTTCAGTAATTTCCTTTTAAAATGTTTTGTGTGATTTTTTCCAATTTTTTTAATAGCTCCTTTATTCAATCCTTTCCCCTTCCCTCTTCGTTTCTTCTCGGTATTTCCTGAAGAATTGTTTTATTTTTTTCTATTTTTTCTAGAGTGTGTCTTGAAAATTTTCTTGTCTTTTTTAACCCTCGGCTATGCGCTGTAAAAATATAAAATTACCCGACTTTAATATAAAATTACCCGATTTTAATTTAGTGTACTTTTTTTCCAATTATATAATCGAGTAGGGATTTTTATTTTGTTTTACTCTATACCAGGTTTTCCTCAAAGTGTGCTCCACAGAACTATGGGATTCCATAAGCAATTTGTAAAATTCCGCTGAAATCTAAGACAATCTGTCAATTTCGTAATTCCGTAATCCCAATCCTCCCCATGAAAACACCTTGGATGGAATTAACTAATCCTAATCACTACCTGACAGGAATAAAAAAAAACACTTCTGCCATTAAATACTTATTTGTTACTTAATAAATCAATAAGAATTTGCTGTATTCATACCCAGTAATTGACTAACAATAGCACTTTATGTTCCGTATAGTTTATACTACTCCTTAAATAATACTTATATAGAGCCTTGCGCTGTCCTTGCGTCAGAAAAGTCATCAAAAATGATATGGCGGTTCCATAGATGGGTATATAACAAGAAAAGAATTCTGTATGATAAATATTTTGAGAACCACTACTCTATATTAAATCTTTTCGCCCAAGAAAAATATTTGTGACGTTTTCTTTCTGGTTTTAAACTTTCTTTTCATGGACATCAGCCTTACTCTACCTAGACTGGGCAAAGGAGATAGTTCTTAAGAGATATAGAAGGGCGTGCATGGATTATTCATATGCAATTAAAATTTTTTGTACTCCACTTTTATATGATTCAAAGCCGAACCTATGCTTTTTAAGTACAGGAAAGAAAATGCGTCCCATGTTCGAAATGCAATCTAAAAAAACCGTATGCTTTATGTCTAACATTTAAATAGGATTGTATATATAGTCTATAACAATAATATTTTATAAAACATACATAGTATAATCTATAAAGCATGGTTAATAATACGTATAGTTTATGATATTTCCTCCTACTATTACCATGCTTATAAATTTCCTCCTACTATTACCGTGCTTATAAATTTCTTCCTACTATTACCATGCTTATAAATTTCCTCCTGCTATTACCCTGCTTATAAATTTCCTCCTACTATTACCATGCTTATAAATTTCCTCCTACTATTACCATGCTTATAAATTTCCTCCTACTATTACCGTGCTTATAAATTTCTTCCTACTATTACCATGCTTATAAATTTCCTCCTATTATTACCATGCTTATAAATTTCCTCCTGCTATTACCATGCTTATAAATTTCCTCCTACTATTACCATGCTTATAAATTTCCTCCTGCTATTACCATGCTTATAAATTTCCTCCTGCTATTACCATGCTTATAAATTTGCTCCTACTATTACCATGCTTATAAATTTCCTCCTACTATTACCATGCTTATAAATTTCCTCCAGCTTACGGGAATTACTAAATTTCAAAAGGACTTTCTCTGCATTTCTGCAAAAATAAATTTCCTAATCGACTGATATTTAGACGTCAGGATAATATATCCGTCGAGGATAAAACTTTCCACACCAAATGCATTTCAGGCTAATACGTCCACTGAGAGTCTTCAGAATGTCACTTTCCATTGGCTACTTTAATCTGCTTGTAGAAACGCGAATGCACAAATCTATGATTTCTGCATTACAGATTGGCACATGGCTTTTCCTTGTTTACGAAACCACTAAACATGACCTCAGTTTATGGAGAGTTTACTGTGATGGAAATTTTCTGTTTCAAGAAGCATGAGAGATAAAATGTTGAGCATCCAACATGTAGGCAAACTCGAAATGTCCCGGGTTCGTACCGCAATCGTCTTGTGCTATTTTTTCACTTATGTAATTTCCAACTGACATAATGTATGCATCAATTTCGTTTCATAATTTTATTTTAATTAACAACAGTAGTTCGCTGTCCTGACAAATGTTTCGTAGTATTCATGTCCCTGAAGTAACGGTGTTCCTCAATAAGTTTCCTTATTAAGTCTCTTCAGTCAATCGCCAATGTGAGAGTTTGCAATATGTTGAGGCCAACCTCAATTTTGTAATGCACATTAATGTGAGCTAAGGTAGAGGGGCTATTCAAATAACGCGGTTAATAAAATTAAAGGGCGCCTCACAATTTTATTAAGCACGATGAGCGTTCACGTAACGATGGTCAGAAGTTAATAGCAAATTAACGACGCTAACTGTCCATGAGATGGAAGGTAATTGCACTTAGCAAATAACATCACTTAAAGAGGGAACCTTGAAGTGGAAGTTCATTTGTGGAAGTTGGGTTTGGAGTACATTTAGAACCCATTAATATTTGCGTTATTGCAAGGGTTGAAATATACTAACGATCATTTGTGTCCAGAATTGGGTGGAAACGGAGATGGATTTTCGCCGTTGGTTTCTCCTACGTAACGCTATAGATAATAATAATAATAATAATATTAACAAGCAAGTGAAAGAAAATTGCCTAAGGTCGATATTTAAATTTAGCGGGTTTCAATTAACATTAATTCGCGACCCTCTAATTCGCCACTCTCTAATTCTCAAGTAACTCGGTAGATTTGTAACGTTAACAATAGCCATCATTATTGCATTTACGGAAGACCTTTACCTTGTCCTTTTCATTGCGTATAGACAGGCAGACAGAAAAACCAAAAGCAATAGCGGGTTCAATATCTATTGAAACCCGCTAATAGCAATAATAATAATTATTATTATTATTATTATTATTATTATTATTACATAGATTTCATACTGCTTATACGTAACACTCCGCTTTTAGGCGTGGAAAAATTAGTTTGTGATACTGTTTGCATACCCTTATAAATAAATTTTGTAGCGTTAGTGTTACGGACATTTATAGGTCTTTGTTTGTGTTGTTACAGTGCCAGGACTGCAAAATGTCGAGCTGCGCCGAACTTTCCGAACTTTTTCTTTTTGCGCCGAAGTTTTCCAAGGAATCCGACCGTCTTGGATAACAGTGAGCAGTCGGTTTGTGAGGGTTGTTTTTTTAGCATGGATGGGAGGCAATAACGGCATACTAGGCGACCGCCTTGCTGTTGCAGGGGCTCCAAAATGATATAAGTAAAATTAGACCAATTTCATAGATTTTAGGCGCGAAAAATTAATTTTTCGCGCTTAATAATAATTATATAGCGCTTAAATATAATTTTTATAGACCCTTTTAAACGAACTTACAACATTTACAAACACTTATAAACAAAACTAAGGTACCTATGGACGCTTATGAACAAAGCCGAGGACTTATAGGTGCTTTAAAATGAAGTTAGGGAATTCACAGACGCTTATAAACGAAGTTAAGGAACTTACAGACGCTTTTAGACGACGTTAAAGCACCTATAAACAATTTTAAAATGAAGTTAAGGAACACACAGACGCTTATAGACAAAATTAGTGCGCTAATTATGGACATAAATGAAAGTTGAGCACTTTCCGAATAATGAAAAATGCACCAATTCTTGTAACAATGCTGATGAAATATAAGCATGTATAGAGAAATGACTATTTGGTACTGCGCATACGACATTTATATTTTATACTACATTTTATAGTATGCCTTCTATTGTATGAATATCATCTTGCATACTTTTCATTATATACATTTTACAGTGCATACCTTTTTATTGTGATGCAGTAACGTAACAATTCAAAAATTATTGTGGGGGGGATTATGCTTTTGAGAAATAAATTTGAGAAATATGAGAAATTATGCGTTAGAAAGAATAAGTGTTTTGATATCCAATGGGGGGCTTGAACCGCCGGAGCCCCTCCTTTTTGTGCCTGGTGTGATGTCGCGTTATCATGTAATAGCGACACGCTATGAAGTACACGACAATTATAGAACTCCCTTACGCATTTTACCTGAACGTTGTAAAGGGCCCCATGCAATGCTTACTTCACTCACTATGTGTCGCTGAATTTACCATCGATGGAGTTAATTCATTTAAATATTATGTGGCGCACTGTGAGTCGCTCTGGTTACAAGTCACAATGTAATCTCGCCAGTAGGTGGCGCCCTGGTCACTTTACATAAACGCATACAAAAATTCTTCAATTTTCTTCGAAAAAAGAAGTGAAATGAAATTTTGAATGTCAACTTCACTTTCACTTTTCATTGAAAAGAAATGTATCTTCAATTTTTATAATTTTACATTGGAACTATGGTTTGAATGTCTCTTGTCAGTACCGTTCAAATCTATGCATATCTTTCCATCCCCTTATGCTTCATTCCTGGTCGCATGATTTTGATAATTGCATCATGACCTGATTTCGCATTAATATTAATTCTAATATTAATGTCTAGTTTCAATTAATTAATAAGAGATGTGGACTATTTGAAAGGACGAAACTAAACTCCCTTTCCGATTCGTGACTCCTAGAGCGTAGTGCATTCATTGAGTGCGTGGCGGAGTCAGGAGTTCAAAGGATTCGACCATTTACTCCGCATTCTGTTGCCAAAATGTTCTAGTGGTTGCAATAATATGCATACAATACAACGAATGTGCTTCAAATTTATTTTACCATTGGTTCGTGTCTTAAAAATGAAGGTGTAATATTTTCACGTTTACTACATTTAAATTTAAATCGGTTAAAATCAAATTTTTAAGGTTCTGATCAAATCCGAAATGACTAATTATTTATGGATTGGCTCAATTGGTATTCGAAAATATTCAGAATGCTCAGGAGAAGGAAGATTCAGAAGTTATAGCGTCCCTATGAACGAAATTCTGCATGATATGGTTGCAAAAACAATTAAAGAAGAAGAACAATATTACAATATAATAATTAATATACCGTGGAAGCTGATAAAGTGACCCTCCCCTTGGTAAATTGATCACCTTTATAAAAGGACCACTTTTGATAAGAGAGAACTGGTAGGGATTTAGTCTTGCCTATACTTTAGTCTGTCGTGCACAATGGCCATCTTGCTATCGTGACAATTGCAGTCCAGTCCCAAAGATGGTCTCTTTAGACAGGTTTTAATGTATGTATTTTCTATTATTAATAATGTCATCATATATAAAATTCTTCCGCTTTCTAAGATGGAGTTCCTCCAATGTCGAGAAGTGGTTTAACCAGAAAGTAAAAAGTCAATTTGTCTGACTCTCTCACTCCGTCAATATTTCCATGTCCTTTTCATTAAAGAACCTAAGTTAATATCCCGATTTCTCGTCACATTTCAAAGACACTTTAATAAACTTGGAAATTTTCTCAATTTGTATTTAATAGCCATTTTCCTTGGGCGCAAAGGCCGAATACATTTTCTTAAGAGCTGAGATTATGAAGAGATTGAGAAATTGAGAGACAGAAACATTTTAGCATCTTCACCGAAAGCGAAAGGGCACTCCACAAAGATGATAAAAACATAATCATCTCTCAGCGAACTGGAACACAAAATTGTAATCTCTTTCTTGTTCTTGATTTGGGTGGAACAGAAATTCCATTTACAATTAAATAGTCCTTGAGCGGAATTGATGAAAAATTCAGTAAGACATTTAACGTTCTTTCTCTTGAGCATAGGGAATTTTCACTTCGTTTTCAAAGTTGGTTCCTACAATCTTTTACCAGCAATCATCATTTTCTTAAGTACAGACCTGTCATTTTCCATGTTCGTCAGCTGCATTCAGAGACTACATTTACGTTTTAAGAAAGGGCACGCTTGTATGTGTATGTGTGCATGAGAGGGAGAAAGCTTAAGAAAACGAAACGTTAATTTTTATCAACAATCATCATCATTTAACAGCATTTTAATTTTGACCTTAATCGCAACCGTATCTACTTTACCAGAGCAGGAGATATTTATAACCTCCTGGGCAAATTAGCAGACCAGGCTTTTCAACCAATCACCACCCCACCAGGGATAGACTGGGTCCTCTCGAAGGGTGCAACTCCTATCACCTATGAGGACGCACCGACTCGGGGACCGATTAGCCGGAAGCCCAGCCCGCCCCTGACCACTCCCATCCCCGCCGACTATTTTTCAAGAAGTAAAAGTTGACTATTTGACAAGCTTATAATTTTTTTAATAATTCTCGTAAATAATTTTTAAATAATAGAAAACAGAAAAAAATGTCGTGTCGGGCCTTTTAGAATCCCAAGGCTATGCGCAATTGTCCCCCCCCCCCCCATATTCCCGAATCTGAACCCTACTATTTGTAGCCCGCCGAGCCTTCCTTTAGAGGGAGAAAGGGGGGAAATTGGGAAGGATGGCAGCGAACCTACCTTTAGTAGTAGTAGTACCGTGGACAGGGGGGAGGGGGGAAATTGGGAAGGGTGGCCGCGAACCAACCTTTAGCAGTAGTAGTACAGTGGGAAAAGGGGAGAATTGGGAAGTGTGGCCGCGAATCTACCTTTAGCAGTAATAGTAGTAATAGTAGTAGAGTGGGCAAGGAAGGGAATTGGGAAGGGTGGCCGCGAATAACCTACCTTTAATCCGGTTACATTCTTTGGCATTGGCGTATCAAGCCTCGAGATCTCGTTGGGAGGAATCGGGGGTACAACTCCCACCCCAATAACTCACACATGGCATTCATTTATAAATTCCGTTTTTTAAAGGGGAGGGGGTTGAAATTTGTTTGTGGGGAGAAACCAGTAACAAAAAATTTCCAGGCGTATATGTTTTCGCAAACTTAGGTACACAGAAGGTTTTTTAATAAAATAAAGTTGATGAATTATTGTAAGTGAAAACAAAATTAATTTAAACTGTCATCGTTTTTTAGACTTTTTAAATTTGAGTCATAACTGTAATGTTCTCTATCAACGCTGCGTTGTTTAACATTTTATGCCACACTTTAATGGTTCAGCCATCATTAGAAGCCAGAGAGACAAAAAAAAAACTGCATAAACTTTTAAAAATCATAAAATACTGATATAATTAGTTGAGGAAGGATAAATTAATAACAAAACCTGGCGTCTGGCCAAATTCAATTTCGAACTTACTTGACTTTTCCAAACCAAATCGTAATCGACTTCCACTTGTTAATTATAGCAAACAACACGGCAACGCGTTAAAATTTGCATAATTAAACAGGTGTCTAAACCTTAAAATACACTAAACAAACGCCAAAGCCTTTTATAAATCAATCACATTGAATTTAGAAATGCAAAATTAATGTATTATTAATTAATTAAACAATTAATTATTTATTAATTCAATGCTAAAAGCAAAATGCAATGCTTTTAAGCAAAATTGTGGCTAATTAACATTTACAACAATATATCTTATCTGACCTTTTTGATTATTATAAAATGAGTTCAGCTATAATTGTAAAGCACGTTTCATCTTTTATTCCATTTAAAGTAAGGGCGCAGTATAGCCCAGGGATGTTTCCCGCAGCCATAAAAAGCCAAAATCAAACAAACAAACAAACAAAAATAATTATAGATAAGGGAAAGAAGATTGTTGGCGGAAAGCAAGTGAGCACTGGGAGGGGGTCGCAGGATTCATGACGCCCAAAAATATATTTTTTCACTGTAAAAAATCCCAACTTTCATGAAAAATGAAGGGTGTTATTCCAAGACCATGGCAAATTCTGTCCTTGACCCCTGACTGTTGTCTCCTGACTGGTATGATCAAAATCCCTTACAGATTGGATAATTTAGTTAAAAATACTTTTTTCATGTTTTACTTAAACGTTTGGCAAACACTCTCTTCTGAGGTACACAGAGTGTCCCTGAATCCATGACCAATACGTTAAGGGGTTGTAGGGGACGTCAAAAAACCATATTGGCTGAAATTCCCATGTCAGCAAAAGACCCGATTTGGCTGCAGAGTGACACTATTGTTTACATCCACATCGTTACTACGTTGGCAATTACACGCACAAAAAAAATTTTTTTTGACACATGATTTAAGTGATTGCCATAATAATGCAGCAGAAACAAAAAAAGTCGGAAATTCCCTTCCCTGGCCCTGAGTAGTATTGCCATTTAGTTATCAAAAGTATGGAAAACGATTGGTTTACCATACTGGAGCCAATTGGAAATTGTCAAATATGTGAAAGAGATGAAAGAGATCAAAAGAAACAACTTTGGCAGAGTGAACCAATGTCCGAAAACGAGCCGTTCTGGAATTGTAGGGATGCTATTTGGAATATTTGCCGTTCCAGCCTAGAATCACATTGAAAAAGGTTTCACCACTTATTACGGTATAAAACAACTTTCCATGGCCAAATTAATGCAATTCGAGAATTTATGACCCAAACGTGAGAGGGTGATAGAAAGACTTAAAATAAAAATTTCTCGAACCGAAACACCGTCTCGGTTTGCTCTAGTACATTTCTAGTCGTGGATGATATTATATGCCATATCCAACAATAGTGCAATGTATTCGTAAGGGAATTACACGCTCAGAAACACAGCCGTGTCGATAGAGGGCGCAGACCACGTGGCATGGGTTAAAAGTGGTGGGTTAACCACATCGCAGTATTTACGGTGTCGATATTGACAAGATGGAACAGTTTACAAACGCAGAAAAAGCAGATATGCACCTGATGTACGGCATAGCTGAATGCAATGGTAAACAGGCGCAAAGACTGTACGCAAAGATTGAGAGATATTCTATGCGTAACGTTGCCTGATCACAAAATATTTGTGACATCACACCGCCATCTATGTGAGACAGCTCCTTCCATGTCAGCCAACGGGATGCCGGAAGACCAAGGTGGTCAGAATGGCAGCTATGAGTGATAACATCTTGCGTATGGTGACAGAGATACCAGCCACAAGCACGCTCAGAGCCTGTCAGCCGAATAGTGTCTGGCGAGTACTGCATGAAGAAAAATCACACCCTTATCATTTGCAGTCGGTGAAGGCATTAACAGTTGCTGCTTATCCCTTTCGCTTAGATTCCTCCCAGTTGTTCCCGCAGCAAAGTACCGTAAATGTCAATTTCGTCTCTCAAGTTCTCTTTGTGGATGAATCAACATGCTCACGTGAAGGTATAGTGAATGTGCATAATGTGCATTTGTGGGCGCTCCAGAACACACATGGTACACGTTCAAAGTCAAACCAGCAACGATTTAGCATCACTATGTGGACCGGGATTGTGCATGATTACCTAATTGGGCCTTACCTACTGCCGGATAGAGATGGGAGTTATTTAAGGTAACTGTTAAAAATCACCTGTTACCGACTGATCACTTTTCCAGGAACAGTATGCTCGTCCGAAACCCCTGTTCTCAAATAACAGCTGTGATTTCAGATCACCGGTGATCAGGGATAGGAGTTACTTGAAGTAACAGTTACAAATCACCGGTGATCGAGAAATCACTGTTTTAGGAACATATTCCTCCGTTTCCATCACACAGGAAACGCGCTGAGATAACGGGCTATCACAACATCCGGCATAGTTGTCTAGCTGACACAAGGGCTTAGGCACTAATTACCCATTTAATATCTGATATTACAAGAGGTTATATTATTATTATTATATTGTTATAGTTAACCAAATATTATTTTAATTAACCAATTGTTGTTTTAGTTAACTAATTATTGTTTTAATTGATTTATTTTTATTTAATTTACTTAAAGTTTAAATTCAGTTAATATGTGATTATATAGGTATTCCTACTTCAATAGCAACTAGCGACATCAACCGCTATCTAGATGATAATTAAAAAAAAGTTAACTTGCCGCCGAATCATGGCCCTTTATCATGGTGGAGATCCCATTCTCTGATCTACCCAAATCTATCAGAGTTAGCGAAAAGGAAATTCAACTTTATGGCAACATGAGTGCCTTGCGAAAGAATTTTCTTAAAGGCTGGTAACATTTTAACCGATGGGAGAAATCGGTTGGAGCCTCTTCACGCCGAAAGATTATTGTTCCTAAATGCCAATTCATATTTAATGGAATAGATTTTTTATCCATGTATATTAATTAGTACAAGTATTAATATTTTTACATTACTGAGCTTTACACATGAAAAATTCTGAATACATACATGTGTATAACTACATCAGCTGAGAATACACATTTTGCATCACTATCCTGTTTAATTAGTTCCACATTGTAACCTTTCAGTATGTTTTACCAATTAATTTACAGCAGTGTCAATATTTTTTGCTGTATTTCATTACTTAGAATTAGTTTTTTAAACTTTCTTTGATTTTTAAAATCGTGTATTTTTTAAAATATCTAAAATTCAGTATTTTAAAACCTTACTTTTTTCTTATTTTTATTATTTTACTTATTTTGTATGTGTGCATTGTTTTTTCCAAAGGATTTATTATTTTTGTGAAGTTGGCACTACGTTCTGATTACGGATTGAGCGTTGAAATGTGTTACCGTTAAGTTCTTCAATTCCCAAAACCTATAAAGTAACGCATATGTTCCAGTCACCGGTGACTGAAATCACGAGTGATTGGAACCTTTTGTCTGGTTGGAACAGGAACGTTGGAACAGGTTATTCAAAAATAACAGTTTGGTCCATCACTACTGCCGGACCGCCTCGATGTGCGAACCTATCGTGTTTTTCTGTAACAGGTTTTACCCGAATTGCTGGAGTTTGTCTCGATTTCTTTCTGTGGGGGGGTTTTGAAAAGTATCATTTTTGGGACGCCTGTGCTGACCACGGAGGATCTGGTAACTCGACTGGCCTCCGCAACCGGCGATGTGCGCGATCAGCCAGGTGTTTACAAGAAATTAGGATAATCGTTATTCCACCGTTGTGCTGAGTGTTTCAATGTTGGTGGATGCAAGTTTGAGCATTTGTTGTAATTATGCGCAATAAATGTCACTCTGGAAACCTCTGTGTCTGTCCTTCATTTACGACTCCCCACTGCGTTTCTAAGCGCTTGATTTCTTTAAGATTTCGTAGCATTGTTGGATTCTATATGTACTATCATCCAGAGATCGAAATGTACTGCAGCAAACCGGGACGGTGTTTCGGTTCGTGAAAATTTTTCATTTTAATCCTTGCTAGCATCCTCTCACATTTGGGTCATAAATTCTCGAATTGCATTAATTTGGCCATGGGAAGTTGTTTTGGACCGTACTAAGTGGTGGAATCTTTTTCAATATGGTTCTAGGCTGGAACGGCAAATTTCCAAATTGTGTTAATGTGGATGCAAATAATAGCATCCCTACATTTCCAGAATGGCTCATTTTTGGACATAGGTTCACTAGACCGAAGTTGTTTCTTTTGATCTCCTTCACCTATTACGCATGCTTGACAATTCCCAATTGCCTCCAGTATGGTAAACCAATTGTTTTCCACACCTTTGATGACTAAATGGCAACAGTACTCAGTGCCAGGGAAGGGAATTTCCGATTTTTTTGTTTCTGCTGCATTATTAGGTCAATCACTTAAATCATGTGGCAAAAAACATTTTTTTTTGTGCATGTAATTGCCTACGTAGTCACGATGTAGATGTAGATATTAGTTTCACTCTGCAGCCAAATCGAGTCCTTTGCGGACATGAGGATTTCGGCCAATTTGGTTTATTTGATATCCCCTACAATCCCTTAACGTTTTGGCCATGAATTCAGGGACACCCTGTATATATATGGGCTTAATGATGTTATATAAATTATGTTTATTAGTTTTTACGCAAAAAGGGAATTTTTGAAGAAAGTTTAGGCAAAAGAATAAGATTTTCAAATTTTTCAGTCCGCAATGCAGCACGAAAAGTACAGTTCAAGAAAATTATTTTAGTAAGCTATTTATTATAACAACGAATTTCACATATCCCCGGCTTAGGCCTTTGCATTACAAAATTTTCTGACTTTTCCAGTCAGAAAAAACTTTCCAGACTTTCCCAGTCAGAAAAAACTTTCCAGATTTTCCCAGTCAGAAAAAACTTCGTGACTTTTCCAGATTTTCTGTATTAGTATTCACCCGTACGTTCCTTAACGCCAAATCACATTCTTTTTTAAAGTGCTTGTTCCCCTATAATTTTTTAATTTATACGCCCCTGTTGTCCAGTCTTCTTCACGATTAGAAAACTCTAGGCGCGAAATATCACTATACTGTAGTCCATTTGCACAGACCTGACGGTTACCAGACTCGATATTCCGTTGCAGTTTAGGGAAGGGCTTCTTGCCGTAACTGGTTTTTCCCGTGCGAAAAACCAGTTCGGGTAAGACGCCCTTCCCTAAACTGCAATGGGACAACCCGTCTGGTAAGGGTATCGGCCGACAACTGAGCACGAACGCACTATGCCTAAATTCCAATGAATAACTACCAGAGGCGTAGAAAATGTGGGGTATAATCAAAACACAGTAAGGCCGTATCACATAATTTTCCTTAAAGTGACTTGAGCCCCTGCAATGTGTTTTGAATTTCCACGCTACAGATAACCAGGCGCTCCGGGAGCCAACGCGGCTACTCAGGCTCACTTCGAAGGGCTCCCATGATATCTCCCCTGGGCGGTGGCAGAGATTTGTTTTTTTTTGTTGTTTTTTTTTAGGGGGGGTAACTCCGAAATAAACAAAAAGTGTGAAATTAGAAGGCATTTTTTTGTACTTATAACTTAATTATAATAGAAACTTAAATAACTTAATAAACTTTAATTATATAACAAAAATACTTAAATATAACTTAATAAGCTTTAATTATATAACAACAAAAATACTTAAATAAACTTCAATTATATAACAAAATACTTAAATAAATTCTTAATTTAAGCATAACAAAAATACTTAAATAAACTTTTAATTATATAACAAAAATACTTAAACTTTTAATTATATAACAAAATACTTAAATAAACTTAAATAACTTAATAAACTTTAATTATATAACAAAATAATTATAATAGAAACTTAAATAACTTAATAAACTTTAATTATATAACAAAAATACTTAAATATAACTTAATTATTTTACAAGATCACTGCTGAAAAAAGAAACTAACGTAAGCTACTGGTTGTTATTATTATTTTTTTAATAATCGAGACAGGATAATGAAGAATAATTAAAAAACTATGCATTAAAAATGTACAAAATCTTATTAATCTGGATTTAGAGAAAAAAATTCTGTCCGTCCGACAAGCAAAACTAATCTGGCAGAGCCGGGGGCCCCACAACATAGGTCTTTTCCACCGCGGGCCCCCTAGTCTCCATCCGGGCCCCCGGGTTGCAGCCCTTACTACCCCCTCTCATCCCTACTGATCTGGATTACTACGTATCCTATCATCTGTTTTCTTTGTACATCGCACAAATCGCTAATTATTAATTACTGCCTTACACAGTCTCTTCAATGTGCTAGTTCAATGAGCAGCTGGCCCCCTCGTACAGAAAGACGCTGGGCCCCCTGTACTCGGTATATGTGTGGTCGCACGCTTGGTTAATTACGTTTTACGAAGATCTGTTTAGGCTGCACTTTAGATAAATGATCTAAACTACGCAGTAGAAATCGTCAAAATTAATGTTTCGCCTCTCCATCCATTGGCATTAATGGGGGAGTTTATTGTATTGTCTACAAAGGAGAACTCCCTCTACTTTCGTTGCGAATATTCACCAAAACAAAGCGAATAGCGCCCGAGTTACGGACGAACCAAATGCTGCGTGGAACAAACTAATGAGTCGGTAGTTATCGAACTTTCTCGATAAGTCGTTATCAGGAAATCAGTTACCACTGCTCATTGGAGCGATTATCGATTATCCTTATCAGTTGCTAACGGTTAACTGCTCGGTTTTGTATGCCTATCTTTGAAGCGGCAAAATCTCATTCTCCGACGTCATCGAATGCGATTCAGCTGATTGGACACTGTGGGAGTGACGTCAGCTTGATTCCGTTGCCATATTCAGATTGGAAGGTTTCGGACTTGATATCGTTTGTGCCCTTCATTTTACACATTCGCTGAATTACGATAAGGTATTAAATTGTGCATTTTCCTTGTAATTTCCCAGACGAAAATAGGTTTCTCCGATATACAGGATCTCACATATTGTTTCCTCGAAGAGCGTGCTGAATCTTCAATGGAGTAAAAATGTACTTAAAGTTTTCTCTGTTGCCATTACAGGGCCTTTGCCAAACAAATGGCCAACTTGAATCTAGTGGAAACGCAAGAAAACACGTCACGAATAATTGGTTTTGACAGTCAGAAGATAGGAGATGGAATGAAATTGAAAATCTCAGAATAAGGAGACGCGCTTCGGAGATAGATGGATGGAGGGTACCCCATTATTGGCGACTAATTACTTCAAAAGTGCTGAAAAGCACCAAAAGAAACCGGACACTATATATTAACCCTCAGTAGTCTTTGTTCCGGTTATAAAGGATATAAACTAATGCGTTTTTCGCTGTCCTTATATTCAGCATATAAATCCATACGTCATCAGGCCCAAGCTCATGGACTATAAGGGTTGAATGTCTTGGACTATGCCATGGACTATATCATGGACTATAAGGGTCAAATCAAGAGCTTGATGGACACGCAAAATCATTTTCTCTAGAACGAACCTTGAAGAATGAAACTCGTTGTGTGTGGTATATACATATTCCTTCTCATTATGTGCCCGAGTTTTCATTGGCTTTCCCCATAATTTCAACAAATTTTTACCTTCCTAACTTTTATCCATGGTTTTTGAAACCACAATTGCAAAAACCAGCTCAATTTTTAATCCTTTCCTAACTTTTAAACGTTTTTCTAAACGATTTTTGTAAATACCATCTCCTTTTTCAAAAAATTTAAACGCCATTCCCATCCCATCTTGGAGATAGAACGGTTCACTTCGTTGATGCACCGCTGACCAAGCAAAGTTAGGTTAAGTCCTGGTTGTGTGTTATTGAAAATACAGGCGAACTTCAGTATGATGAACACCAAGGGGAGCAAAAAACCTCTTCGAGTTAAAAGTAATTCGTATTACCCTGAAAACATAGTGGTGGTGAGGTCGTATTACTAAGATAGTTATTCCGTCTCTCTCTTTACCACATGCACAATTTTCCATTATATATATTTTATTAATTTATTGTTATATTTTATTATAACGTACACATTTTGTAACAAAAACAGTAGTATACACGTAACTTTAACCTGGATATTATGTGTAGTAGATGATTTAAAAAATCCTTGTTTTACTAGTGTGGCATTTTAGTTATCCACATCAATTGGTTGACTGTGAAGTACCTACAAATCGGAATTTTTAATAAGCTGTGGTAATCTCTATTTAGTTGAAAGATTCTGTATTTAAAACTTCATTTATGACTTCAGCTGTTGGACAATCCATGTGCTGATAACAGGGCTATAGTTATCCTCATGGATTGATTAACTATAAATTTATCACACTAGCTATATTTTCTTGCAACGAGTTATGGTAATCCTCATCCACATGGAAAAGTTTCTGTATTTAAAAAGTCATTTATGGCTTCTGATAATTGGTGCAGCCCGTGTGCTGATAGCAGCACTATCATTATCCTCATGCATTGCTTGATGACAAATTGGCCGCCCTAACTATATTTTCTTGCAATGAGCCATGGTATCCTCATCCACTTGGAAAAGTTTCTGTATTTAAAACGTCATTTATGACTTCAGAGGTTGTGCAGCCCATGTGCTGATAGCAGCACTATCATTATCCTCATGCATTGCTTGATGGCAAATTGGCCGCCCTAACTATATTTTCTTGCAATGAGCCATGGTATCCTCATCCACTTGGAAAAGTTTCTGTATTTAAAACGTCATTTATGACTTCAGAGGTTGTGCAGCCCATGTGCTGATAGCAGCACTATCGTTATCCTCATGCATTGCTTGATGGTAAATTGGCCGCCCTAACTATATTTTCTTGCAATGAGCCATGGTAATCCTCATCCACTTGGAAAAGTTTCTGTATTTAAAACGTCATTTATGACTTCAGAGGTTGTGCAGCCCATGTGCTGATAGCAGCACTATCATTATCCTCATGCATTGCTTGATGGTAAATTGGCCGCCCTAACTATATTTTCTTGCAATGAGCCATGGTATTCCTCATCCACTTGGAAAAGTTTCTGTATTCAAACTTCAGTTACGACTTCAGTGGTTATGAAGCCCATCCTGTCACACTTTAATTATCTTCATGAATTGATTGACTGCAAATTACCCTCATTAACCAAATTTTTCATGGGTTGTGGCTATTGCTTGATGTAATTGCTCTTTACTTAATGATCTGTGGGATAATACATTACCTTTTTTTGTGTTTTCGATGACAGGGACACCATTTTGTATCTGCATATCTAATTCCCAAAACAAAAATAACTTTTATGAAATTCTTGAAAGAAGATTAACCACACTCAACAAGAAGCGGAATATGTAATAGCTTTCTCACCTATCTTTAATGTATCGAGAGCGGTTGTCAGTCTGTGTTATATATCCCAGAGAGATAACGAGCTGCAGCATCTGATCGATAAGGCATCTAAAATATAAACAAGGATTGCAAGTTCTAGTATGCGATAAATATTAGACACATTCAGTAAAATCACCTAATTTAGATTAGCCCTCTGACTGCTCAATTTTTTTTTTTTTTTATCAAAGTCGCTTCAAAAATTGCATACTTGTTTTATTACATATTTCAAATGTACATGTATTTGAGAGTTAAAATATGTAGCACATTTTTGTAAACAAGATTTTTTTAATATAAATTTCGTGCATAAGAACAGGCTTTCATAAAAATCAATTTTAAGAGTAATCGTTTAAATTCAAAAATTCTGAAAATGAATTTTGATTAAATTACGGTTTACTTTATAGAATACAAATATAAAGCATGTATACTAATAAAAATCACTCGCTGAACGTTTCCTACAAGCCATATACTAATACAAAACGAAAACTATAGCAGTGGGAGGGCTTGTAAAACCAATTAGTGAACTCTATGCAAATACGAAAATTTAGGCGACAATAACGCCATTTGTTGACCAAACTACGACTAGAAGTCTAAATATTGTAGAAAATGCATTACCGACAGTTAAACGGTGGAGAAGCGGGATGCGCTTTTAAATAGATGGAAAAATTGCATACCCGCGAAAATCGCGGGATGAAAAATTCTGTTACTTTCATGTTGCCCGTGGAAATCGCGGGATAAGCAGTTAGAGGGTTAATTTTAAAAGTGGGATAAAATATAAAATCAGGGGTGGATAGAAGATGGTGTGCAACTTGCCGTATTTAGAGAAATTTGCCCCCTGTGGACGAATGACAAGCCTATGAGTTGAGCATGACACAAATAATATCCAAATTTTCAAAGGTAAACGCTTAAACAGCATCTTTACTTTTGGAAGTTTAATTAAGCCTGTATTGTTCATTCCTTAATTTTTTTTATTTTATTTAAAAACACTCGCTTGGGGATGGTTTATTAATTTTTAAAAAACCTTTACCTTGAAACCTTTTTAATTTTTAAAAACCTTTACTGAAACACTTTTAGTTTTAAAAACTTTACTTTGAAACCTTTTTAATTTTTTAAAAACCTTTACTTTGGAAACCTTTTTAATTTTTTAAAAACCTTTGCTTTAAAACCTTTTAATTTTTAAAAAACCTTTACTGAAACCTTTAATTTTAAAATTTCAGTTTCAAACGTTGGTCAATTTTATAATATATTCATTACCACCTGTAGAATTATCTTTTACTACGATGTATTTAATTAAGTTAGTGCGTATGAAAATGAAATAAATTTTTTCCAACAGAACTACGAAGTGGAACTACAAGTATAAAAACTATTTATAAAAGTGAAACTGCATCATAAAATGGATGGACATTTAAATATGTATAGAGGAATAATATCGATTCCATAAAAAATACTAATCGAATAATATAATAATATAATAATACTAATATAATAATGCTAATAGGATAATATATACTAGTAGCGTATACTAATATAATAACAATAATAAAAATAATAGATTAATATAAGCATGTTAATAGGATAATATATACTAATAATAATACTAATAGAGAGAATAATATAATAATACTAATAGAGAGAATAATACTAACAATGCTAATAGGGAAAATAATACTAATAGAATATACAGGGTGGTTAGTAAAGTCCTTATACACGCAGACTATCGAACGAAGAGCTATATATATGTATGAACGTGATGTATCGGTATAGTAACGTGATATACGATAAAAGTCGGGAACTGTGTGCAGCGCCCTAGGGGAAAAATTTAGAACTTAGAGCTGTTATCTCAAATGCTATTCATGTTGCGGAAAAGTCAATTGCAAAGTTGTTAAGCACCAGCTAGTTAGTACGAAACGATTTTTTTCCACCGCAGGGCAAAAATCGTGGACAGGAAGTTAAAGGGCATCCTGTGGCAGAGCTTTCCCTTCGTACAGCTCTGCGTGGAGGAGAAGCTTCGGGTAGGGGCGATACTTTCATTGCACACATAATGGTGTCACAAAGCGCATGATATGCAAATGTGTACGCTACGTCATACGTTATCGGTAAGCATAAAATAGTGGCCAGGCAAGGAGTGTAAGACAGTGTGAGAAGTGAAACCGTGCATTAAACGTCTGTAGTTACATAGTACATGGCGAATTATTCCAACAACGAGTATTGCGAGATGGCGCTGTTATATGGGGAATGTGGTCGTAATGCAAGAGAAAGTGCACAACAATATGCCGTCCGTTTTATTTTGGGACCCCATCCGACTGCAATGACCATCACTAATGTGGTTCGACGGCTGAAAGAGACGGGTGGTGTTACACCTCGTCCCCGTTCAGGTCGCCACGCATGTGTAAGTCAGGGTGTGCAACCAGAGGACGTTTTAGCTTATGTTCTGGCCCACCCACGGTGCAGTTCAAGAGAAGTTGGTATGATGTGTGGCCTAACAGGCCGTCGTGTGCGGCAAATCTTGCAGCAAGTGGGAGCTCACCCCTACTATGGAATACTGCTGCAGTCACTAGTTCCAGGGGATGCTGAGCGACGTTTTAATTGGTGAAACTTCGTTACGAACACCTTAGATATGCAGCCGAATTTTTTAGCGAATGTCCTTTGGACGGAAGAGTCAAAATTCACCCGCAACGGGGTGTTAAATAGATACAACGGACATTATTGGGCTCTCGAAAATCCTTTATGGAGACGACCAGTCCGACATCAGGTGTGGTGGTGGTCTGTTAATGTGTGGTGCGGTATTTTGAACAACAGACTCATTGGACCTATGTACTACGAGGGCACATTAACGGGACGTCGATATTTGCAGCTGCTACAGAGCGTACTATCGGATATTTTGCATGATGTTCCATTGAGTGAGCGGAGAACCATGTGGTTCCAACATGACGGCGCTCCTCCTCACCATCCAACAGAAGTACAATTATTATTATCCCAAACCTTCCGCCAACAGGTCATTGGCTAGGGTGGTAGTGTGAGCTGGCTGTACGGTCACCGGACCTTACCCCCATTGGACTCCTTCCTTTGAGGCATCTCAAAAGACAGGTCTATCACACCTAACCGACGACTGTGGACTATGTCCCTAGCGCGATGCCTGTACAAGCGTGCAATGCTGCACAAGAAGAAATGCTCTACTGGAACAAACACGGCCGATACATGACACACATAATGACATACAGTAATACGCTGTTCACATTTGCCGAACCAAATACCCACATATTAGCGTTTGACGTGTTCTATTCCCGCAATTCATGTATCATTTCGTACTGCATCAGTGATACGAGACAACTTTGTAATTAACTTTTTTTTTTCCGTTTCTTGAATAGTTTTCGAGATAGCAGATCTACGTTCTGAATTTTTCCGCTAGGTATGTAATTTCAACTGATGATGTTAGAATGGCAAATGTAAAAATGGCATGAAAATAAAATTTGTATTTGTACGCTGCACGCAGTCTCACCTTGTAGCGCATAGTCACTTCACTACGTATACAGTACGTACATACATATCATATTCATACATCTATCTTCCTCCGTTTGACAGTTATCAACGTGTATAATGACTTTACTAAACCACCCTTAAAGTTGTGTGCGCAATGAAAATATCGCCCCTACCTGAAGCTTTCCCTCTATGTATAACTGTACGAAGGGAAAGCTGTCACGCAGGGGCATCCTGTAGCACTTAAACTTCCTAAATCACGATTTTTTCCTCTTTAACGTGATGGAAAAAAATCGTTTCGTACTAACTAGCTGGTGCTTAACAACTTTGTAATCATACAATAATGTTTGCCACCCACGTATATTTAGCTCAAGCTATAGCTTGAGCTAAATATAAAAAAAAAAGAAAAAAAAAAATCCACCGTCCTCATCCTGGACTCGAACCAGGGTCAACGCGGTGTCTTGACCTACTAGACGAATGAGGACAAGAACAAACGCATTTTTCTCCGTATATGAGGATGTAAGATATTATTACCCTTCACAGGGATAACACAATTGCCAAATAATGGTCAACACAGAAAAGCCTCCGGGGCGAGATTTTTGTGAGTTTATCGTGGGGGAATTTATTATACAATAATGTTATTAGGATGAGGACGGCGCCTCTTTTTCTCCAAAAATAAAAAAAGCTCTAGCTTGAGCTAAATATACGTGGGTGGCAAACATTAATCCATAATCTTAATTCATTGACAACATTCATGGAAGGAATTGGCAAACATAATAATCTATTTTTTTATTCTTGAAATCCAACGCATTTTGTGAATTCTCTTTCTTGGAAAAGGAATAGAAAATTGTAGGAGGATCGACTTTTAATTTGTCGATTTCATTTCCTTTTTTTGTTGAAGGTTAAATAATTGTCTCAATTACTTTCTTGATGGATTTCCGATTAATTGTTGATACATTTTCCAAGCGAAGACCATCGAAAATGGTAAAATTCTTAAAATATTAATTCCCAATATCTTTAAAAGCAATATCGATTCACTCAAATGACGCCCAGAGAGTTCTTAACACGCATTTAAAATATTTTTTTTTTTCAAATTAAAGTTTTGTTCCGGAGACTATTATCGCCATTTAAACGCAACATTTAATTTTCGAACAGAACATACAAAAAATGTAAAGTAAACGAATTTTTTAAATGGTTTAAAGTTTTTTTTTTCAATTCTTAAATGATTTAAAGTTAATGGTTAAAACAAAACATGGGGCTGGTTAAGTAAGTTCCGAAAGTGATTAGATTCTGAGCAAAACTTAGAAGCATTTCAGTGATTAGTTTCAGGACAAAACGCAGTGCATGTTTCGTTACATCAATTTCTTTATTTAAATGGTTTTAAACAAAGTAAAACTTAATGATCATTGACAATAGCTTGAAGTGAATACAAATAATATAAACGGTGGTTTTACCGTCCGTGTAAACAATTATTTTATAGTCGATGTAAACAGCGATTTTATGGTCAATGTAAACAGTAATTTTACGGTCCATATAAACAATGATTTTATAGTCAATACAAATTTCTACCAGTCGATGTATAAATAGTGTTTTCCTTGGTATTTTACAGGTAAACATCGTTTACCGTTATAACCAATTTAAACAATGATACAAATTGAAAAAGAAAATGAACTAAACTTAAAGATTGCATTTGAGGTAGAGATGAAAAGATTTTGGCAAAAGCATATATATATATATATTTTTTTTTTCCTCGCCCATTCTTAATAGAAGCAGGCTTCTATTCTTTTCTGCAGTCTCACTTGCCATGGTGGTTGGGCTTTGTTACCTCTGTTATTTCGGCCTTCGTTCCTTACTTCATACCCATTGACGCGTGATGCCGCTACTGCTGCACAGTATATGGCGGTGTGTATTTCCTGTAGGGAGTTGTGTTTCTGTAGGTGTACCTGTAGGATATGCTGGTTAGGGATCTCAGTTGCTTTGCAAAGTCTCCATGATGCCTGCTGACGTGGTATTCTGTGTCTTGTTGCCGCATCCTAGCCTTTATATTCCTCCAAAGCGCATTGGAAACCTTCTTCCATTTTCTCCACGTCCCTCCTCTCTTCATCTTCTATGCTTGTTTGGAGCGGTTCTCTTACGCTAGTTGGTGCTTCTGGGTTGGCCACACTGGTTGACGTGTTTGCCAGGTCATTGGCGACTTCATCTCTTAACCTTTGTAGTATGGGCTCTGCTAAGAGATTTCTGGTTATTATGTTCCTGCGTTGGGTTGTTATCCTTTCTATACTGATGTCCAGGTGTGGGTACTGTTGTGCGAATTTGGCGTGAAGTGTGGGTCTGTAATTTGTCATGTCTGTTTCCAGCTTTGTAATCGTATAGTAGGTGCGCATGATGTAGGTGTTCATATCTATTGTCCATGACATGCGCTGGCGTGGTCTTTCAGCCCTAGTGGTTGCACCTATACTAGGCTGCAAAGCACTTTGGGCTGTGTTGGTTCTAGTAGCCGTACAGTTGGAGGCGCCGCTACAACCGCCGACACCTCCAAGGAGAGACTGTTGCATATTTTTCGAACGAGCTCCTCTGCTTAAAACTCGAACGCGGTTCTGATTTAAGAGCGAGACAACCGATGCTCCATTCATATTTTCATTATGGTTCATATCATCAGAGTCTGAGATAGCCTTTTTCACGCCACCGGGGAACCAGATAGCATTCCAACGACATTCTGGATGGTGTTGTGGAGTCAGCTAGTTACAAATCCGGATTTTAATATCCCAGCGGCATTTTCATTGGTTATTAGTACTTTTTCTGATCATTACATGGAGCCAGAGGTGCATTATTGCTGATTTATTTATTTCTCTTGCTTTTTGAGATTTTTAAAGTTTTCAAGTTGCACTAGGCAGAAGCTATTGTGCTTTGTGTTAAGCAGTTTTTTCAGCTCTTTCAATTTGTTTTTATATATATATATATATATATATATCATCATCATAATATTCAACCATTATCTATCCACTGCTGGATGAAGGTCTCTCCAAATGCTTTCCACACAAGTCTATTCTGAGCAATTCGCTTCCACGTCACCCCACCCTGTTTTCTTATTTCATCCACCCATCTAGTTTGAGGACGCTTTCTAATTTCTTCGGTGGTCTCTTGAAATTCATTTGAGAATTTCAGATGTCCGTCGTTGATCATTTCTTTTTGCGAAATGCTCAGCCCATCGCCATTTCAGCCTTTTTACTTTAACCATGATGTCCTCTACTCTAGTTTGCTTTCTCACCCAAGTATTTCTTTTTCGATCCCTCCTTATTATTTCAAGTACACTTCTTTCCATGTTTCTTTGTGTTGCCCATAACTTTCGTATTGCTGCAATTGTTAGATTCCATGCCTCTGATATCATACGACAGGACCAGCAACACACACACTGGTTGAAGACTTTTCTTTTTAGACATAAAGGCAATTTCCCCTTCAGGATAAAACTGTTTCTTCCAAATGCCCTCCACCAAGTTTAATAAGTCTGTTGAGTTCTTTCATAATGCTGCCATCCATTGAAATCAGCTGCCCAAGGTATTTATATTAATCAACAATTTCTAGATCCATATTATCAACTTGTATTTTTGTTTTCTCTACCCCCTCCCTTTCAGGCTTAAATAAGAAAAAAAATTAAAGACGATGAAGAATATTTTATGTATTGTTTGTTACTACTGTAATAAATAAAAGTCTTACACCAAAGTCTCCAAGCCTTGGAGAAATGCGATCCAGACGTTTTTCCACGAATCTATAAGCTACTTGCCTTTCAAACTACGTTTACAGTAAGTGTTGCTTCAGCAAAACGTAGTTTTTTATCGTTGAAGCGCCGTCAAACTTGGCTTCGAACGCGGATGACAGAAGAGACTTTTAATACACACCCACAGAGACATTCATATTGATGTAAATAAAGTGATTGACAAGTTTTCAAAGAAACCAAGATGGCTCGACTTTGCACTATAAACTTAAAACTACGCCTAAAAAACTCTGATAAAAATCCTTTCTTAATTTTCTTAACACATATAGTTGCTGCCTCCAAACACTCCCCTTTTTGTTACTATAGTAATTATTGGTTAAATACAATTGTCTGAGATTTTCTTTTCACTATATTAGTTAATAGCCATCCTGTAAGTCACTGGTAAACGAAGAAAATTGCTACTTTTTGCAACAAATATAGAACTTTTATGACAAGTCTTCAGGAGCGAAACTTCTTCCAAAGGAACCCTTTGCTAATTAATCCTTTAGGCCACATACATTGTCCCATGACACATATTAAAGAGCGCATGTGTGTGTGTCACATAATTTCGTGTGATGATATGGACACATTTTTAGTACCCGTTCCACACTAAGCGAGGATATAAATATATACTCCGAATCTGGAAGTATACAGAGTTATACATGACAAGTTCTAATGAATGGGTTCTGTTCTTGGGTCCCACGTCATAAAAGTGGCATCGTCGTTATTAAAGGCAAAAGGAATTTTCTCTACGGATGCATATTTAGAAGAGTATAACTTTATTCAACCTATTTACAGTTTTGGTGATACATTATATTATGTGATATTTTTAATGTTACGTTAGTTTTGAGGTTAAAAATGTTGACTGATGGTTAAGCTGGAAATGGAAGAGAGCAGAATGCTACTGCTTGTTACATGGCTCTTCTCCGAGTATGTAATATGTTACATAAATCATTCCTTACAGTCTTGTTGGTTTGATCTTCATAACGCCTTTTTGCAAATTTAATGCTGAAGAGGTTTTAAATGTTTTGTTAATTCATCTCTTCATTTGAGAAACTTTGATAATGGACGGGATGTAGCCTGAGTCGGCGAAGGTATTTTATTTCAAA
>QLNU02015003.1:23329746-23357081 GCA_006491805.2 Dysdera silvatica | reverse complement strand
CCATCGACAGATGGTAAAAAACTGACCTTCTTTAATACTTCTTGGGAGATTTATGTGGGCACTTGTCATGTTTTGCTTTTTCGTTTGTCTCGGGACATCAATATGAGTTTTGGAAACAGTTTTACCAACAGCTACAGCTTTCTGAAAGATCTTATGAAACTCATTCTTATCTTTATCGCCAGTGTGAAGATTCTTTAATATTTGCAGAATATCTTCACTGAACTTGCCGCAGAAGCTAGTTCGTGCTAAAGATCTTGGAAGTATACTGAAAGTGATAATGTGAGGCTAAAAATGTAGTTACAAACAAGCATAGATACAATAAAGCTTCCTTTCTCCATGGCGAATGGAAGTTGTGACACAGTGCTTGAAAATGACCAGTTATTTTCTGCAAGCTCTTGAAAACTTTGAACTATTGCAGCAAGAAGCTCAACGTAAGTATTTACAGTGACCCGACGCTCAACAAACCTTGTTCTACAAAACCCCCACCCCAATCTCGATTTTGTTTTTATTCTGGTAATATCTTAGAAACGCTTTCTTCTAAAAGGTTCCCTGCTTGCGTCTAAATAATTGAATTGCCTCATTTAAAACTCCAAAGCTGTTTGAGATTAAAGGCACATTAAGAGACTCAGTGAGAACTAAATTTAGACGATGACTTTCGCAGTGAACGTATATCGCTTTTGGATAACATTTTAGAATTTTTATTTGAACACTATTTTTGCATCCGCTCATTGTAGAAGCTCCCTCATATCCCTGACCAGTAAATGTGTCTGGATCAATGCCTAAGCAATTGCAAGTACCCAAAATTTTTCCAGCCACATTCTCTGCAGATAAATCAGTTAATGGAAAAAAGGTTACAAATTCTTCCCTCAGTGAAGGATGGTTTTCGTTATATATCTGATACATATTGAAAACTGTTCCTGGGCAGAAACATCAAGAGTTTCTTCTCCAATAATAGAGAAACACTCTGCATTATTGACATTTTTAACTATTTCTTCCTGAATTAGCTGTCCACAAATGCCTATAATTTCATTTTGAAATTGTGGATCGAAGCAAGATTCATTTTTGGAACCGTGGGGTAATGTGTTTTTGCAAAAAGCCCAGTACATAATAACGACACCCACAAGTTTTCTTTAGTAGGAGACAATGAGGCAATAGCCCTAGTTCTTGTCCAGTCACTATTGAAGCGAGCTTACAGACCAACCACGATCGTCGTAACAACCGAGGCTCTGCTATTTCGGCAACCGTGATTGATTTGTGAGCTCGTCTGCGAACGTTTGCTTCAATAGCGACCGGACCAGATTTGGGCCCGATGATAATTCGGGCAGCAAATATGTAAATAACTACGAAG
This sequence comes from Dysdera silvatica, assembly GCA_006491805.2. Lineage (NCBI taxonomy): Eukaryota > Metazoa > Arthropoda > Arachnida > Araneae > Dysderidae > Dysdera > Dysdera silvatica. The sequence continues at coordinate 23,355,733 of QLNU02015003.1, read as the reverse complement.
AAACATATTACCGATAATTTCCGATGTAATCACAGATTTAAAGAGCTCAATTATATCCTAAAAAAAAGGAGGGGAAGGGGTGTTGAAATAAAACGGAAGGCGGCTAAAAAAATAAAAATTTCAAAGATGGATTCACTTCTTCTTCTATTATTATTTCTAATGCTCTTTTTTTCGATTTTTTTTCCTGAAGGGGTCTGGACCCCAGGACACCAATTTAGCTACGTGTTTGCAAGGGAGTTAAGTTCCTGGGGGGGGCTCAGCCCCCTGGCTAAGGTCCTTCCAAACCTCTCGAAAAACTCTAGTGGCTACGGCCTTGCATGCTATGATTGTATCGATACATGCTGAAAAAAATTTTAAACCCCGCCCCCCGGCGGAATTAAATCCTGGCTACGGTCTTGACTTGCCCTATTTTCAACATATTTTCTCTTTGATAGCAACGAAAGGAAAGCTATGAAAATCGTATTTTGAATATTCAAGAAATACATTTTCTAGCTTTTGTTATTATTTATTTATTTGTTTTTCTTTATTAGATACCTACGGGATCTTCGTCCGAAACTTAGTTGCAAAGGATGGAGAAGGCGGAAACAACCTCACGCTGATCGATAACTCCGGGTAAGTGGCTCCATCTATCGGTTATGAGACATACAAATTGCTAAGCAAGACTTTTCAGTCAAACGTGAACCATTCGTTATCAGGTTTTATAATTCTGGGATATAAAATAGGAGGATTGTTTTCAAAAATTGTTCTGCGGACTTTTTGTTGCTGGGTTTGTTGTGCTTTGTAAATTGTTGTAGTTTACAAAACGTTGTTAACGTTGTTTGGTGTTATTGCTTTTTTTTTTTTATTTATTTACGTTTGCTGTGACTCTCCTCAACACATTGAGTGCCAAGGAGCATTACATTCATAAGGCAGCTTGTGGTATTCATGTTCCTATTTATAAATTTTTTTTGATTTTTCAATTGCTATTCATATTCTTTGTTTGCATGATTTCTTTTCATGTCGCGTCTCCATTGAAGTCCATATACAATAAAACCTCGCTTAACGACCACCTTTATTAAGCGACCACCTCCCATGACGATCATTTTTTCTGAAAACGGATTTTCTCCCCACCATAGACTCAATGCCAAATTTACCTCCATTCAGAGACCTCCTCTTTGAGCGATCACTTTTTCACGGAACCCACGGTGGTCGCCTTAAGGAGGTTTTACTGTAGTTGTTAAAAATGCCAAATGTTTGACAACGTTATTATATTTATCAACACCTTAGTCCTCGCTCTAGCAAGGCCGACTTTAGATATAGGCTAACCTATGTGGTTGCCTAGGGTCACCCACCAAAGGGGTAAGGAGACCTCCGGCTAAAGCAAGCCATATCTACAATTCTATTTATTGCCACCTTTTTTCGTTTCGCCGGGCCATAAGGCCGCTAATGGTCGAACATGCAAAAACATTTCTTACCATCCCCATCCCGATACAATTTGCCACGTTTCCTTCCTTACCTTACCATGACAACCATTATACAACTTTCAATTCTCCGTAAAAAAAAAACACCTTTATTTGAACTTCTCTTCGTAAATAGAATTCTCCTTCATAAAAAGGCTTCAATAATCATCTCTTTTGGTTGAAATAGTCTTCATAAATTGACATCGGAAAGGAAGAAAGACAATAGGAGGAGGAAGGAGTGAATATACAATGCTCAATTTCATTATTTAACGTACAAACTATAGCGAATTACATAACAAATTGTAGACTCTACGCACAGAATTAATAGAGTAAAGAAACAACGTTTTTAGTAAGCATAAAGAAATTTAATATATAAAAATATAGTTAAAACAAAAAAAAAATTATGCATTTCGAGCCAAGCAACGTGATGGTCTTCCTCATGAGAAATACATTATAAACAAAGAACCACGTGCTGCCATTTTTCGGAAGCGTTGTTCTCCGGTGAAACTGAAGTTCAACTGTAAGCACTGGTGTCGGGCGTGGTCTCCAGCTTCAGAATGGCCCACGCGCGGCTGAAGTATGGCGTGGATTTTTGATCGGTCACAATATCTAATGACCTAAGTTTAATAAGGTAGGCCTCTAGAAAGTCCAGTTTAAGATTAGATCTTGGCTGACAGAGGATGGTTGGTTCACGGAAATTAAACCTATGGTTGTTTTCCCAGCAGTGGACGGCTGTGGAGGATTTATGAAATTCAGAATTTTTTATACAATTTGGATGTTCTCTGAACCTGTACTTTAAAGCTCGTTTAGTCTGGCAAATATAGGAAAGATGGCATTCGCATAAAGCTTGATAAATTCCCCAGCGTTGAGTAAGCGGAAAAACGTTTTTGAACTTTGAAGTGGGAATTTCATTGTAGGGCAGAAAGTGACCCAAAAATATGAATACCACAAAATTCTGGCCAGAGCGAAATTTGTATAAAAGGGCAAGGTAATGGAACCGGAATAATTAACTGTGGGATGATTAGAAAGGGTTGTAAAGGACCCAGGTTCTAAAGAACAGTCTCTAAAGTACTGGTTCTATAGAACTTGCCATTTTGAAATCTATTGAGGAAAGTAGGGGTTGCAACCATAATATTATTACTCGCTCCTTGGCTAACAAGGAAAGTACTGTGCATTAGCGCTCAGTTGGTGTGTAATACCGTTAGCAGACGGGTTAGTCCATTGCAGTTTAGGGAAGGCCGTCTTGGAGGAACTGGTTTTTCCCGCGCGAAAAACCAGTTTCGGCAAGACGCCCTTCCCTAAACTGCAATGGACTAACCCGTCTGCTAACGGTATCACACGCCAACTAAGCGCGGACGCACAATACCCCATAGCGACCCCGAAATTTCTTGAAAATTTCAAAATAGGTTCACACCAATGTTTGAAGCATAACCCTCACGGCTTTTCATGCGCAAATTTGCGGATCCGAAGTTATTATTAAAAGTGGTGTATCGTTCACGAACGAACCTGTCATTTTGAATCGGTCATTTTGGACAAATCATTTTTGGAACGAATCAGTCATTTTGGTTCATCTTTCAAATGAACGAGGAGCAAGTCGGTCTTATAAAATGAGTGTTCATCCACCTTTTATACGATGTATTCGTAGTTCTGTAAGTTACTCTGCTCGCGACTGACGTACACTGTTCGCAACTGACTTAACTAGTCATTCGCGAAAAAAATAAATAAGAGAGCTACATTTACAGACGGTCTGATTGAACGAATATTTGTCAGTCAGTAAGTAGATCCATGCTGAATATTTGGTTCAGATATTAACCGATTTGAATCTTTAGACCTTTCGCTGACAAGGAAAGCACCTGATAGCGATCTCACCGATTTGTTTTAAATGCACAAAATAGATTCAGACCAATTTTTCAAGAATAACCTTGGAAATTTTTTATTTGCCAATACGAAATTATTAGTAATTTAAGTTGCTACGAATCGACTTTTTTCTAAAAGTAACGGTTGATGTGATGCCCAGCTGATTACATATTCGAAGTCATGCCCACTTAGTTGTACTTACTTTCCGTCGTATCAAACAACTTGAGAAGTGAAGGCGTTGCCATTTCTAGGGAGAAACAGCTATGAAAACAACGCAGGAAGAAAAGTTAGTATAAGAGTGAGCAGAGTGGTAGAGGAACTCATGGGCGCCGACGACATAAAAATATTGGGGGCGGGGGGACAATATACCAGTAGAAGGCATTTTGTTTGAAATTGAAGGGGGACATGGAACCCCAATACAAATATTGGAGGGCGGGTCCCCCCTGTCCCCCCCGCTAACGGCGCCCGTGGAAGAACTTCTTTGTGTGATCCTGCTTGTTAATTTAGCAGTGAAAGTTGCTGTTGAAATATGCTTTCGATATTTGTATAATTTTTATTCTCGCGCTCTTTTTATTACGAACTTCCTGAACTCTTGCCACTGGAGCAATCTAGCAGCATAGATTTCATAATTATTGTTTCGGCCATAGCACTTTTTCCATGTAATTATAATATTTTATTGTTGTTTGTTGATGATAAGTATGTTATCAAACGCTTGTAGTTACACATACATTTTCCTTTTGGTTGCTATGTAAAGGAAAAAGAATGTCACTCTTTGATCAGCTGTCAATCTGAGTGAAAGTGCTTTTTTTTTAAATTATATAAATATGTCTTATTAAAATATAATATATATATTTTTTAATTATATTTCTCCTAGTTCTTCACACACAACCACAAGTTTTATCACCCCCCCTAAAAAATAAATAAAAAGACGAGAGGGGGAAAGCGAAGGATCGTACGTACTTCAAGTGATAGGGTTAAAAAAAGGGGTCAAAAGAACGGGTCATTTAAATGACTTATATCGATTGATACAAATTATCAAAGGGAACGACTTTGCACATCACAATTATTAAATGTTTAAATTTCTGCAAAATCATTATTTTTTATTTAACTAACAGTTAAAGCACCGCAAGCACAGGTAATCGCGCGTACGTGCCGAGCGCTTCTTCAACCGCTAACGATGGAAAAATAACCGTCTTGTAACACCTTAAAATATTAATAACTTCGGATCCGCAAGTTTGCGCATGAAAAGCCGTGAGGCTTATGCTTCAAACATTGGTCTGAACCTATTTTGAAAATTTCAAGCAAATCGGAGGGGTCGCTATGGGGTACTTTGCTTGGAAGTTCAAGAAACCTCACTACTTTACAAGCCTTTCTAACCATCCCACAGTCAATAATTCTGATTCATTAACTTTGCCCTTTTATCCGAAACTTAGCTTGGTCAAATTTTTGAGGCATTCAAATTTTCGGGTCAATTTCTCCCTCTGCAATAAAATTCCCGGTTCAAAGTTCAAAGATGTTTTTCCGCTTACTCAACGCTGGAGGTTTATCAAATTTGTTGCGAATGCTATCTCTGCTACATTGGCCAGATTATCCTTAAAGCACAGGTTAAGAGAGCATCCAAATTATATAAAAAATACTGAATTTCATAAATCCTCCATAGCCGTCCACTGCTGGGAAAATAATCACAAGTTTAATTTTCGTGAACCAACCATCCCTTGTCAGTCTAAATCTAATTTTGAACTGGAATTTCTAGAGGCCTACCATATTAAACTTAACTCACTGAATATTGTGAACGATGAAAAAGCGACGCCGTATTTCAGCCGCGCGTGGGTCATTCTGACGCCAGATGCCACATCTGATACCAGCACTCATAATCGAACTTCAGTTTCACCAGGGAACAACGCTTCCGAAGAATGGCAACACATGATCCTTTGTTTATAATGTGTTTCTCCTGACGAAAGCCAGCACGTTGCCTGGCTCGAAATACGTCAATTTCCTTTAACTATTTTTATATATCAAATAGCTGTATACGTACTAAAAACATATTAGTATTTATAGAGAATTAATGTAATTTTTCGCCACTACAGGGCGTAATGACCTTCTCTGCCCACCTTCTCACATATATACTTGCAGTCTCCGCCTAGGGCTGTCCAATAACTAAAGCCGGCCCTGCATTCTAGCGATGCATGAGGATGATAAGAGAGTACAAAAAGCAATACCGACTGATACATTGTCTTATCTTTTCTAAAATTATTTTATAGTTCGGCTAAATATTTGTGCTTACTAGGTTACTAGGAATATTTGTGCTTACTAGTTGAGCTTACAACGAGTGCACATTGACGACATCTTCATATAAACATCAATATGCACTTAAGTGCATATCCTTACGTGCACTTCTTAAGTAAAGTACAGTCGACCCCGCTTATAGCGAGATCTGTTATAACGAGTATCTGGTTCCAAGGAGAGGACGCAAAACACTTGATTGATTACATTTAATTATGCAGGACGACACCCCTTTATTGCGAGCGCACACCTGTAATAGTGAATCTACTAAATCTCCCTCGTAATGTGCGAAGATCGAGTCTAAAGATAGATTTTCACCTTCCTTTACAACTTTAAAGTTTTTTTTCTAAAGTTACGACAACTGACGTAGCTAGTGGAGTGGATTTAACCCATCCTAGAAAAAATTTAGAATCCCTTTAAAAATGTAGTCCCCCCCCCACAAATTTTGCCACTAGTTATGCTAATGGTTATGACATCCGATATTCCTACTAGTGGTGTGTCAAATAGTTCAAAGACCGATCCACTGAACGGGTCTTTTTATTTGTGATAGATGGCAAAATCGTTCATTGACCGTTCAAGCGTTTACTGGTTCATTCAATGAAGGCTCTGATACATCTTTAAATCCTAGTTCCGAAGATCTTGTCACTAAGACAATATAAGCTGTAAGCAATCCTGGGGACAACGATAGTAATGAGAATTTTCCCGCCAACCCACTACTAATATACACAATGTCATTAGAGTGTAGTGAAAATATCTAAAACTCTATTTCACTATATAATATGAAAAATACGCGTAAATAAGGTTATGTTTAGTTTCGCTTTTCTGCCCCAGTTTTTTTAAACCTGTTTTAACGAGAAGCCGGATGCAATGAGCAAAAATGCCGCTCCCTTGATGCTCGTTATAAACGGTTTCGACTGTATATCGGATATTTTACAATGAAAAATTTTGAAAATATGTGCAACTTCTGGAAACTACAACTAATTTAAATTTTACGTTGATATTTTTCAAATTAAAGATCGTAGGGGTAAAGGGGATAATGTCTTGTAATGCTTATCGAAAGACCTTTCATATTCTTTACGTACGCAATCAGTGTTTCCATGCACTTGGAGAACCCGGAATTCTTAGGAAATTTTAAATTGTCCCTCAAACGTCAGGGAAAAGTTAAGAAAAAAGGGAATTTTTGGTTAAGCCTGGAAAAGTGAGAGGAAACTTCCTTAACTTTTGTTCTGAATAACTATATTTCACGTGAAAGGAAATTTACATTCCCCGAAACTGAAGTTCAGTTCAAAGTTTTGTTCGCAATTAGTCAATGAATTTTGTCAGAAAGGTTAGGGATTTTTCTTTTGTGGGTAGGGACCCTAACATGAGCGCCCATTAGAGTACTTCTAAGGTGGAGGGGAACTGAAAAAAATTGTTACATCCTTTGTCGAGAATTTTTGTGAATGTACAAGATACCAAAACGCTACAAAAATAATTGATATTGCTTGACAATTCGTAATGAGCTAAAAAGTACCTTATTTTAAAATGTAACTATAAAACTTTTGAAAGTAAATGCATAGCAGGTTCGGGCAAATCAAATTTTTAAACGGCTAGGTGGGGGGTCAGGCACGCTCTGCCCCTCCACATGGGCGCCCATGCACTCTAGCCATTTACCATAACTATATGTGACAAAAAAATTACATGTTTCTCAGTGGGAAAGGAAGAGAAAGGCCAGAAAAACAGAAATATGAGAAAACGAAAATAACAATTACGTCGTCATCACCATCATCATTATCATCACCAATTTCCCTAACCACGGCTAAATTTCTTTGATCGCCACATCACTTTGTAAGTGTTAATCAAATACTTTAATATTGGCTTGCGGGTACTGATCAGATACTTTGGTATCAACTTGGAAGTATTGACCAGACATTTCATTTTCGGCTTGGAGATATTAACAAGACACTGGTATTGGCTTCAATTGTCAATTTCACACTGGTATTGACTTAGAGATACTGGTAAAGAACTCTGGTATTACTTTGGAAGGTAACGAGCAGGCAGGCTGGTGAACTGTTTAGCCAATTTCTCTGTAGCTTCTGCCCTTAATTCAAATTGAAAATTGCTTTAACAGGCACAAATCTCTCCATTTGCATCAAGATACAACATTAGGTAATTCGCTCGTTCGCTTCTACACATTTCCACTAACCAGGGGCGGATTTAGAGGTCATTCAAGGGGGGGGGCGATTAATGACTTGATTTTTGAAAATGATACCTCATTGGACCTTTACCTTGTATCTTTTCAATGTTAAATTTTCATTCAAGGGTAGGGTGATCGCCCCCACCTCCTAAATTCGCCCCTGCTGCTAACTCTCAGCTTGTCTCATTTCGGTTACTATTCATAGACTAAATTATATATTTACTTAATTATACTTCTTAATTTACCTCTTCGAGGGTGTGTATGTTAAATCGTTGACGAAGCATCTTCTGTAACTACAATACTTTATGGAAATAGGTCACGAAACATACATCCTTCTTTGCCCCTATGATCTTCAATTCTCTCTAATCGGATTTCATAATTTAATAAAAAATGTACTTCTTTGTATAAATTCACTGTTAAAAAATTTTGCTGTTGTTGTTATTTGTTATTATGCATTGTATCGGAAATAAATGTTTTTAAAGATATTTCGTTACTAAATGCTTCCTTAGTTGGCTAACATTCAACTGTAATTAGGGGTTTGAGGGGGGGGGGCTATGAATCATGACGGGGAAAATTGCCAAATTCAAGCCAACCGAATAATACGTTCTTTATTAGCGAATAAAAAAAAAAGTCCTTTTAGGGATTTTTCATCAATTTGGGACGTGGAAAAAGGGACTAAAATCATCGTCTGTCGAGTTCGCGAAAAATAATCGTGCGTCATCATGTCTTATCAAGCGAAATAGACAAGATTCGCGCAGTCTATAAAATGAAAATTCGGCGATTTGCTTTTACAGCCAAATTCCTTAGAATTATTAAATACAGAATTGCGCATGCCATGCTTTAATCGACATGAAATACACTCAATTAGGCAAATTCTGACCGAAAAATGCCATGAAATGCTATTCGGGGTAAGTACAAAAGACTGTATAACAAGCAAGTGAAAAAAATCGCCTAAGATCGATATTTAAATTTAGTTGGTTTTAATTAACATTACTTCGCAACTATCCAATTCGCAACTATCTAATTCACAACTATCTAATCCGCAACTCTAATTCGCAACTGTCTAAACAGCAACTCTCTAATCTGCAAGTAATTTGGTAGATTTTCAACGTCAACGACAGCCATCATTACTGCATTTACGGAAGACTTTAACCTTATCTTTTATTGCAGATAAACAGATCAAAAGCAATAGCGGGTGTAATAGACTCGAATTTTAAGATCCCGGATGCAAAATACCAAAACATAAGAAAAGGACGTGGGTATCTGCAAAAATATAATTCTGAAACACAAAATACGTAACTACAGCTAAAAACGGATTTAGAATAGTGCGATCCGTTCAGTCGTCCAAGAAGCCAAGAAAAATTGGTTAAGGAGATCAACGAATATGGTATAATGGCTCCGATGTGCCCAAAAAATCCAAATCCAATCTGACCATCGTATCTTTCATTATTAAAAATGTTTCAATAAATCAAATTCAATTTTTTAAATTCTAAGAATTTAATAATTACATTAAAGGCCTATTTACAGCCGACAACTGCAGATGAACAGTTATCTGTTCTGATTGTTCCCTTCAATGAAATGGTATCGTCCATGAATTAAATGCCATACAAATGCTAAGGAAGAAAAGGCTCAAAGGGCCGTTTTCGTTTAGGAAGGTTGATCAATTTTGTAGCTTTCATCGTTAATTTCCCTCTCCTTACCTTTAAAAATATTTCTAAAGGTTTATCTGATTAAGTTTATAAAACTGGAGTTTTAAACCTTATTTAATTTTCTTATTAAACTCGTTATTCAACCTTTGTATGAATTATCCTTTACTATGATATGTTTAATTAAGTTAAACGTACATGAATGTGATAAAACCTTTTTTCAACGAAACTAAAACATGGAACTAATAGTTTTATAAAGTGTATAATTTGAGTTGATAACTCTCATTAAGTAAATATATATCATACATGTTATACAGATTTTGCGTAGATATGGAGCTGGAGACTTGTGTAACCCCCTTCCCTTATAAGCTTCCTATGTACGCCAATGATGGAATTGCAAATAAGAAACTAAAGAAATGAAAACAAAATCGAAAAGGAGGAACGTTTTTAACTGATTGGAGAATTAAATCAAGATTCCAAGTTATTGAAACTCTTTAGGCTTCAATGTTTATGTTAAAACGATTTAATTTCTGGCGTTTTAGAAAAGTTATGTGATTTGGTTGTGTGTGCATATATACATCATCATTATCATGTTCACCCATTACCTATCCACTGCTGGATGAAGGTCTCTTCAAATGCTTTCCACAGAAGTTTATACTGATCAATTCGCTACCACGTCACCTAAACCTTTCTTATTTTATCCACCCATATAGTTTGAGGACGTTTTCTAGGTCTTCGGTGATCTCTTCGAATCCGGTTGAAAATTTCAGTTGTCCATCGTTGATTAGTTCTTCTTGTAATATACTCAGCCCATCGCCATCTCAGGCTTTTTACATTAACAATGATGTCTTCTACTCCTGTTTGCTTTCTCATCCAAGTGTTTCTTTTTCTATCCCTCCTCATTATTTCAATTATACTTCTTTTCATGTTCCTTTGTGTTGTCTATAATTTTCGTATTGCTGCAATTGTTAGACTCCATGTCTGTGATATCATACGACAGGACCAGCAACACACACTGGTTGAAGACCTTTCTTTTTAGACGTAAAAGCAATTTCCCCTTCAGGATAAAACTGTTTCTTCCAAATGCACTCCAGCCAAGTTTAATACGTCTGTTGAGTTCTTTCATAATGTTGCTTTCCATTTAAATCAGTCGATCAAGGTAAATATATGAATCAGCAATTTCTAGCTCAATGTTGTCAACTAATACTGAAGTAAAAAGTTTTGGAGAAATGGTATCTCCCTGCCTCACACCTTTACCAATTTTGATAGTTTTGGTATCTTTATGTAACCGAAATTTTGCACTTGCATTTTTATACACACGTTTCACCATGTCAATGTACACATCCTCAATGTCTGTTGATCTTAAAGAGTTGATGACTGCTGATGTTTTAATAGAGTCAAAGGCCTTCTCATAGTCAATAAATGCCACACACAATGGAAGTTCATATTCATGTGTTCTTTCAATTAATTCTCTTAATACTTGAATATGGTCCACTGTACTGAATCCACTTCGAAATCCAGCTTGTTCTCTTGGTTGAGCTGCATCTAATTTTTTCTGCAGGCGATGTGTTAGCACTTTTGTGAAGATTTTATAAATAGCAGGTAACAAGCTAATTGGTCGGTAATTTTTCAAATCCTCTTTATCACCTTTTTTATGCAAAAGAATTACTGTTGCAGAATCCCATTGGTTTGGTATGTTACCGCTGTTAAGACATTTGGTAAAGAATTTTGCAAGTATGTCTTCTACATATTCTCCAGCTTCTTTTAGGATATCTAATGTAATACCATCATCACCAGGGGCTCTTCCTTTCTTCATATTTTTTATTGCAAATGAAACTTCTTCTTTTAAGATTTTAGGAGCTGTTCCTTCGACTATTTCAGTGTCTTCGTTTAATCCACTGTTTCCGTCTTAATTTTTTCTCTTTTCTGAATTTTACTATACAGGTAAAAATATGATCCATGATGATATAAATGCTATTATTATTATTATTTATGATACGAGAATGACGAAAGTCTGATTACACAAAATGTTCTTTCTATAAACCCTATCGGTCTGCATGCTACGTCTTTTTCTACTGATTTGTTAATGTTTAATAACATTGCATTTTAATTGCTTTGTGTGTGTATATCTCTCTTGATTACCGAGTTGGATACAAAACTTCCAGATTTCACTACAGAGGACGCTGTCTCCCATCTGATGACGCTTGACCACTTCACCAACACCTAAGTGTTATAGCTACGGGATTTATGTGTGGCTAAACAAGAACTTTTCTTTGCTCCCTGTGTATTTCTATGTGTGTGCAAAAACAACTCCCTCTTGGATATATTTATCTTTCAGAAAATTGTTTTTCCTTATCTTCATGTGTATCAATTATTCACCTCCGTTTGCTCAGAGTAGTTATAGCCCACCATCCCTAAATGTTATTCCCTTGCATGACGAACGAGAAGACGGAACGCGCTGAAGAAGAACGCAGCTCTAAATAATAAAGATCACCGTACCTTCAATATTTAATACTTGATGCCATACTAACGTGTTTGGATTAGCCAAGCATACACTGCAGTGCTAGTTTTTGACGCATACGCACACACACACACACACACACACACACACACACATATATATGCAGTATACGTAGCGTTTATTTTATATAATACATTATATTAACGTTTGTTTTGAGAAGAATTTCTCTATTTGGCCTTACTTTATTTTTGGAATGCCGAATTATTTGCGAATTCTTTTGTAAAAACATCTCTGAATAACGGCGTCCATTCTGTTTTTAATGATTTTTTTACTTCGAAACCTTTCCAAGACATTTTTCTTACAATTGTTCTGAACATTTTAAATTTTCCTTCCATGAAAACTTGTTTTCAAGTTTAACTGGTTCCCTTCATAATTTACAGCTCATGTAAATGCATGCAAAGTAATAATATTTAATGCAATGCTGACTAGGTTCGCTGTTACCGCCCTCTATTGGTGAAAATTTGAATTATTTGTCTACCTCCTACGTAAATGCCCTGCTCCTCCTGGTGCTTTATTTCTGTGCAAACCCCACCGTAATGTGCCAACTCGTTTTGATTTTTATGAATTACTGAATTATTGTCGAATTTATGGTCACCTGTATTTAGAATTGTATTATACTATATAACTGAGGATCTATAGAAATTCTTTGAAATAGTAATTGAACATTGCCATTTATTTAGTGAATTCTCCATTCAAGAGAGCTTTTTGACAGTATCTTAGAACTTCGTTAGAGAGGTTTGGCCCCTCATAAACGGACACTCACCCGCCGGACAGAAAAAAGTTTTTGTAGAAAAGGGATATCATTCCTAGATTTTAAAAATGAACCCGCATTTTCTTAGGAACGTCTTTAGTTTTCATAAGTAAAAAGTCTCATAAATAAAATTAAACAATTACGAGTACATAGATATGCTTGCAACACATGTGCATAGATAGTAAGCACACAAATAGTCATCATGTCATCAACACAGTACTTGTAACACACAAAGTTTCTAACATGCAATGCACGTAGGGCGTACACAGAATGTGAACAAAGACTAAAACGGGCTTCCAGGTTGTCTGTCTGAAACTTCCCAGGTAAAATATAAGCCATACCATAATTTTCATGACAATACAAAGCAAGTTTTAATAAACACTGTGTAGTAAAATGAAGAGCTGAGTGTGTTTCATTTCTCAGCATACCAGTATCACAGCCCATGCTCTTCCCAGGGTCTAGCCAATGAAGTAATTTTTTAAAAAATACGACTTTTTCATCCTCATCGTCATGAGTAAGCGGAGTTCTATACTTGTCATTTAGCCGTATATCTTTATGTGTCATTTTTACATTTACAATACTCCACCATGTATAAATTATTTTTATAAATTCTGAAGTATCTTCAAAACGAGGCAATTCTAACAGTTTACTAATTTCTAGTATACCTTGTATTGCAAATTCATTGAATAACTGCAAAACAAATTTGACATTTTGTCTCTCTAAATTAGTTGGGGTTAATTAGTGCTTTATAAGACAATCTATAATTATATTTCACTAAATTAAATTTGTCTCGTGATTGTACATTGTTTTTGAAGTTGCTAAAGAAGCAGTACAAAATGTTTGTTTGTATTGTTAAAATCAGCATTATTAAACTGGGGAAAACACATCTTTTTTCCAGATTTTTCTGATTTACCCAATTATTACGAATGCATTTAAAAATTATGCACGTTGCACCATAAAAAATCCAAGCAAACAAACAAAATATGCACGCTGTCAATAAGATAAAAGAGGGGTACAGATTGATTAGTTAGGTGCGGAAGCATATTTTGCAAGGAAGGAGGACTGATAAAGAAAGACATTGACTTTTATTAATTGAATTATTATCCAAAATAACAGCTATGACTTCGAATCCTATACCTTCTAAACTTAAAACGATTTTTTTTTTATAAAATTATGCATAATTTCGGCAGTGAATGTCTTAACTGGGATAATGTGGACCACATCTTTGAATGGTGATCTGATACTATTTATCATGAATACATGTGCAATTGAAGGCTTGGCCAGTGATAGTACCACCTTTACAATCGAAGAATGGTTTCATATGTATCTCATCGATGAGTAACACAACAGTTTATGATTATCATGCAAGTGCTTAAACTTTGATGTGATGTAAAACAGAAAACGAAATTCATGTTGTTTTCATCACGTGGATTAGTGGGCAAGCATAGTCGCCGTGTGGTAGAAGGATGGATAATATAAATACTTGATATCCAGATTGGTGTAAAAACTTGTAACATATAAAATAGCAATGAGGAAAACACTAGTACTTCCGAAGAGTAGCAAATTTTACACTTCTTAAAAAAAATATACTTAAGTTGTTCTAAAATAAACAAGTAGGTTTGCTCATATTTTTCATTAACATTACATTTTATAGAATTTAGAAGGACTTCCACACATGACAATACGGCTTGGATTGAATTCTCATTCGGCAAATGGATTTATTTTAAAAGTGATAGTACCTCATTAATTGTAACCATATAGTAGTAAATGAGGGGGGGGAAAGTGTACTTATCTAAATTGAATATTTCCGTTTGGCCAACATGTGCAGTCACTGACATTTCAGAACTAATGACAAAGGATGACAATATTTTTGGGAAGATTTCATAGCTATATTAAGAAACATAATGCTATCATCTTTTTCTGCCACAGTCCGAAAATCGTCCGATTCAATTAAATACATTCGCATTTTCAAGTCTGTGAGATTAGTCACAAATCTTTTTGCATTAAATCTTTCTGCTTCTTTCGTGCTCTCAGCTATGGCTATGTCTTTGCTGTTCCAGTCTCTCTTTTCTAGAATCTGGAATTTCTCTTGTAAACGTTGAAGATGACAAATAGTCTGCACAATTCGGAAATTGTGACAGTACTGCATGTGCAAGGAGTTTCGGTCTTTGTAAGACGAGCAGTAATAATTTTCCTAGTAGTTGAATCAACGACACTGGTAGCCCACTGTATTTCACTTGGTTTGAAATGAAGTTCGCATACCTGGAAAAAAAATTATTAAACCTATCCCTTTTTTTATAAAATATAGTCAAGTCTCGTTAGTACGAACTTGCTTGTCACGAAATATTGCTTATTAAAAATTTGGGCGCCAGTACACAATTCATCCCACAGTACTTTTTAGTGGGAAGTGTTTCCTACATGCATGGCAGCAGTGTCAAGACTTTCCGCTATGTTGCTTACGTCATGTTGCAAGGCCCCTTCTCCTTCTCCTCCCCTTACTCGTTCAGCAAACTTTCATTCATTCATTCACTAACATTCATTTATTTTCTTGGTCAGACGTATGGGGCTGGAATATTGTTTTTATGGTGCTCTTTGTCATCGCCTTGTATATTCACAAATACATCAGAGACAACATTACAATCATACTTAAGTTACTTTTACCGTACCAAGAATACTTTTGCACCAACCTAGCTCTATTATGCGCACTTTTACTTCTTTTCCAATACCGCCAGTGAAAGGCGTCATCCACCTTAGGCCTAATTCACATTCTCATTTTCTCCTTGGCGAACAATGTGCGTGTGACGTTGATGTGACGTCACAAAGTGTCTGACGTCACAACTTCACCCACAGCGACTTTTTGATTCTTTTCTAAAGAAAAATTGTACTGCGGGACGAAATCTGCACTACCATGAAAATTTGTTATAACTAAAGTTACATTTAAAAAAGTTAGCAAGTGTGTCCAGAATCCCATTCCCCTCTTTGGCTATATCCTTTTCTAGGATATATCCCTGCTTAATGATGCTCACAGAAGCATATGCAAGATGTATCACAAGTGGAATTAAAGCATTGTTTGCATGTTATTCTATATTACATTTAAAATTTCATAATTTTAATCTAAATATCTTTGCTTTGGACCATTATCGCGATTATTTCAAGAGTATGTGGTATGTCACTAAGCTCAAAAGCAGAATAAGGTAAAAAAGATTTATCGGTGAAATTGCATGGTTCATTACACGGCTTGTGACGTCATTCTTAGGAATCTCTTCTGTGCTATCGTCCTACTCAATCTGTCTAACGTCATACTTGCGCTTCCCGTTTGAGTTTTTAACGCCATTTTCACGTTTCTCAAAACTTTCGTTTTTTCATTGCAGCGAAATTATGTCGAAAATAATTTTGTAATTCATTTCTAGTCTTATTTTTAATTAAGAAGTTGAAGGTTTTTGGTGATTGAATTACGCCATAATGATTTGTTTTGCACGTTGTTTCCGGCCACCATGATTGTTTATGTAATGATTGTTTACAAATGAACTACGTATTTGTATTATACCTTTCGGTTACTTAATTAGACGTAATACCGAGACATTTGTTTATGATTAAAGATAATGGTGAAACTGCATGGTTCGCCATACCGCTTCTCTCTCTCTCTCTCCTTTTTTTGCAACATTGCCAAGACCGATTGCTAACTTCATGAAGGTCTGAATATCAGGATCATGTGTAAGTGACCACCGAAAGGGTACAGGATACTGCTGTATGATGTATCAAGGAGGTGACCTTGCCATTTCTGTGGTTATTGTTTTTAATCAAAAACAAAAACCCATTAGTGTCTTGGTATTATTTCTAATTAAGTAACCGAAAGATACAATTCAAACAGATAGTTCATTTATAAACAATCATGGTGGCCGGAAATAAATCGAACATGCAAATCAAAACGATAAATTATGATGACGTAATTGAATCACTTGAAAACCTGCAACTTCTTAATTAAAAATCTGACTAGAAATGAATTACAAAAGTATTTCCGATATAATTTTGCTGCAACGAAAAAAACAAAGCCTTGAAAAATATGAAAATGGCATTAAAAATTGAAAAGGAATGTGTAAGTAAAACGAGAGCATGGAAGCGATGCCTAAGAATGACGTCACAATCTGATCTACTGCAATTTTCTAAAAAATTTAGGAGGAGAGAGAAATTACGTGAGGAACCATGCAGTCTGGCCAAACCAGAGAGCTTACGAGACCCCTTTCCCTTGATGCATCGTGTAACAATATCCTGTACCCTTTCAGTTACTTACACATGACACCAATATTCAGACATTCATGAGGTTTTTTTTATTGTTTCTAATTAAAAACAATAACTACAGAGCTAGAGAGGCCTCGTCTTCGTTTGTATTCGAGTATGAATTTTGTAAAAAGTACATACTAACCTAAAGAACACCATCATTTAGTTCCAACGTAGCGGAAGCTGACAGCCTGTTGCCAATCGATTTTGGCAACATTGCAAAAAATTAGGAGACACAAGCCGTGCTACGAATTATGCAGTTTCACCGATTTACCAAACCAAAGATAAGGGAGTGCTCAAGTATTACGTAAGCACCTTTGGGGAGAGAGGGCATTGCTGTTGTGCTTATTTTCCTATGTTAGCCAATGTTAATTTTTGCTTAGGAGGGAGAGGGGTATAAAATGGCCAAAATATTGCTTATGTAATACTTAAATTCTCCCTAGCTGGAAAAAATAATTAACTATGTTATTGTATTTTTTTAATATATTTTATATTATTTGCACAATTTAACAATATTAACATCATGATCACTGGAGTCGACAGGGGGGTGTGGCACACTGGAGTGCCCCCTCCTCTAAATTTTATTTTTATATTATTGTTTTCATATAATCTTTATCTGGAATATTTATGATGATAGTTTCCGAACTGCAACGTTTAACAACCCTGCTTGTAGTAAATTTGCTCTTTTTTAGGGCGCCTCCATGATTGCAGGTGGTACTAAGAGATTTTGGGAGCCCTGATTCTAGTTACGCCCCTGCCCTCGACCCGAAGGAAAGCTGGCTATGCCTATAATGTTAACTACAAATAATGTTCCAAATCATTAATTAAACACTGTATTAAAGGAATTAATATACAATTACCTAAAATCACACAAGTAAAACTGTTTAATATTTCTAATTAAATGCCGTAGGCAAGGAGGGGAGGTTTTAGGAACACGTACCTCATCAAAATTTCAACTTTTTATAATTACATTTCAGCAAATAATGTCCATTTTTATATTTATATTCCCCACCCATTGATAAAAATTTTGTTCCCTTCTTCAAACCAGCCCTGGCTACGGCCTTGATTTATATTTTAAAAACGCACACTTTATACTATCCGCAACCAAAAGCAAATACTATAATACAACAGAAATAAAATTCACTATACCTTTGAATTCTGTGTAAGAATGAAATCCTTCCGCTTCGTAGCATGTACTCAAACTTTTCGCTGCTCTTCGTTCTTGGGGTAGCCAAAGATGTGGACCTTCGGACCACTCTTGTAATTTCTTTGCATCCGGGAATAGAACACATAAACAGCATTCTTAATGAATTATAATTTCATACGAAAATGAATGGAAAACGCGCGAGGTGTTTCACAGCCGCATTGTGGTACTACAGAGGGAAATGCGTGTCTTTGCACACGGGGTTCAAGGGCTATCACCTACTGGTGATGACTTACCACTCGAAAACGGAAATCGTGAAACGGCCTTGTGTTAACGGAGGTCGCGGTAGTTCTCACTCCTAGTAGAGTCTAGTCCCAAAGCCCGGGCTTTGGACGCCTTTGCGGTGATCAGGCCCTGGACACCACACTGTGCGCTACGGCGTAGGAAAGAGAGGGCTCAAGGAGGCTCAAGCCCCCCATTGGATGTCAAAATACATTCTCTCTAAGGCCACATCACATGATATTATTTAAAGCCACTTGAACCCCTCCTGTAGTTTTTGAAATGCTGCGCCACTGGTAGCAGGCAATTCACAACACGATGTGTACATGAAGAAGGCATCAAATCAACGTATATATGAACTTTTAACTAATTTGTTACCAATTTTGACCAGTTTCGGCAACAGATTCTAAAAGATGCTTTAAAGTAGTGGTTCCCAACTGGTGGTCCGCGAAGGAGTCCCAAATGGTCCGCGAGACGGGTCATTGGGTATTTAAAAAAAAAAACTGTTGAAAAAAAAAAGAAAATTATTATCAAATATTAAAATTAAATATAAAAATGAAACACTGCTTTGTTTACTTCTATACATTTACATCTCCCCCCCCCACCCCACAAAAAAAAAGACCCTGCTCCCTTTTTATTATAGTCTTGCAGTCAACTCGTCCAGGGACGGATTTAGAGATCATGCAGGGGGGTGCGATTAATGACTTGATTTTGGAAAACGAGACCTCATTGGATCTTTACTTTGGGTCTTTTCAATATTAAATTTTCATTTAAGAAGGTGGGGGCGATCGCCCCCCTTCCAAGTCCGCCTCTGAACTCTTGAGAATTTTTCAAAGTGGTCCGCGAGTCCAATTGAAGTGGAAAAATGGTCCGCGGCTTAAATTGAGTTGGGAACCACTGCTTTAAAGCGTCGAGGAAACACTACATGTCTTGCTTTGGAAGCATATAACTCCAATTCGTTGGAACCTAGTGCGCTTAAAACACGCGCTCTAAAGCATTTATTATGATGGTGATGATATAAGTGCCTTTTTATTATGTCGATATATCACTCCAAGTCTGAAAAATTTCTTCCTTTCATTCGATGAAAGGAGAAATAAATGAAAACGTCCGATGGAGGAAGAAAGCGAAGATTGAAAAATGAGCCCGGGAAACCCAACCGCAGAATTTCTTGCGAGGCATTCTGGGAGTATGATGTACGATTTCAGATTGGGAGCTTCAATTTCCATCGATAGAAGAGAAACTGAAGAAATGATCAAGAACTTGGATGCGACATCAAATGCAAAGAGTCCGAAATTGATTTGTTACATGTCGAACTGGCTTATACGATATATACGGTCATTTTAGCAGGAGAAAATGATTCAGCCATAGAAGTATACACAAATCGTCTATGTTTTTGTGTGTGTGGCTTTTCTCAACGATGTGCTGATATATTACGTCACTCTAAATGCCTAAACAAAGGCGCAGTGCACTCGATACGGAATCGGTAATGGGCAACACAATGTGGCGAGTTTGTTATAAGTAATACATGTATGGTGTGCATATAAATCCACTGAGCATATTTATCTGCAGTGCATATCGGAATGCTATTACTACTACAAGAAAATATAATATGCATGTAATCAAACACCGAAGAATATAGTCAAAGAAACAGTGAAGAATATAGTCAAAGAAACAGTGTGGAGAATATAGTCAAACAGTAAAGACTATAGTAAAATAGTAAAGAATATAGTCAAATACACAGTGAAGACTATAGTCAAACAAACAGTGAAGAATATAATCACACAGTGAAAAAATCAGTGAAGAATACAGTCAAACAAACAGTGAATATCGTAGTCAAACAAATAGTGAAAAATATAATCAAACAAATAGCGAAGAATAAATCAACAATGAATATAATTTCATTTACTGTATAGAACTCTGGTTAATGAACGCTTTTTACGAAGGCGCAACGTAGATTTTTCTGAACTGACATTTTAATATTACAAATGAAATAAAACACGCGTAAATATAGAAGTAATAAAATTAATTAACTTATGGAAACAACAGTTCATTAATCTATGGAAACATTAAAGCAATTTATGGTAACATTAAATTACTTTGTATCCAATTTGTACCAATAAAATAATATATCTAACATTTATTAATTATTATTTTTTATTAAAAACATTAATTCGTTAAATTGTTTGTAATTATTTTATGGAAACGGTAGTTAATTTATTTATGGAATTAAAAATGGTTAACTTATAAAAATGAATAACATTAAATTATAGAAATTATAATTGTTATAAGTTAGATATTCGATATTTACGAATCTTTAGAATTAATAGTTAATTTATGGAAATAATAGTCAGTATGCTATGTACTACTTATTTCCAAAAAAAAAAACATTGTATATAAATATATATAATAATATATATAATATGTATTGCATTATTGAAAGCGATATTAAATTATGAATATTTTAAGTTACCAGACACTTTTAATTTCCGAAACTATAAAATGACGGAAGTTCTTAGTCCATGGACTCAGATTTTCGGAACTACAGCTTTTTCCGGGAATTTACGAAGTGCACAAATCTAGCAATGCCATTAAGCAGACAGCCAATCACAACACAGGAAAGTGGCGCCATAAAAGCTACTTTCATGCAAAACCGAACAAGATGGCCGCGTCTTTATTCCCTTAGATATGTTGCCAAAGCCGATGATCAAAATTTATTTCCAAAGACGTCTTGTCGATTAGATGGAACAAAGGTGGCACAGCTGCCAAGAACTTCGGAAGATGTGCACCCAAAAACTCGGGAGGGCCGATAAATTAATTTACACATCGTAATTAACAAAATTCTCGACAGACGGAATTTGTAATTAACGGAACGGTTTAATTGCACTTGTCTACTAATGGGGATTGTGGTGTCTGCTATTTTTCGTAGCTGCTCGCTACAGAGCTCCGAAAACTCGGCACTTTGTCCTCGCCACTGACAGCTCTGCCGCTGTGAAACGCAATTAATGCAGCTTAAGAATCCTGTAAATGGCATTCGAAGATAATCAATTTCAGAAGGACATGGAAACAACAACTTCGGAAATCTTCGGAAACTGTGCAGCATTTTCCGAAGTCATAAACAAGAAGTTGCAGAAAGCAGACGAGATTTCGCAAAAATATGAACCTACGTTCCGTGTTAAGAATGTCCAGGGCATAATTAATTATTCGTTAAGACATTTGCATTGACATTTAAATTGTTTGAATACCATCGTAATGTTATTCGGAGTAGAGATGAACAGTGGAAATAAGAAGGATTCATGATAATTCATTCTTTAAAATGAATGGGTTAATAAATTATTCCTTCAAAGGAATGATTATCTTACTGAATGAATGATCATTCATACTGAATGAATCATCATTCTTACTAAATGAATGATTATTCATACTAAATGAATGATTATCTTACTAAATGAATTATTATTCTTACTAAGTGAATGCTTATTCTTACTAAATGAATAATTGGATGACTTAAAACGCTCACTTTCTCTAAAAGTGATGCAATTCCAAAGAAAAAATATAAATGAAAATATATATATTTGGTTTAAAGGATAGAAATGTGTATAAAGAATATAATTCGATTAAAGAATTGAAATAAGCCCAAAGTAGAGTGGCGTATATTCCAGGGGCTCTGGGTAATTTCAGGTGGACCAACTTGTGCTTTGCTTTTTAACAATATTTTCAGCAATTGTCTTTTGTTTCATGCACAGTCTATATATGTAATTTTTGAAAAGAAAAAGTAAGAAAAGGCTATTCATGAAGTTTTTTAATCAAGAGGGAAGCTGCCCTCTCTTTCAATTCTAAGCCATTTATGAGAATAATCGCCAAACATGTTAACTTTTGATGATCTCACTCATCCTACAAAGGCATAACATAAACAGTTGGCAGCCATCGTGTCGCCAAGAGCCAATAAAAAGCCATGGTGCGGTAAGAAAGTATTGCAGAAAAGCCATTATATAATTTGGCGCAGTATAGCCCAGATGCTCTTGCGCCATAAAAAAGCCAAACAAACTACCAATCTACCATTATATATGATGTGGAGTATAATCTCCTTTTATAGAGAGGCTCGCCAATACAGGGAGTTGCTGTGTTTAAAATATCCCAAAGAAAGCGCAGTAACACATTATGTGACTTTTTAAAAACAGACAGTTGAATCTCATTAACGTGAATAGTCAAGGTAACAAAAAATTTGCTCACGTTAAAAATAATGCACGTTATTTGGAGAAGACAGGATCCTATTAATATTGCTATACCATTTGACGCAGATTCAGGAACAGTATATATATATATTAAAAGCAATTCAAATTACACGTGTTCACGTTAAAGCGATTGAACTGCATACTTTAATAAAAATGAGCATGATTTTTTTTGTTAATTATAATAATTCTTATTCTAATAACATATTAAATTGAATTATGCTATTTATGTTATAAAATATATATATATCACAAATAGTAGTCAAATAATTGACTAAACATCATTTTGGTTGCTTTTGGATACATTTTAATAAGCGTATAGCATTTTATAATATATGTTAAAACAAATGGACGCAATTATATGAGAATTTATATTAATCATTTATTAGCAGGTTTCAATAGATATTGAACCCACTATTGCTTTTGATCTGTCCGTCTGTCTACATGTATGTATGTATGTATGTATGTATGTATGTATGTATGTATGTATGTATGCATGCAATAAAAGGGTAAGTTAAAGGTCTTTCGTAAATGCAATAATGAAGGCTATTGTTAGCGTTGAAAGTCTACCGACTTACTTGAGAATTAGAAGGTTGCGAATTACAGACGCGAATTAAAGAGTTGTGGATCAAAGAGTTACGAATTAAAGAATTGCGGATTAGAGAGTTGCGAATTAATGTTAATTGAAACCAGCTAAATTTAAATATCGACCTTAGGCGATTTTCTTTCACTTGTTTGTTTTGATTGAATTAAATTGAAAGAACACCCATTCATGTCTTTAGCCCAATTATTATTCATCATTGAAAAGTTGCCTGCTACAAAGGCTGAAGAAACAGCAATTGTGGCTCGTCAGCTGAAAACATGGAAGCGCCGTGAATAAATTGTATATTGAAATATACAAAAAGACATTCTCTCCTTTCAAGGGACGAACACTGCAATAACTTTTTTTTTTTTAAATCCATTTGGCCCTTTCCTGCACACACAGCATGATTAGTACTGATGAATGATTATTTGACGTGAAAAGTCTTAAAAAGATCTTTATTCTTTTCATCGTAGGAAAACATCTTTCTGGTGGATCATTCCATGTCAGTTGGTACAATGACTTTTCCCTTACTAATTTCTATCGCTTTCATTTTTAGTACACTAAAACTAGTATAAAAGATAGTTCCAGATCTCATTTTTTTCCATCCCCTTTTTGAGTTATGGTGGTTTAACATTGCCAAAAATAGGGAATTTTGACCTTACCTGACTTCATTTAAACCTAAAAATCTCGTCCCAGAATTGAGATATATCAAAAACAAAAATATCGTTCTCTTCAGAATTTCGTGTACTTTAATATGATATGTGACATAATGGGTTATATTTGAATTTTAAAATCAATTTAAAAATTTAAAAAAATTAAAAATGTCAGTGAAAAATAGTATGAAAAAAAATTTAAAAAAAATTACATGACTTACTCCATATTTCTAAAAGATCTTTGCAAAATTTCAGCTTGGTATCTCAATAGGATCATAGTTTTTAAAAATATTTTATAGGTGCATCCATGCCTTATTAAGATGCACAGTAGAGCCTCCATATAACGAACTTCCGTACAACGAAAGTTCGTTATATGGAGGTATTATATAAATCTCTATATAGCAAAGGTTTAGTAAATCCCCATGGTCATTATTGTGTGTTCGCGCTCAGTTGGCGTGTGTTACCGTTAGCAGACTGGTTAGTCCATTGCAGTTTAGGGAAGGCCTGCCGAAACTGGTTTTTCACATGGGAAAAACCAGTTCCTCCAAGACGGCCTTCCCTAAACTGCAATCGACTAACCCGTCTGCTAACAGTATCACACGCCAACTGTGCGCGAACGCACAGTACGTATGAAAGTGTTTCTATATAACGAAATTTTTTACGATCAAAACTGAAAATCGAGTTGTCACGTCAGCGGCATTGGGTTTCCCAATACCGTGGGGGGAAAATACCCCCCACGGGGTATTAAAACTTCTATTTTTAAATGGTTGAATGTCATTTATGAGAAACAGTCCTTTACTGTAAAGCGGGATTTTAACTGTGGTATTATATTGTAATACCCTGGTTCATGAATACATCGTTTCCACCTAGCGAATTTTCTATATAACGAATTTTTTTTTATGGAACCGTCCATTTCGTTATATGGAGGTTCTACTGTATTTGGAGAAAAACCTCTACATTGAGGGATAATATCCCAAATAAATCCCTATACGAGGGATTTTTGAGAAAAATTTCTTTTATAGGGATTTATATTTCATAATGCACGGGTAAGATGAGGTTTGAATACAGAAATAGAAAAAAATCCACATGTTGGGAGCTGAGTATTTTATATGTTATAGCGACAATTTATTCGTCTGTATTATAATACAAAATAAAAATTAGAATTCCATATTTATATTTAATGTTAAAGGCATCTTCAAATAACTGGTTCTAGAAAGGGTGATTAGTAAAATGCGTTTTCCTTTCTCGAATCGAAAACGCCCGACTTCCGAGAAGACGGAGGCCAAGCGTTGTACAATCAATCGTCTAGAAATTCATAAAGCAAAAACGTTAAACTGGCTTGCTTAGAGCTCTTCAATAAACTGCGTTAGAATGCATCAGTCAACTGCCGAACCAAATTTAGCTCCGAAACTATCAGTATTCTTAAATGGCACGTTTAGTTTTATATGTCCTTTTAATTGTTTCTGGTATTTTTAATTTAAATTTTCTTGGAGACCTACTTCTTCGTCCGGAATTTATTGAATGTTTTCCGGTCGTATTTCCGCCAGCTCGAGACGAAATATCCCTCTGTCCAAGGAAGTTTCCCTTAAAGAGGTAATCTTGTCCTAGCCCAAAAGAAAAGTTGTTCCTTTTTCTTTCGGAGCTTCTGAGTTAAATAGTTAATTACGGTGGAAAGTTGCTGAAGGTGGGGTTTGTGAAAATGTTTCTGTCTTGGGGGAATTATCGCAGGAACCTCATCAATTTTAAGGGGCGAGGATTTACAAGCCTACTCGTTTCACTTGGTGACGTCAAGTTTAGGAAAAAGGGAATTTAACCCTTCGCTTGTGGTCCGGATTCCAATCGCCGGAACATTGCCATTAATTTGTTATTTTTACTTTGTTTTGTGTGTCCCCGAATTCCTGAATTCTCCCTAAAAATCTTTTTCGAAACGGGTTTCTCTTAAATAACTTAACAACTATGAAGGTACTTCCTCAACGGAATAGTTGCCATTGGCGAAGCGGTGCAAAAAAGGTTAACTATTAAGTTAACCAACTACTTTTACTGTTAGGCAAAGGGGTTGGGGCTTTGGGAAGGCGGCGCTGTAATCCCAGAGATAATCAATTGAAATTTGACGACTTGCTGCGCGAACAGCAATCAAATAGTAGGGAG
>QLNU02015003.1:23316116-23326553 GCA_006491805.2 Dysdera silvatica | reverse complement strand
ACAATATTACTATTATGGACAATATTACTATTATGCACAATATTACTATAATTTACACCTTTCGTCATTATTATACTCAAACGTCCCAAAGCAATTTTCCTCCATACTTGAAAAAATAGACACCTTTATCGGTATCTTTACCCTGAGCTAGTAACTAAGACACACATGGGGAAGCTTATATGTTGCAATTATGTGGAAATTTACGAGCAAATCGACTTGTCCCTTACCACGTCTAGCTTCTCCATAAATTTCGTTGACAATGAAAAATTCCCAAGTCGGTGACCTTTACAACTCAAGCTTCTCCAAACTGAATGACAAAGATGAATGACAAGCCAATGACGTAATGTGGGATACTGACCACGTCCAACTTGGGAGTCGAACTGGATAGTGATTAGCCTCTAGGTTGACACCGTGCCCCATGTTGTCTTGCTTATTAGCCCATGCTTTCCGTATTTGCATATAATTGACACTACATACGTTCAAAGTCTGCTCAAACACACCACGACAACATAGACGTACATGCCCCCAAGAGCGCTTCTTGATGCAGTAACGCGATGTGTTTTGCATATCAGCCCTTAATTAATCGCTTAATTAATCAATTAATCACTGCGTGTAATAAATTAATTCCGACAGCGGGATGTCTATTTCAATTAACTCAGGATTGTTTATGGGGCAACTTTCGGGATTGAAGTCTTGATCCCCGTTCGTCGGGGAAACTACCGCATGCGTCGCCATTAGGCCCCATCCCTACGGTGGTAGCGCGTTCGTTTGTGGCACCGTAGACTCGGGCTCGAATCCAATGGTGCTGTAGAACACGTGCCGTTTTCCTGCACACCGTAGTCCAGGGTTTGGTTCCCTAAGCAACAGAGGCACATAGTCCTCGAAATACTGAGTGTCCGGGCACAGTATGACCCAAGTTGTGCCAGATAATACAAAACACTCAAACCACTATTCCAACCCACCTCTTCCTCGTGCTTTAAGCAGGCTTCATGTTCAGACATGTAATGCAGAGTGATGATATCCAGTGTATATCGGCTCTCTTAATCGGATAACTTCAGATATTAACCGGATAATTCTTAACCGGAAGGTTCACTCTAGTCATGGGGGGGTGGGGTTAACTTAGGTTTTAAGAGGTTCGGATTCCTCGGAAAACTGTAGGTCCCGGCACAGCATGGGAGTTTCAGTCCATGCGCCGTAAAACATAAACGAACAGGCGATATCTGGCCTTTGTACATGCCTCTGTACCTCGGAGATATTGCGGATTTGCTTCCAGCCCATCGCAATATAGCGGGTTACACGCGAACCTTTTCATAAATGAAACTTAGTTTCCCAATGCAAATGAACACTGCATTGTAGTCTATTGAGTGCACAGCATCGTTATTAAGCAATTTATTTATTCATGAAATGTAACGCATGGAGGCACAAAGTGAGCATATACTGTTGGAAAATCGCCATTGGCGAACTTACTCACGCAGAACTACTCTAAATACTCAATTTGTAGATAGCGCAATAAAACGGAGCGCAGTAAAATGAAACATACCCGTGTAAGGGCCATACCTAATACTAGAATGGTTTCACACATTCCCTTTAAGGAGCATTTATATAGAATATTACCTTAGCATCGAATTAGAGACACCTCTACTATAATTCTTATACTCCTAGGTCCCCAAATCCAAAGGGGGACCCCTTGGGACCTCCTATTTTTTATTCTGTCAGAGGAACCCTTAGAATACAGATCTGCCATTGCATCGATTGTTTACGGTGTATTTAATAATTAACAAATTATTAAACGCTATTTTTATTCATTCTACGCTAGCGCTACAAAATTCGCTTTTGCGGGCCTGACCAGATCAGCTGGCCACAGATGTCGCCGTGATGCAAGTTATGGGATTTTAAAAATGAAATATGTACAAGCACCCTTTCTATACGATGTTAAGAAATAAACAAAGCAATTGTGCCTTTTGTAAGGGCACGATTTTTACTTTTATGCCTACCTCTTGTCATCAAAATCGTTCCTTTTATATAGGGCACAGGTTTTCATCATACGAAGATCATTAGAAAACATTTTTGTTTTATATCAGGAATGTTCAGAATTGTTTAATGATTAATTAGTCAGTCGTTTACTAATTCACTCACCAGAAACGTTCACTGATTCACAGATCAGAACCATTCACTGATTCGCTGATCAGAACCTTTATTGATTCACTGATCGGAATCGTTCACTGATTCATTGATATGAATTGTTTACTGATTCACTGATCAAACTCGTTCACTGATTCAATGATACGAATTGTTTACTGATTCACTGATCAGAATCGTTCACTGGTCAGAATCGTTCACTGATCAGAATCGTTCATTGATTCACTGATGAGAATAGTTCAATAACTTACTGATAAGAATCATCCACTGATTCACTGGTCAGAACGGTTCAATGATTTACTGGTCAGAATCGTTCACTGATTCACTGAATCAGAATTGTTCACTGATTAGTCGTTTACTGAGTACAATGGTTGACAGACCAGTCATTTACTGATTAATTGATTAGAACTGTTTACTGATTCATTGGTTAGAATCATTTACAGATTCGCTGATTAGAATCGTTTACTAATTCACTAGTCAGAATCATTACATGATTAGGTCAATGAACGTTTCCTCGCACCTCTTCCTTATATATTAGAAATTGATCGACTAATTGTCATATATTTACTGATAGGTTCTCTGCCAGATTCCAACGGGCCGCAGAGATGACGACATCGAAACAGTGTCATCTTTTGGACGCAAAAAGCGAGATACAGAAGATAAAGAGGGATCAGAGGTCTTGAAGTCAGTGAAACTATCAAAAAGCCTGTCAGTTACGGCTGGAGATTTTGCAGCTGCCGAACCTTTGGTGAAAGAAAACTACGCTTTTCCAGTCACCGCCGGTCCCAATGATAGTAAGTAATAGCAATTTATGTCGATGCCAAGTTAGTTCAATTTTAGTTAAAGTACTAAAAAAAATCAAAACTAAAATCGCCAGTATGAAAATACATCTTCCTTATCAAAACACCTGATATGCTCATGTCATAAAACACTGCAATCAATCAATAATTGTCAAACGTTCCAGTCAATCAATAATTATCAAACGCTCCAATTAATCACTAATTATAGAACATTGCCTCAATCAATAACTATCGAACACTCCGGCCAATCAATAATTATCAAACACTCCAATCAATCAATAATTATTAAACACTCCAGTCGAATCAAACATTCCAGTCAATCGATAATTATCGAACACCATTTAACCTTTAGCTTACGGAGCTGGAAAACAGAAATTTGTCATTCCATACATAGAAATATAGCTTCTTCCATTCCTCCCCATACAAATAAACCAAAGTGGCACCTAAAAGCGTCGCTACATGTGGTCACGAGGGAGATGTAACTGCAAATAAGTACAAATAAACGCCGCCAAATAACTTTAGTGGGCATGTATTGTACACTAGTGAAGCACATTAGTGAAAGATAAGAAACCTTCTCATAATCTAATAGTAGATTGTTAACTTTCGTACCAAGCCATGAATGAGAGTCAGAGAGGGGAAAAGGTCCTTTTCGTTATCATCCGCGATCAAGCCATTTGTACCATGAACTGACCATTGGCTAAAGGGGAACACGAAAGTGGGGAAGGAAATTTCTGGGATAGGGCTTGTCCCAGCCTCGTTCTTTTGAGGGGCAAATCTGCTGGGATATACGTCGTCCCACCCGTAAGCTAACGGTTAAAGATTATTAAATATAATATATATAAAAAAAAACTATACTATAAAATAGTATCTGTAAATCTTCATTTATATCGTGTAAATGTATCTTTTAAATCTGTATTTGTATATCCTGTAAAGCTGCGTTTACACTTTGTAAGTCTCTGTTTAGATCTTATAAAAGTATTTTGATCTCGTGTGCTTTAAGAGGTTCGCATTCCTCGAAAACCTGTAGCTTTCGTGACTTTTGCTGTCTTGTGTCATAAAGTACGAACAATAATTTGATCTTACAAACCCACTTTTCGATCTTATAAACCTTTGTTTACATTTTGTGAATATTTACCCAGATGTTGAAAATTTTTATTCAAATCTCGTAAATCTCTATTAATAATTTGTAAATGGCTTTTTGCACTTCATAGATCTGTAAACTTTTATTTTCATCTTGTAGATCTCTGTTTACATTTCGAAACTTTGTTTACATGTAATAATTATTACAATTTCTCATTAGCCCACACACCAGTAAGAAAATTTTGCCCGTAATAGAAGGATGAACGTAAAAGCGAGGGATATTATGGGGAAGGATTTTTGGCCTGGAAATTTTTATCTAACGGTAAAAAGGGTATGACCATATCTGAGAGGCGCCCCTTAAGAGGAGTTTTACTGTACTTCTTTGCCCGGGCGAACTAGGTCCTTTCAAAGGACTCGTACTTTGGGTTTTCGAAGGTCGCAAGTCCATTATTCCATGGGCTACTAAAAATGTGCCCAACTATCGCCCATGAGGGCTCATAAGCCTAAGCGTCAACGGCCCCGTCCGCCCCTGCTTCTTTGAAATTTAGCGTTAACATCCCGGCTGCTTTTCCATGGTCAACATGGAAAATTATTATTATACTGAATAACCATTCCCATAATCCTTTTCGCTAGACATTGCTACCAATTACTAAACGTAATCTTTTTCCTCTACAAGCACATTTGCACACAGGTAAATAGAAAATAGATGTATGTACGCGCATCCACATACACATCTTAATTTTAGGCTGTTTTCTCCCCATTTGCGCCTACCATAGTATAGCGAACCAATAAGTGTCATTGTGATTGTAGGTTCGATTTTTTTGAATCAAAAATCCGATTTCTTTTGGACGACTTCATGGCTAAACTTGACGTATCGTCCCAGGCAGCGTAAATTTGTATAGGGACCGGGTATTACATCTAGATGTCACTTCCGTTTCAGATATTGTAACACGCTCTCTAACGAACTTTTCCCGTTCCTCGCGAGGAATACGGTGCTACTTTAGCGTCCAATCTTCCAAACACCTCTCCTGTTTGATAGACAGATAAACAAGTCAATTTCAAATGGCGAAGAATCTTATACTGCATCAGTTTTTCATAGTGGCTGAAGTACGAGCACTACAACGTTATCTTACTGTCCCATATAGCCCGGTTTGGTTTATAGGAAATGGATCAGTTTGAGCAGAGTTCAGCGTCCACGTAAAGCCGTAGGTCCCTTCCCTTCACTGGCGTAGGCAGGGGGGGTTCCGTTGGGGGTTGTAACCACCCCATATGACCATTGTACCTCATCATTGTAAGCTTGTAACCCCCCTCATGAACTTTCTGCGTACGCCTCTGCTTCTTTCAACGGACTCTATTTCCACACGGAAATTTATAAAGGAAATTGACGAACTCAAGTGGTTTTAGAGTGAGAAGAAAAAAAGAAAAGAAATATTTAAAAAAAAACATTAATTAATTCTTGTTTTTGGAATATTATAGAATTTTGAACGAAATATGTAGAATTTGACAAGAAGTTAGTGACAAGTTAAGTGTCTTTAATTAAAAATTTTGTTTGCTGTTCCTAGAATAGAAACAACAACGCCAGCAATAGAAGACACTGATTTTTACGTAAAAAATTAATTAATATCTATATAATGTGACACTTCGACCGTTTTCCCAAATTCATTAATTTTTTGCAGCAGCACTCCAAAAATTAATAGGACCAGAACCCCATTTTTAATGATTTTTTCGCTTCGGGCACTCCAAAGTAGGGAAACCTAATTAATCGGTGAACGTCAACAATTGGGTAAAAGGTGACAGGAACCCCGACGCCCCTTCCCTGAAAGACAAACTTGCGAACAACTTATTTCCATGGGCGTTTGACGCCCACGTCACACGCATAATTAAATTAATTGAAACAAGTTTCCTCACCCGCAGCAAAACTGAAAATTGGCAGGTTGAGAGACACCATGGTGTGCTTACCGAATTATTCGCTTCAAAGCTAGCCTTAAACGCAATTAATTTTTCCCCCCTCCGCATATGTGTGTTTCTTAACTTTAGCTAATATGTGGCCGCTGTCTACGGAGAGAAATGTAAATAAATGGAGAACAATGCACGTCATACTGGCGCTTGAAATTGATCTATTGATTGGGTTTCATGGCCTAGGGACATCAACGGTCATGCTGAGACACCATCAAACGCAGACATAGTTCAGAATGTTGTTAAGGAGATGCCATGTTGTCAGTTCAAGCGGTTTATTTACATTGACTAATTTTAGAAGCTCCAAGTGGAATGCAACCATTAAACAACAATTATTTTATATAACCATTAGACTATCATTGAACTACAACCATTAGCTTGTTATTAAACTACAACCATTAGACTATCATTGAACTACAACAATTAGCTTGTTATTAAACTACAACCATTATACAATCATTAAACTACAACCATTATACAATCATTAAACTACAACCATTATACAATCATTAAACTACAACCATTATACAATCATTAAACTAAAACCATTAGCCTATAATTAAACTAAAACCATTATTAAATTTCAAGAGATAAGTTTTCAATACTGTTTATTCATTAATATAAGTGGCATTTTTACATTGAAACTTAGCATAATGTACACATAAATACTAACAGTTTTTCATGTAATACTTGTTTTTGTGTTCACGACTCATCCCAATAAAGAAAGGGTATTTTTTTCCAAGAAGAAGGGGTGGGGTTTTATGGAATACTAGTATTTCATAATACCCGATATGAAATCATACTGTTTCATATAACCCGACAAAATATTTACTATCCTTTTTAATAGACTTTTATTTTAGGGAAGAAAAAAAAACTATGGTAGTATGTGCCTGTTCTTTCGAACTTTCAATTGAGTCATTATTTTTTTATGCTGTTTATGAGGTTCTTATGAGGTGTAGGTCATATGGAGTGCACAATATAGACATTGTGTCATCGCAACTTGGATGTGATCATGTCACTCTTGTTTGCTTACCGTCGCACTTCTCATTTAAGATTCAACTCCTTGATAAGAGTTTCATGGGTCCATTGAAATTTCATCACAGTTAGGAAATGAGAACCTTTTTAAGGCACAGCACACGACCTTTGAGTATGTATGACATGACGGAGCTGTTTGGCCGATCTTATCTCAAAGTTCAAAGTGTCTACATAGCAGTTAATGGCCTTAAAGCCACTGGAATATTCCCTCTAAATAGGAAGATCTTTTCCAGTGAAGATTTTTTTCTTCCACAATAACGGAAAGATCTGAACCCAACTGCGATTGCGATGACCCCCAAAATTCTGAGGAATTGAAGCCTGCTGCTTTTTCATCTAAAAGTCTTCTAAGCTTGTTCATCTAAAAGTCTTGTTCATCTAAAAGTCTTCTAAGCTTGTTCATCTAAAAGTCTTCTAAGCTCTAAATTGGTTCAAACCTCAGAGATACCGACGCCACCATCGAAAAAGAAGACTTCCAATAAAGGTAGAAAACGCGGGACATCCTGTGTTCTAACGCATTCTCTCTCTATAAAAACAGATGTAAAGCTCGGTGTTAAGCAACAGCCAAAGGGGACCAAGTATTTGAAAGGCAAGCACAAAAAAACAGAGTACCCCAACCGAAAAATAAATTTTCAAACAAATTAAACGGAAGATCTACAGACGCCTCCGGCACTGATGAGGAAATATTCCGAAGGATCGTCTGAATTGGACTTCATGTCCTCTGCTATACCAGACGATACGGATGCAGAATGTTCGTTCTTCAATGGAAATTTTTCCGAAGACAACAGTGGAGAGATCTGGATAAAATATTTTGTTTGCTCTCTGTTGGCCCACCTTAATTGTGCTGGCACAAAAACAGATCCTTACATTTGTGAGATGTGCAAATGAATTGAACTATATTTTGATCATGCTTCCTTTCATACCAATAAACCTGTTCTCTCTCTCTTTTGTTTTTGTTTTTTGCTAATTTTTTTCCGTTTTCTTCATTTTTAACCCCCTGTTCCATATTACCCGACTACAGTCGAGTCTCTATTTAACGAAGTGCCATCGTTCCTCTGAAAAACTTCGTTATAAGGAAAATTCGTTAAATAGAAATTAACATAAATGTTGAAACTTAATTTCGATAAAATGAAAAAAGCTAAATTTGGACAGTAAAGACTAAATTCAGTAGACTCTTCTTTTTCAACGAATTTAAATATTTTTCGTATACAAGTACGCACAAATTAATAACAAAAGTAAAGACTGAGGATTACTTTATATCTGTATGATCCTCATACAACATATTTGAAACAGAGAAATAATCACTAATTTTGCTTTGTACAGGTTTCTTATAAAAAACGTTTTGTTCATAGAAATTCTCACACTTTTGTAAATATCGGAACACGTCATCTATAACATTTTCTTCAACAATGCAACACGTATGTGCGAGAAGCAAATTTCGTGGCTTAGCCACACCTGCAGAGTGATACATCCCCGCTGCTTCGAAGTTCCCAGTTTAGAACAATAGAATTATTTATCACAACTGACCCTATGTCCACAATACAGAAGGCTACCTCACCTCCGTCTTTTTGCTTAAAATCCTCAACTACCCCTTCTACCTAACCATCCCGCTGAAAAATTGTAAAAGGTAAATTAAAAAAATCAAATTCTTTATAAAAAGAACTTCGTTATATAGAAATTGTTTTTCGTAATATGGAGACAAATTTACATGTTAATGCCATTCAAAGTCAAGGTTCCGCCGAAAATTTCGTTAAATAGAAAACTTTGTTAAATGGAAGTTCGTTATGCGGAGATTCTACAGTATCTCATAATACTCTCCAAACGAGCTTTTTAATTTTTTTGTTTGCATGTGATAAAATTCTATGAAGTAATTTTTGACTGTAAATAACTAATCACAAATTGTTGAAGTTTGTATTTGTATTTGAGTTCGAGTTTTAAAGAACATCGTGCTGTAGTGTTACCTGAAATATAAATGGTAGTCCATAATATCCAAAATTCAACTCTGTAACCATGTAACATGAATTATATGGATGGGAGGGAAATAAATAAGCACAAAACGAAGTATCCTGTGAAATGTTTTTATCGCATATAATCGCCACTGGAAGCTATACAGTTCTCATAATGAGTAAAATTTTGTCACTGATCTGAATGCGAAAGAAAAAGGAAAAGGAATAATAAAAATGTAAAGTACAGGAGCAAAATGGACATAAGAATGCAAAATAAGAATAACGAACGAAGGAAAACAATTAGAAAAACTTCAGAAAATGAAGGAAAGCAAAGAAAAAAGGATGTTAGCCTTCCATAGTTGCGCCAACGGAGAAGGCATCAAACATTATTGTGCCTAGGGCACTTCGTACACTAAATCCGGCCCTAGGCCGGATTCCTCGAAGGTTTTCCGTAAGATTCAAAGAATAGATTGGTGGTTTCCTTACGGCAGCGCCATCTATTGGCGGAAAATAGTTGGAATCATGGAAATGAAGGTGGGAGGAACAGAGAAAGAGAGAGAGGGCACAGCTGTCGTTAGACAAACAGCACTAGCATTAAATGCCAATATTCTGGGTTCCCTAAAATTTCACTCCCATCTATTTCCATATATATATATCATCATCATCATCATATTCAACCATTATCTATCCACTGCTGGATGAAGGTCTCTCCAAATGCTTTCCACACAAGTCTATCCTGGGCCATTCGTTTCCACGTCACCCCAACCTCTTTTCTTATTTCATCCACCCATCTAGTTTGAGGACGTTTTCTAGGTCTTCGGTGGTCTCTTGGAATCCAGTTCAGAATTTCTGTTGTCCATCGTTGATCAGTTCTTCTTGCAATATGCCCAGCCCATCGCCATTTCAGCCCTTTTACTTTAACAATGATGTCCTCTACTCTAGTTTGCTCTCTCACCCAAGTGTTTCTTTTTCGATCTCTCCTAGTTATTCCAAGCATGCACCTCTCCATGCTCCTTTGCGTTGTCTGTAACTTTCGTATTGCTCCAACTGTTAGACTCCATGTCTCTGATCCATAAGAGAGGACTGGCAATACACACTGGTTGAAGACCTTTCTTTTTAGACACAAAGGCAATTTCCCCTTCAGGATAAAACTGTTTCTTCCAAATGCACTCCAGCCAAGTTTAATACGTCTGTTGAGTTCTTTCATAATGTTGCCATCCATTGAAATCAGCTGGCCAAGGTAAATATATGAATCAGCAATTTCTAGCTCAGTGTTGTCAACTTGTATTTTTGTTTCCTCTACAAAATTATTGAACATGATCTTAGTTTTTTGTAGGTTCATCTTGAGTCCAACTTCTTCACTTCTAGTTGAGAGCTCTTGTACCATGTCTTGGAGTTCCAATGGGTCCGTTGAAAAAATAACAATGTCATCAGCAAACCGCAGATGATTTAAATATTCACCATTTATTTTTATTCCCTTGTTA
>QLNU02015003.1:23295540-23313005 GCA_006491805.2 Dysdera silvatica | reverse complement strand
TTATACTTTCTAGTAGAAGGTGACGCATATTTCATCACTGTAGAAGCATTTGCTGATAATGCAGGATCATAATTAGCTGACCGTTTCTTCCTTTTTCCATATGACTCCATGTTGTTTGAGCATCGGATCTGCATAATAATTTTTATATAAATTTTTTAATAAAACAGACTGAAAAAACTTATACAAACATAAATATTGAAAATGTTGCCAAAACCACACTGAATGGCTCTGACTTCGTTCTACCATACTAATTTGCAGCTTTTCATTTATCCGAAATAAAAAAAGCAACCTTCAAATTATCCGAAATAACTTCCTAAGAAATATTATGTTAGTGATCATCCTATATCCTTTAAAGTCCTACCCTTATTGAAGATCATAAATTATCTCGCAATCATGAAGATTTAGTTTGTTCAATTAGTCATATCCTTCCTTCGTTCAACTGGTCATCTTCTGTCGACATAATAATAATGAATAAAAACTTTATTTTTTCAGAGGTCATGAATATTTGTACATAGTGTAGTTACATTTAGTGATACGTAGTTCATGTCCACCAGGGCATCAGTGAGTAAAGACAAAATCTGACGAAGCCCATCCTGCCCGAGAGAATATATATTGAATTATTTTGCAAATAAGTATAACTTAAATTATAAAAGGAAAAGCATTCAGGAATAAGATGCAAGTCTAGTTATTATACATAGCAAAACATAAAAACGACTTTTTACAAACAGATACAGACACAAACACAAGATAGGTATTCAGGACAATCTGTCATATTCTCTCTCCACACACTCATCACAATATTCAACGCTCTCACTATCTCCTTCCCCATTCTCACTTTACCTTTATAAAGAATATATTTCAGATATTATATGATGAAATTAAGTTGTCTTGTTTAATAATTTGTCAGTGGGCCCCAAATGGAAAAAATATGCCTCAAGAACCCATGTTTTCCCTATATCTTGAATAAATTTCTTATTTCATGTTCGAATTTGTTTAAAGATAGAGGGGATATGATCGTTTGCGGCAAAGAGTTCCATACGTTCGTGCCAACATGGCTTATTCTTCTGCATGCCAAGCCGATTCTAGCTGACTGTGTTCTGCAATCGTTTCTATTGTGGTTTGATAAAGGTGTTGAGGTAGATGAATGTCTATCTTGAAGAGCACATATCTCTAGAAAATTTTACGCATAAAATATATAAGAAAATAGATTAGGATTGGTAATTAATTGCCCACGAATATTTTCTTCAAATTTACGACCCTGAGCTAAATGTGGACTATCACTGTAATGGTGGTAATAGTTGTTATCAACAAATCTGTGATCCCGAGCATCAACCACTGAATGAATGGTAAGGCATTCTTCTTTATGGCGTAGTCCTTATATACATTAATCCCCCGATTAATGTCAACAGCCCGATAAGTTTAAATTTCCTTAAAATAACCTTTTCCCTTACAATCTTCTAAACAAACAAAAAAATCGGAAATTATTGAAAACTGGCATTTAATTTGCCGAGTAGATAGATCATTAGAACAGAATGCGTATTGTATCCTTGAAATAATAACTTGCAGTACGTCTCTGATTATTGACTAGAGAGTAATACCATTCTTTTTTAAGGAATGTGTTTCAGCATTAACATTCTTCAAATTCTAATGCATTATTTGGACTCATTACCAGTCTCGTTCAAATTCGTTAACTACGATCTTATCTTTCTTATTCACTCAAGAAGTTGACCATTTTGATTCATTCACTCTAAGTATCGGTCAGTTTGATTCGTTCAATTTAGAAATCGGTCGTATTGAATCACTCACCAACAAAGAAAACATTCTTTTTAAATTCCTTGGTGGGTTTGGTTCTTGGGCGTTTATACCTTACCTTACCTTGAGGTTTTGCTTGTGTACCTAACCTCCTGCTTCTTGTTAGACATTGTTATCTCCCACGCCTAGCGTCTTTTTTTGTAATCTTCAGGCTCACAACAGTGGTAATGGAGTCGGAATGAC
This sequence comes from Dysdera silvatica, assembly GCA_006491805.2. Taxonomy (NCBI): domain Eukaryota; kingdom Metazoa; phylum Arthropoda; class Arachnida; order Araneae; family Dysderidae; genus Dysdera; species Dysdera silvatica. The sequence continues at coordinate 23,311,010 of QLNU02015003.1, read as the reverse complement.
CGATTAATCAATAACATTCAAGAGCATTCTGACGAAGCATGGCTTTTAAGTCTTGCGATAGAGATGGCGCTTTTCCAGACAGAGAAAGAGAACCATTAACATAGTATAGGGGGGCTCATGCCCCTATTAGATATCCAAACACATTATTTCTCTAAGGCCTCACCACATTCTCTTCTTTAAAGCCACTTGGAGCCTCCCCCCCTCCCCCATAACCACTTGAGACTCCCCAGGAGTTTTTAATGGCTTGGCTACGCTACTGAAACGTACAAATAAAAAGTCGGACCATTTCTAATCAAAACCAGATTAATGGTAACACGGATGAATACACTACTGCTACGCACGTCACTGCAGGCAGTGTAATGGACGCACATCCTCCCAAGAAATTTGAATATCATGAGACCTAGGAAACCAACCTCGGGACCACAATGAACAAATAGTCGGTAAACGATATGTTTCGCTTGTTTTTTCCATCATTAGGAGTCAAACCTGGATTAACAGCACGCTAGGTGACCGCTGCATCATCGCAGGGACTCAAACGTAATACAGTCAAACCCCGCTATGACGAAGCAGGCTTATAACGAAACTCCGTAGATAACGAATTTTTTGGTCCCGTCCAGTTTCCTATTCTTATAATGTTATTGGATATAACGAACCCCGGATATAGCGAGCCAAAAGTTCGGTCCCTTGAGGTTCGCTATAGCCGAGTTTCATTGCATAAATTTTTTCTGGACCAAGGCATTCAGCTAAGGATATAACGAAAGAAACCTTTGCACTCAGCTTCATAAAAATACATCAAAATTCAAATCAAATGAGGTGCAAAACACGCCACGCATCCAGTTAGGTCACAATTTTGGCTGCGCTAGGTCAAAATTTAAGAGAGCCATGTCAAAAGTAAAAAAAGGGAAAAGTTAAACTCTCATTCCTTTGTCTTTCGTTTCAGCTACATGCTTCTATTATCACCATCGATGAGTTGATCGCCACGTTCATTCCTTTCCCCATATCCGTATTTACCAACCGATGTCTCTCCTTGTTCCTGTTGTCCAATTCTTGCATTGAAATCCCCCATGATGAGCTTGATATGTTGTTTCCCTTTGGTGTGTAACTCTTTGATTTCTTCATAAAATTCTTCAACCTCTTCGTCGGTATGGCTTGATGTTGGTGCATATACCTGTACTATTTGAAGTTGGTATCGCTGGGTTAGTTGAACAACGAGCCTCGCTGCTCGATCTGACGTGCTTTCGACTTCAAGAAGGTAGTCTTTAATTCTTTTGTTGATTAAGAAGCCAACACCACTTGTTCTTCCAGTTTCCGTTCCTCTATAATAAAACAAATGTCCACTTTTAAGTTCCACCAACTCTTCACCTTTTCTTCTAACTTCACTGAGTCCTACAATGTCCCATTTGATCTTGTCAAGTTCTTCTTCCAATTCCTGAAGTTTTGCTTCAGAAGCAAGGGATCGTCCATTAAACGTAGCCAAGGTCAATAACAAACGGCAGCCTGGGCCATTCCAGTGATTCTTAGCACCCCCTGCTTTCATGCCACACTGACCGCTGCCTTGATCAGGAGCACTCCAGCACCTGGAGACTAGGGGCCATGGTTTCTGGTGTGTCAACATAATGGAGGAATTAGCCATAATTTCACCACTAATAATTTTTTCCCTTACATTTTCATAACTTCTTCCCCTTTTATCTTCATTTTTCCTTTTAGCTACTTTCCTCACCCCTTTTAACTTCTGCTACAGCTAATTCTTTAGCCTCCCTGTTGTTTGGCACCAAACTGTTACCAATCCTAAATAATTCCGCCAATAACACCCCCTCCCTCTCTCTTTCAAAATGCCAAAGTGTAAGGTCATGAACTCGAAGAGCTAGGCCCAACGTATCCTTGTAAGTACATGTATAGTTTATTACATTTTTATATATTTGAATATTTCTTGTTAACAGCAATGATCTGTAGGGTGATGTCGGGAGCAGAATGCCTTTGTGCCGTTTGACAGTGTTTTTCGGGGTTTTAGTCGAACGGTTTATTGGCGTTTCAGAAACATTGTCTTGCAGATCTTATATATTGTGTCCGGCATGCGTGTATAACTGTTCCCTTGAAAAAGATTGTACATGCATGCATAGATGCAATATATTGTCATATAATTTCAATCTTCACTCTCGTCACTAGCCCGTTATTATTAATCGTAAAATTGTCTATTCATTTATACTTTCACTACACAGGAATGTATATTTTGTAATTGTGGTATGATGTACATACATTTACACCTATATATACATTTACACCTATATTGTATATACACATTTTAGTGCATAGGCCTTTATTATTTTATTTCATTTTATATAGTATGCAGATGTGGCTGTGTGAATATTGGTATTCCGCATATATTTGCACCTACTTATTAATAATTTTCATTTACTTTCTTGATTTTCTACACTTCCATTTATATTTACATTATCTACTATTTCCACATATATATATATATATATATATATAATTGATTTTTCAGCAGATAAATTGGAATAACAAGGGAATAAAAATAAATGGTGAATATTTAAATCATTTGCGGTTTGCTGATGACATTGTTATTTTTTCAACGAACCCATCAGAACTCCAAGACATGGTACAGGAGCTCTCAACTAGAAGTAAAGAAGTTGGACTCAAGATGAACCTACAAAAAACTAAGATCATGTTCAATAATTTCGTAGAGGAAACAAAAGTACAAGTTGACAACATTGAGCTAGAAATTGCTGATTCATATATTTACCTTGGCCAGCTGATTTCAATGGATGGTAACATTATGAAAGAACTCAACAGACGTATTAAACTTGGCTGGAGTGCAAGAGAACAAACAGTGAAAAGTGGAACAAAAAGAACTTTGGAAGAAACAGTTTTATCCTGAAGGGGAAATTGCCTTTGTGTCTAAAAAGAAAGGTCTTCAACCAGTGTGTATTGCCAGTCCTCTCTTATGGATCAGAGACATGGAGTCTAACAGTTGGAGCAATACGAAAGTTACAGACAACGCAAAGGAGCATGGAGAGGTGCATGCTTGGAATAACTAGGAGAGATCGAAAAAGAAACACTTGGGTGAGAGAGCAAACTAGAGTAGAGGACATCATTGTTAAAGTAAAAGGACTGAAATGGCGATGGGCTGGGCATATTGCAAGAAGAACTGATCAACGATGGACAACAGAAATTCTGAACTGGATTCCAAGAGACCACCGAAGACCTAGAAAACGTCCTCAAACTAGATGGGTGGATGAAATAAGAAAACAGGTTGGGGTGACGTGGAAGCGAATTGCTCAGGATAGACTTGTGTGGAAAGCATTTGGAGAGACCTTCATCCAGCAGTGGATAGATAATGGTTGAATATGATGATGATGATATATATATATATATATACACACACATATATATGGGGAAATTGGGGCCACGTCCTTACTGGCCTCAGCTTGGCTACAGGCCTGGTATATATTCCAGGGGCTCTCGGTAATGTGAGATAGACCAACTATCATTATGCTTTTTTTTTAACAATTTTTCGTGGCTGTTTTTCTTATAAATAACTCTATGGGGTAATTCAGTTCATAAAGTTCAGCCATGCATAGTTAGAAAAATATTAGCAAATATTTATAGATTTCAAATGAAAACAAAAGAGTTTTATGTCTCTTAAATTCCAAGGCCAAACAGCGAAACAATGAACCAACAACACTCTAGCTCTTTTTCTTTACTGCTGGACCCATGTTAAAAGCTCTCCATAACGGCAGATTTCGGCCGAAAAGAAACAAAAGCCTTGACGCTGTTTTAAGGTAATGCGTGCAAAGGGCCATAAAATAATCAGGAAATACCATCGCTTCTTTGAGAGGGGGCTGTTCTCTGTAATGTATAGTTTAAACTTTTACCGGGTATTTTTAGGGTCTTCTCAAGTCGAAATTTGCTATTCCAACTGCAATGTACATATTTATTGTACATGCTAAAATTAAAATAGTACCAACGGTCCTAGAGTTAGTTAATTTAAATTAAAAAATTAAATCTTTCTTATAAATTTCATAAACTATGGTTTTAAACTAACCATTGAATAATATTGTAATATTTAAAATATTTGGGGTTTTTGAATGTAGAGTTTTTTATTATATATGTATATTTCCATTTTTTAAATTACTACTTTAATTTGTTAACACGTGGGATTGTATAACAGAAAGCAAAATAATGTAGATTATTGCAATAGATAACTTTTATTTCCAACTTCGTGTATATCAATCACATACGATCCGTATTTTATAAACGAAATTATGTGCTATTCCATGGAAATTTATTATTGCTGCAAGCAGTACTTAAAAGTTCCCTGTTCTTTAAAATTAACTTTAAATTAAATACCAGAAAAACCCATGTTTATAGCTGTTTGAAAATTTCCACTTTCTTAAATTTCACAAATTATCGATTTCATGGTCCATTTCTCTGATAAAAATTGAATTTTCGGGCTATCGAAAATCTAGCCCGAATTCTTTATTTCGGTTAATCGAATTTCTTTTGTATAATAATTCTTCTGCTGTCATATAACATTAATATATATATATGTATTAATTTTATTAAAAATATTGTCCAATATAATATCGAAATTTGTAGCATTTATAGCTTTTGGTTCATTTTAGTAATGGTACGTTTTTTTCTATGAAGTAATTATTATAATTAAAAGAGCACTCTTGTTGGAAATTAACAATAATTATTAATTCTAATTTACTTAAATCTATATTGCTTAAATCTAGTCTTCCGCACAATCCTTATTTATATACGATATTATCAAGTAGAATACATATATGTTTAATTATTACCAGTGCAAGAAGGATAACTTGGAATTATATAACTTTTCTATCTAATGTAGGGAGCCCAACAACCGTAGGATCTTACGTAATAGAAGAAATCGGAAATTGTAAAAAAAGTGTGCTTGTCACAAATGCAGTAAATTTTATATTTAAATAGAACTCGATTGAAATTCTATATTAAATTTAAAAATTGTTTTAAAAATCATGAATTAATGAAAAAAATCCGTTACGTCATTTTTTTTAATTTATAAATTAGTTTTATATTTGTGAAGTAGAACCTCCATTATCCGACTACCTTTTATGCACAACCACTGCTATCTGTTTTCGTATCAATTTTTTCTTAGCAGTAATCCCGCCCAAATTGGATCAAACGAATTTTATTTTAAATATTTATTTTGAGATGTTTTAAATAAATAATTTCAATTGAAAATTAAAAAACTGTGTTTATTTTCAAAATAACTACATTCCTTTCTTGTCAAATGTTGATCTATTAAAAAAGTTGTGCTTGTAACTTGTACCACAACTGGTACTGGGTTTTTCTATTGCTGAGCATTTATATTATTTTTATATAATATTGATTTAATAATAATCTTTATATAATAGTGCTTTAATAAAAATATGTGTATAATATTGCTGGGCATTTTCTATTATCCAAAATTTTCGATTTAACGACCAAACAACATTCCTAAAAAAAAATGGACCTCGATTGAGATTTGCACATTCGAACTCAATTCTTACATAGTGATAAAAACTAACTTTTATCGTTAGTGACCATGAAATTGCCAGCGATGCATGTGTATAATTATCGTGTTCTCTTATTCTAGTTTTTCTGATTTAATACAGGTTATATATATTTGCTTTTTTATGGTGAATGATTTGATTTGGACGAAACCAATTAATTTTTTAAGAGGGTGGGGGGAATAATGCATTCAAACTCTGTATCGAATTCTGTATTCAACGCAATGATTAAAAGCCTCTTTCCTCGTTGATGTCCATCAATCTACCAGTTTTCAAACCTTTCCATCCTTTTTGCAATGTGTTGCTTCATTTAGCACTCCCAAACTAGTTTTTAAAAAAATATATACTCGCAAGTTTGCTATCGAACTCGAGACCATTTAGAGCGACATAAGGTTACTTTCGTCGTTACTAGCCATAAAACTGTCTGATTCTGGTTCTTTTATTTTAGTGTTTTTCATCCAATGAGCGTTTTGCTTTCTTTTCTATGGTGAATCTTTTCCTGGGACTCGCACCTCCCCACAGACTCTGCACACTCTTCTTCAAGCTGTCATTTGTTTTCTCTCCGGTGTTGGGCGCTACATTTAACCCTGGACTCTGATCCCCAAATTGAAATTCTTTGATGTCATCATCTCTTGAACTATTTCCCTCCCTTTCCTGGAAATACAGTGCCACTTGCTCGGCCAAGATTTCCAGATTATCCATCCATCCATCCATTTATTTGCATACAAAACAACAACAACAATGTTTCCTTTGCCACGACTCAACTTTTAAAAAAATAAAAATTGCGTCGTTCGCAAGTCGGGTATCGAATTCGAGACTCTTCGCAATCACAAGACATTTTCATTGTCTATGACCGTCGTACTGCTTTTGGCCCCTCCCCACTTCTTTGAATCTGTGTGTTAAATCACAAAAAATCAATTAATTTAACGTTAGAATAAAATCCTTTTCCTTGCTTTTTTTTATACTCTAACCCACGTGGTGGGAGGGTGTAATTTGGTAAATCAAACATCTTGAAAACATTAGAGACAGACAACAACAAAAATAAAAAACTTAAAACACAATTTGCGATTAAAATGTTTTATTGTGAATAAAATATGCAAAGATTTAACATATTTACAGCGAATAGAATTTCCAGATAGCATATGAAAACATACGTGGCGTCTTCCCTGCTTCTCGGTTCACAGAAACATTTCAGAAAATAAATGCGATACAAAAGGTATCATGCTACTTCGTCTCCAGTTTCGGCGTCTGTGATTTTTAAAAACAAAATAAACAGTTCTAATCAAATTGTCTGATTCTTATAGTTTCCATTTGAGCGCCAGGTCAAACAAACTCACGATTTAAATTCCGCCAAAATACAGCAAGCGATCCTTATGTTTTGGAGTTGTATCGAAAAATTTTCGTTTTTGCAACATGACATAATTTTTCTTAAACTCATTGGCTATTTTTTAAATATATAACTCCACGGCAATGATCTAAATTATCCCTTTTAATCGCCAAAGGAGCCTTTGTTACGGTTTAGTCCCCGCACCGTTACCGAACCTTCCCAACGTACTCTACAACGACGGTACTTCAATGTCCTTTTCAAGAAAATTTGAGATCCTTTTTGGTCAGGAGGAAGCCGTATAGGATCCATAGACATTCCTGAATGACACGTCAGGCTTGGCGTAGAAGACTCCTTCGTCTTGGCGACCGTTATTCGTCAACCGTCTGGTCAATTGTGCAGTAGCAGCAGCTGCGGGTCGAACCCTGGGCATGCTGAGCGTCTCTTGCATGATCTTTTTCCTCTTGTTCTTGCGATGCCATCTATACACCCAAAACACGCCAACTACCCCGCCAACATGCGCCAAGGACAACGCCACGGCGGTGGCAACAATGGTGGTGATCGTAGTGCATACTGTACCATCTGAATCGGAAGACTCTGCCATTCCTGCAATGACATTGTAAATTTTTAAAAAAAAATTTTTTTTACTCTGAAGTAAAATGTGAAATTGTTTAATGAATTCAAAAGTAATTAATCATAATTAGCTTAGGGCATCAAAATTTTTCATGAAAGAAATTTTGTTTAGTAACCATGGGCACCCATACGTGTGCTTCTGGGGGGGGCTGAGAAATATTAACGAGTATTTCTAGGGGGCGTGAGCTGAGAAAAATTACCTCCTTCTCAAAGCTATCGAGAATTTGAGTGAATGTACAAGATACCAAAACGCTACAAAAATAATTGATACTGCTTGAAAATTAGTAATGAGCTAAAAAGTACCTTATTTTAAAATGTGACTGTAATTTTTTTTTTTAAGTAAATAAATGCGTAGCAGAATCGGGCGGATAAAATGTTCGATCGACTAGGGGGCTCCAGCCCCCTACCTCCTATATGGGCGCCCATGTTAATAACAGATAGTATTTGATTTATGACTTCTAAGATATAGGACTATAAAAATTTAAGCATTAAAACGGAAAAATTGAAAATTTATTGAAAGTAGATGTTGGAAACAAAACTGTAGAATTATATACGTACGACTTTAACATGAAATTAATCGCAACTTATAGATGACCTTAAAAATATTTAAAAATTGAACCTTCCTATATACAGGGTGGTTATAATTAAACTTGGCCTATTTAGAGCATCCTGGAGCTCGAACCGTTCAACGGATTGACACCAAAATCGGTATATAGACTATACAAATGATGCGGAGGAGGAATCTGCAGAAAAAATTTTACTTTAAAAACGTCCACTAGGTGGCGTTTTTTACTCAATACGGCAAAAGTAACCTATGAAATGACCAACACGCAACACGAATGACATTTTTAACATTTAGTAACACTCATTGCATCAAAACACAACGTTGTGAGAATAATAATAATACCCCGATGCTACAGGCGTACAATGGAAGAAAAAAAATGAATTTGAACATGCAAACAGCGCGTAAAGAAATGTGACCATCAAGCAGAGATTAACTGTGTGCATGGCGATGTAATGGGTGTTCCTCGATGTGGCCGTCATCATTTATTTGTAACAATTCAAGCCAATGCAGAATGTGTTCAACAGCGCATCGCAACTAATCCTCTGTGATGCTTCGCACATGCAGCGTGGTGGAATTCTTGGATTCTGCTAACATAGCAACACTTCCACAATAAATCAAATTCTTTAAATGATCCCACAACTAGAAGTCGCACGGAGAGAAATTCGGCGAACACGGACCAGTGATTAGTACACGAACAACTGATAGCAGGCGCATCTGTGAAATGCTGGAGCAAAAAAGCTTTGACGCACCGTGCAATACGTAGGTGTGCACCATCTTGCACGCAATTGGTAGATGTAACGCACATGTCGATTCTATAGCTGCGGCAAAACAAACGTCTGGAGCAACTCACGGTACTGAAAACATTTAACAGGGCCATAAACTGTTAAAAGTGAACGATAATGGCCACATTGAGCACCCTCCATTACATCGTTCTGTACACGATTAACAGCTGCTTTCTTGCTTGCTACATTTCTTTACGCGCTATCTGCGTTTGTAAAATCTTTTTTCCATAATACGCCTGTAGCGTCGGAGTACTGTTATTGCTCGCACAACGTTCATTTAAAATGTTTCGATGCAATAAGTGTTACTAAATGTTAAAAAAGGTAATTTGTGTTGCATATTTTTCATTTTATAGGTTGCTTTTGCTGTATTGAGCTAAAAGGCGCCACCTAGAGGACGTTTCTGAAGTAAAAAAATTTATTGCAGATTCCTTTTCCTCATTCTTTGGATAGTCTATATATCAATTTTGGTGTCAATCCTCTAAACAGTTCAAGCTCCAGGGTGCTCTAAATAAGCCAAGTTTAATTATAACCACACTGTATAATAAACCCTTTATTAACCAAATTTCACGGTATCAAAAAATGTAACTGTAGAAGAAGGGTGGCCATAAAAGAGAGGGTATTATTTCGAAGCAGTAAACGTAGTGACCGTATCTGAGAAGTGTCCGTTAGGAGGGGTTTTACTGTATTTATAAAAATTAGGTTCGAGAAGAAACGAAAAAATTTTTTTAAACACGTAATCAAAAGTCAGCAAATTTAAACGTTACCTGAAATATCATCGTCATTATTATATAAAACCACAAATAATAAATTTCACTGCACCGAATTTCAACTAGACTCTTTTGATATCAGAGCTTAGTTTTAAAATTAAATAATGTTATTTGCTTAAATGGAAAAATACTAGAAAGAGTTAAAACAGCGAAATTTCTAGGTATATAAATTACACGAAAAACTCTCATGAAATGATCAAATAAATGATATAAAATATAAATAAAAAAATAAATAGACTTTTAACAAGATTAAATAATAAACTAACTTTAAATGCAAAAATTGATATTTATTATTCAATAATTTATAATATATTAATATACGGAAATTTAGTAATGGAAAATTAACTAAAACAAGTTTAATAAAAAGAAATAATTTATTAAATGACACAATAAAATAAAACCATCATATCAATCGAGTGATCAATTTGGACAAGAACATCATCTATTAGGCATAGGAAATATACACAAATTAAAAATATATCAATATATATACGAAACAACAAATGAAGGAAAACACATAGACATAATAGAAATAATAAAAGAAGACCACAAATAAAATACTCGTCATAAAAAAGAAATTAAAACAAAATATATTCGAACTAATTATGGAAAAGATAATATAAATTATTACGGATTAAATATTTGGAATAGCATACCAAACGAAATAAAAAATTCTATGCCAATAAAAAAAATTTAAAACACACTACAATATATATTTTTAAAACTTACTTTTTAACTAACCAAACATAAATGGCCAAAATTTTTAGGTTGCATGTGTATTAACTTTTTGTTTTAGCATGTAATCCATCATGCATGTATGCATATGTAATCTATACACATATGTATGAAAATAAAATTCATTTGTATTGTACTGTATTGCAGACGGCACAAAGTTGGAACTCACAAGAAAATAGAAAGTTTGACCAAGAAACGCATGGAGGGGAACTGTGGAAAACAACTTAAAGAAAACAGCAAACGGGGAAAGAATTCGAAAAGAAATGTTTTTGAATGTTTTTTGAAATGTTTCCCTACTATCCCCTAGACGATTGAATAAAGCATAATATAAAATTAAAACGTTGATGTAACTGGCAGAAAAGTGTAAATTTTTTATTTGTTTCGTCTTGTTTCTGTAATTATTTGTAAATATATATACCCGCTTATTAACACTAGAATGCCCAGAGGTGTCATTTCGACATTTGTAATTTCATTGACATTTAACACTTGTAAATTCTCTAATAAATTCCGCAATGTTCAATTGATATTTTTCATCTTTCGTGACTTTTATTTAATTTGTGGGAGGAGTGTACGTGCAAATTTTTGAGAGCTTAGCTTTATTTATTTTACCAGCGAATTTACCAAGAACGCCCGTTTTGTGACAATTTCACACAGCAGCTATTCAAGAGAATTCAAGTTTCCAATTTATGCTCTGCGAGAGATGGAAAGTTTGAAAATCGCTATATTATTACATGTTATAATACGCGAAAAAAGTATAAGGACAAGCGAAAACCCGCCAAATCTAGAAATCTTTTAGACGGAAACGTATGCAAATTTCTTAGGGAAAAACATGATAAAATTAAGTTATTTTTCATGTAAATTAGTTAAATTTTCCAAAAATAGATAGGTATAAATCTACTTTGTGAATTTTAAACCCATATGATCTTGGAAAAAAATATGAGGACAACTGATTTTTCATCTAAAATTATAGTAAAGTTTGCATATTTGAAAACATAAAATGACCATTTCAAATATAAAGACTGGGTTTCTAAACAAAATCCACACTTGCCTCATTTCTGCACGATTTTTGTATGACACCAAAAGGAACTCACCTTTCTAACCTTGAAAAAGGGAAAATTCTTGCTTTTAAAGGATATGGATTGAGTAGCCATGAAATTTCGAAAAAAATTAAAAGATCTAAAAGTGTAGTTTATAATTTTCTAAAAGAATTTGAAATGTATGGAATGAATAAACTAACAGGAAGACCAGAAATTCTAATGCATCGACAGAAAAGAATAGTTGTAAGAAAAGCTTGCGAGAAAAAAGAAACTACAAATGAAGTTCGAAGAAATTTGGACTTACCATGTTCCACACGAACAGTTCAAAATGTTTTGAATAAACATCCGAATATTTGGTATGGAAAGTTAATGTCACTTCCGCGTCTTACAAAGTAGCATAAGGAAAGAAGACTCGACTTTGCAAAAAAAAAAACATTTCTATCGGTCCAAAATGGAATGATGTAACCTTTTCAGACAAAAGAAATTCAACCTTGATGGGCCAGACGGTTGTCCCTATTTTTGGTATAATCTGCGTAAAACCAACGAAGTTTTTTCCAAACGTCAATACGGTGGGGGCACTTTTGCAGCAAACGGAACCACTCCAATAGTCTTTATCAACTACAAAATGAACTCTGACAAATACGTTAGGTGAAAATTTGTTACCTGAGGCCCCACTAATGACTTCAGGTGACTATTTTTTCCAACAGGATAACGCTGCCATACGCGTTTCTAAGAGTGCAAAACTCTTGTTTGAAGCCAATTCAGTAAATTTACTTGATTGGCTGGCGAGGAGTCCAGATATGAATCCTATAGAAAATTTATGGGGCCTTCTAACTTGAGAAGTTTATAAAAATGGCACACAATATCAGTGTAAACCGGATCTTGTATTAGCTATCGAACAAGCTTGGAATAACATTACCATAGACACTTTAAAAGAATTTTCAGCATCGATGACTTCCCAGCTTATTCAAGTAATTGAAAACAAAGATTGTTTTCTTGATTATTAAGAGAAATCATATGTAATTTAGAATATGTCCTTATACTTTTTCTATATTTCTTTCGTGATAATTTTTATGAGGTCAACTTTTGTAAGTTTCATATTTGTTGTTTTATGTTTTGTAGATGTTATTGTAAAATGTGATATTATAGCTCATAAATATCAAAAAGTTCAATTTGATAAAATGAAAATAAAGTATATTTGCATTCAATTATATGTTGTCCTTATACTTTTTTCGCGCACTGTATTTGTTGTAAGGAAATTTCAACGGTCATCGTGACTTTGTAATAATATCGACGATCGTTGTAGTACTAGAGACTCCTGAAAAGATAAATGAGGAATGAACTGTTCGTTTAAAAGGGATTGCTATGAGTTCGTAAACTGTAGAAAAATATGCTTAAATTTATGCCAGTGACATAAAAGACAAAAGTTTGATATGGAATTCTTGATGAGGGCGAAGTTTATTTTTAACGTTTTTAAAGAAAACCCTTTTTCTTAGTTTTACACAGAATAGGCTCCCTTCACCTTAAAATCGAGTTAAATATTCACGTGATACTTAAAATATGTTTATTTTGAAACGCTGACTGACGAAACATAGGCTTTTTTGTTGAATCCTTAGAAAAGAATTAGTACCTAATTCATGAATTAGTTGTATCCTTAAAAATTAATTTAGAAATTAAATATTCTTCTTCACAACGCGAAAAAAATGTTCATAGCCTATAGAAAAATAAGTTCGGTTTGACACAATTTACGGCTGTGAAAACAGATAAAGTTTGAAAAAAATAAAAAAAAAGTGGAATGCACCTAAACGAGGATTTGAACCCGAGACCTGGCGGTCCAAATGGGGTTAATGGTGGCTGTTTGTTTTTTGGTTTTACGGCTCAAAGACTACAGTGGTCATGCTGCGCCGGGACCTACTGTTTTCCGAGGAATCCGAACCTCTTAAGGCCTAGGGAACCAAACCCCGGACTACAGTGAGCAGTGCGATCTTTATGAGATCTCTGAGTAAGCGTTCTTTTTGCACTGCTGGGAGTCGAACCCGGATTAGCCGCGCAATAGGAGAACGCGTTACCACACTGCGCCACCGCAGGGCCTATTTGGAAAAATTAATGTTGGAAAGTCTTAATAGACGAATAAAAATGACTACTAGTTTAAGAAAGATTGCTATGGTTTTTACGCTATGGAAAAATATACTTTATAATTATGCAAGTGATATAAAAGACAAATATTTTAAATGGGATTTTTCAAGCGGGAAAAGTGTATTTCTCCCGTCATTAAGAAAAACCCCCTTTCTTAGTTTTAGAATACGCCCCCCGTTTTAGAAATCGAGGTATATATTACATTAATGTTTAAGAAATGCTTTATTTTTTAATAAATTTTAAATAAATCTTTACCTTTTTAATAAACTTTATTTTCAAATAAATTTCGCTAACAGACGAGAGACAGCTTTTTTATTACATTTGCCATAAAATAATTAGAACTTAATACTGTATTCTAAAAAACGGATTTAAAAATGAAATATTCTGCTTAAAATTCGAAAAAATATGCGTGGCCTTCAGAAAAATACGATTTTCTTGATGCAATTTACGGCTGGAAAAACGGTTTAGCGTTGGATTATGAGAGGTAGTCTTTTCTTTAAGTTGTTAGGAAGTAACCAATATCTATATCGCCAATTTCAGGTATCCTTAGAAATAGATTTAAGAATGATTTCCTCTTCGTAAAACGTGAGAAAATATGCAACGCGTTCAGAAAAATATTTCCTTTATACAGTTCCCTGCTGTTAAAACGGATGAACTTTGAAAGAAAAACAAGTATAATAAAAAAATTTTTTTTTAAAGTCAATTCCTTCAATGCGCTGCTCAAATAAAAGGGAAGAAAGGGAAAAATTGCGAAAAGCAATTTTGGCGACATTTGGCTGTAATTGGCGGCAAACATTAATCGCCAAATACACCAAAGGAAAGCAAAAAAAATTCATTTAAATTTAATTAATGAATTAATATTTGAAAAAACTGTATTAACATCAAGTGTCATCCACTACAAGTTTAAAAAAATTTATTTGAACTTGATTGGATGGATAGAAAGTATTTTATTAACGATTGAAAATTTGAACAAGATATATAAATATATATATATATATATAGGGAGAGTGTGAGCTAATAGAAGGAATTGAAAAATAAAAAGGGGTTTGTCCGTGCACGGAGACGCGAACCTAAGACTTCGGTTGGATGTCAGATGTCCGACGCTACAGATTTTAAAAAATGATCAATGTATAATAAACTGTTGGCTTAAGAGAAACTTTTAATTGTCTTAAAATGTGAAAAACATATTCACTGCATTCAGAAAAATATGATTTATTGAATGTAATTTACGGTTGGGGAAAAATATGAACTTTGAAGAAAAAAGTGCCTTTTACTTTGTTGGGATTTCAAGCCCAGGACGTGGTACTCCGAATGGTGTGTTAACGGTTCGCTACAATGCTACAGAGATTTTTTAAACAATCCATGAGAAATGAACTATTGTCTTAAGAGGAATTTTTATGGGTGTGTAGGCTGTAGAAAAACGATCGATAATTTATGCAAGTGACATAAAAGACATAAGTTTCAAGTAGAGTTTCTTAGGAGGGAAAATTTGTGTCGAAATGTTATTAAACGGAATCCCCTTTTTCTTAGTTCTTGAGAAGTTTTAGTTCTGTTCAAAATCCGAGATAAATATTCACGAAGTGGGTAAAAAAAATGCTTTATTTTTTTACGTTGACAAACGAGAAACTTTTTTCCTTTAAATTATTAGGAGAGAATTACTACTTGCCGAGTATTTCAGGTATTTTTAAAAATGGATTTAAAAATGAGATTTTTTTCACATCTTTAAGCAGAAATATTCTTCTAAAAAATATGAAAAAATATGCATCGCATTCTGAAAAATACGATCTTTTGATGCAATTTTCGGCTTGAAAAGCGCTTGAAATTTTGAAAACTAAATGAGTAGCTTTTGCGTACAAGGGGCATATACCCGGGACATGGTGCTCTAAATGGAGTTAAAGGTCACTGCAATGCTAGAGAATCCTTAAAACAAAAAATA
>QLNU02015003.1:23281719-23295440 GCA_006491805.2 Dysdera silvatica | reverse complement strand
TGAGCTCCGTCCTTTCCTATACCACTGATTACATATATATAGCAGAATCTCGATTATTCGAACTCCGTTTAACCGAAATGGCCAACTGTACTTATTATTATTATTTTAGTAGAGACTTGTTCAATGTTTTCGGCAAAAATGTTCGTATTCGCTTTCTAATATACTCTGGTCTCAAGAAAGAAACCAGTAAAAGTGGTAGATATTTGACAATAAAACAAAAAAAAAATATATATATATACCGGGTATATACAAAGATAGTGGACTACTTACAAAACAGTTAATATCTAAATTAACGCATACATATATTTGCGGCGTTCTTTACTATCAATATATTTGTTTAATAATATGTAATTAAACGTGTTTTTGGATAAATATTTCAATTTCTTTGCACCTTTATCTAAAAATTGAATTTTTAGATTATACTTATTGTACTTTTTTTTATCTTTTGTATTTTAAATATGTTCGTTTCAGATAATAATTAAAATAAAGTAAATGAATAAAAAATAAGATGAACAAAATCATATTAATAAAAATAAAAGGATTTGGTTTGCAAAATTCATCCAAAAGGCCATATAACATGAAAGGCTCCTGCGGCCTTAGGGCCGTCGATTTACCACTCTTCGTACAAAGGGTAAAAAGACAGTTAGAGGGAAAAGAGAGCTTAAAAATCACATTCTGCATAACATTTAAAAATTATAAATCCGTCTCAAAAACATGGACGAATGTACATTAAGTGCAGAAAAATGAGTTATCTTTTATGCAATTCAAAGCTCGTCAAAAGAATAGGATTTGAAGAGATGGTGAAAACTGCTCTCTCTTGACGAATGAGACTCGAACTTGGAACCTCTTGTCCGAGAGGCAAGTGACGTCACCAGATCACTATGCAGGGTCGCAAGTACAATTCACGGCCCGGGGATTTTTTTTTCTTATTTTTTATCAAATAAAGAAGAATGTTCCTTTCTGTGAAATGAAGCGATACATCGAATGAAAAAGAAAAAACATTTATGAGCAAGAATATGCAAAAAAAATCCCTTTTCCTTTTATTAATATAAAAGATAAAAACTTTAGAAGGAAAACAGAATTTTAAAATTGGATTTTGCGTTACTTTAAAAACTTATTTAAAATGACGAATCAGTCTTAAAAATATGGTGAAATATTCATTAGGTGCAGAAAATTAAGTTGTATTTTATGCAATTAAAAGGTTGTCAAAAGGATAAAATTTGAATAAATCTTGAAAATTGTTTCTGCGTAAATGGGTTCCGAACTCGGAACCTCTCATCTGAGAAAATAATGACGTCACCTGGTAACTACACAGGGTTGCAAACACAACACCCGAGGTGTTCATTTTTTTTAAATTTTACATATAAAAAAAGTGAGTTTGGTTCTATGAAATGAAGCGACACACCGTTTGAATGGGGAAATACGTTTATGAGAATGCATGGATAGAGACCATTTTCCTTGACATTAAGATTAGAAAAGAGAGTAGAAAAAGATAATAAAAATGCGATTTTATATGATTTTAAAAATTTATTTAAAAGTAATATATTTGTCTTAACGAAGATATAAAATATGCCTTAGGTGCAGAAAAATCTGTTTTATTTTTATTACGCAATTTACAGTTTATCAAACGCATGGAACTTGAAAAAACCATGATAATGACCTCTGCGTGAAGAGGATTCGAACTCTGAACCTCTTAGTTAGGAGGGGAGTGATGTCACCGGATCACTATACACGATCGACTGTACGATTTCCTGTGTGGGGATGCTTTTTTATATTGTGATTTTGAAAATAGAAGAAGGTAGTTCCGTTCTTTAAAATAAAGTAACATTTCGAATGAAAGAGGAAAAAACATTTATGAGTAGGCATCGGAGATTTCTTTATTATTATTATTTTTATTTTTTTTGCATTAGTATCAGGGATACTTTTAGGTTTGGTAAATAAATCACTTGCAGAAATACATCATTCCATTTGGACAGCAGAATTTTTATTTCTGTGAAGTTGAAAGCTACTGAGATCAATGATTATATTAAAACAAGTATAATAAAAAAAAATTTTTTAAAGTCAATTCCTTCAATGCGCTGCTCAAATAAAAGGGAAAAAAGGGAAAAATTGCGAAAAGCAATTTTGGCGACATTTGGCAACATTTGGCTGTAATTGGCGACATTTGGCGGCAAGCATTAATCGCCAAATACACCAAAGGAAAGCAAAAAAAATTCATTTAAATTTAATTAATGAATTAATATTTGAAAAAACTGTATTAACATCAAGTGTCATCCACTACAAGTTTAAAAAAATTTATTTGAACTTGATTGGATGGATAGAAAGTATTTTATTAACGATTGAAAATTTGAACAAGATATATAAATATATATATATATATATATATATATATATATATATATATATATATAGGGAGAGTGTGAGCTAATAGAAGGAATTGAATAAAAAGGGGTTTGTCCGTGCACGGAGACGCGAACCTAAGACTTCGGTTGGATGTCAGATGTCCGACGCTACAGATTTTAAAAAATGATCAATGTATAATAAACTGTTGGCTTAAGAGAAACTTTTAATTGTCTTAAAATGTGAAAAACATATTCACTGCATTCAGAAAAATATGATTTATTGAATGTAATTCACGGTTGGGGAAAAATATGAACTTTGAAGAAAAAAGTGCCTTTTACTTTGTTGGGATTTCAAGCCCAGGACGTGGTACTCCGAATGGTGTGTTAACGGTTCGCTACAATGCTAGAAATTTTTTAAACAATCCATGAGAAATGAACTATTGTCTTAAAAGGAATTTTTATGGGTGTGTAGGCTGTAGAAAAACGATCGATAATTTATGCAAGTGACATAAAAGACATAAGTTTCAAGTAGAGTTTCTTAGGAGGGAAAATTTGTGTCGAAATGTTATTAAACGGAATCCCCTTTTTCTTAGTTCTTGAGAAGTTTTAGTTCTGTTCAAAATCCGAGATAAATATTCACGAAGTGGGTAAAAAAAATGCTTTATTTTTTTACGTTGACAAACGAGAAACTTTTTTCCTTTAAATTATTAGGAGAGAATTACTACTTGCCGAGTATTTCAGGTATTTTTAAAAATGGATTTAAAAATGAGATTTTTTTCACATCTTTAAGCAGAAATATTCTTCTAAAAAATATGAAAAAATATGCATCGCATTCTGAAAAATACGATCTTTTGATGCAATTTTCGGCTTGAAAAGCGCTTGAAATTTTGAAAACTAAATGAGTAGCTTTTGCGTACAAGGGGCATATACCCGGGACATGGTGCTCTAAATGGAGTTAAAGGTCACTGCAATGCTAGAGAATCCTTAAAACAAAAAATATAAAATTGACTAGTCTATCACCTAATTATTATGGGCATGTAGGTTGTAGAAAATCGCAAAGGTCTGAAGCGGAATTTCTTAGAAGGGCAAAATAGATTTAAAACGTTATTAAGAGAGGCCCTTTTTAGCTTTGTATAACTTCCCGTCCGTTTAAAATTATATTTAAATATCCACATGCTATATAAAAAAAATGCTTATTTTTTGGCGTTGACAAATAAGAGATAGCTTCTTTCTTTATGCTATTAGGAGAGAGAGCTAATGCTCGAGTCGTGAATTTCAAGTAATCTTAAAAATGGATTTAAAAATGAGGTATTCTTCTTAAAAATGTTCCAAAATATGCATCGCTTTCAGAAATATACGATTTATTTGATATAGTTTATATCTGGGATAGCGGATGAAGTTTGAATAAGCAAAAAGTTGTTTGTGCATGGAATGGGTTTTGAAAGCGGGACCCGTGCTTCGAATAGTGTTAAAAGTCACTATACTGCAAGAGATTTCTTAAAAGGATTAATAAAAAAATAACTACTGACTTAATAGGGATTGTTATGGGTGTTTAGGCTGAAGAAAAATGTGATTTACTATATGAAAGTGACATAAAAGGCATGAAGAAAAATGTGCTTTAATATATGAAAGTGACATAAAAGGCATGAAGAAAAATGTGCTTTAATATATGAAAGTGACATAAAAGGCATGAAAAAATGTGCTTTAATATATGAAAGTGACATAAAAAGCATGAACTAAAATGTGTTTTAATATATGAAAGTGACATAAAAGGCATGAACTAAAATGTGTTTTAATATATGAAAGTGACATAAAAGGCATGAAAAAAATGTGCTTAATATACGAAAGTGACATAAAAGGTATGAAGAAAAATGTGCTTTAATATATGAAAGTGACATAAAAGGCATGAAGAAAAATGTGCTTTACTATATGAAACTGACATAAAAGGCATGAAGAAAAATGTGCTTTAATATATGAAAGTGACATAAAAGGCATGAACTAAAATGTGCTTTACTATATGAAAGTGACATAAAAGGCATAAAGAAAAATGTGCTTTACTATATGAAAGTGACATAAAAGGCATGAAGAAAACTGTGCTTTAATATATGAAAGTGACATAAAAGGCAGAGATTTGAAGTAGAATTCTTTAGGACGGCAAAATCGATTGGAAACGTTATTAAGAACAGCCTTTTTCTGTAACGGATTAAAGGCAGTTCAACCGACGTCATCGCACTTTGCACTAAACTCAAGGGTGCGAGAAAATGGGCTAACGAGGATTAGAAACTAACAAAATTAGGAAAATAAAAACTGCATCAAAATGGAAGAGATTTTTGGCTGTACGGAACATTCTGTAAGGCTTCTGTGGGCGAAGTAAAGCGTTAATGTTTATATAAAAACGCTTTAATTTTTTCTTATTAAAAAAAGTGCTTGTGGATTAGTTTAGCGATTTTCAAGCTGTGTTTTGCGAGATGCCCACTGGTATTTCGCGAGAATTTATAAAACATGATATTGGTTGACTATTTAGTCACCGGCACTGTACTCTTTTTTCCTGATATTTTCAAGTAAAAGGAATGGCAAGAGCTAACACAAGCATGGGCTAGAATGGCACGATGGTCAACTACTCGGAGAAACACAATACATTAGCAAACCAACTGAGCCAACTGTCGAAAATGCTGTCAGTTGGCACACCTGGGAAAACGGGGCTGTTCTTTTTATGTACTGTCTAAAAGTCACTGCTTGTTATTGATATTTTCTGGTTCAATCAAAATTATACTTATTTTTTATTTATGTATTGACATTTTTCCATTTTTAATTTTTTTATTCGATCAATGAAAAGTACGTTTATTGGTGCTTCGAAGAATTTCAGTAACTCATTTTTGTGTTTCGCGAAATGAAAAAATATTGAAAATCGCTGTATTTGAAAAATAAAGAGACAGGGTTAATACATTCCATGAGTGATTAGTAAATTTTTTGATCGTAAATAATTAGTCTAAAATTTGATTTCACGAATATTAAATAAAATTTATATTACCTTGGTTAAACTTGTCATTTTTACCACTTGCATCCCATGAACTAAGGTCCATTCCAGTATCTTCTCCGACCATGATTGCCAAAGACAGTGGTACCTCATCAGGAACAGGTACCATGGTTGACACCACAAGTTCAGGTGCGTTGAACTCTGTATACTTCATGCCTCCCTTCAAGGATCTAAACTCATCTAAATGCCTTCTCTCAGGTTTGGGTGGTGATGATGAATTTCTGCTTCTGAAATCAGTTTGATTCTGTCGTGAACCAAAATACCTTTGTTCTTGTTGGTGGTTTACCGTTTGTCGGTATTGAACATGTCGTTCTGGAGGTATCACTCGGAGTAGTTGCTTTGTCGTTTGCGTATCTCTGTCATGCTGAACCGGTCTTTGAGTTGTATGCGTAATCTTGTTCTTCTGGTTGAAACTCTTGCTGTCATCTGAAGGTGACGGCATAGGATACTTTTGTTGAAAAGACACACTGCTACTTACAATTTCTTCACCATAGCTCTTGTTATGACGTCTGTCATCCATATGTTGATATGGATTCAATCGATGTGGAGGAATATTTGGATTGGTATACTGTGGTCTAGCATGCAATTGGTGATGATGTATACTGTTTCTTAATGAATGTCTTTGCTGACTATTGTTTCCTTCACTGAAAGATACCTGGACATAAGGATTCATGTGTCTTTGTGGCATGTTAACTCCAGAGTATATTGGTTTGCTATGAGATGGGCCATATTGCTGTGGGCTGTCTTTTCTACTGTGAGAAGAATCAGTTCGGAATCCATGATTAAACCGATGGGATGAACTTGGAAAATTAGCTTCATTTTTGTATTGCTGATGTTCGCTATTTCTGCGTACATTATTTGGATACAGGTTATGATGAGGCTGGTACTGACTATCCCTTTGTGGCACTCTTGGTAAATGAATCCTCCACCAATCATGGATCCTTGAATGTTGACGTTGAGGATAGTGTCTTGGGGTTGTTGCAGATATCAAATGGTGACTGAAGCTTGAAGACGATGTCGTTGCCTGCTGTCTTTCGGCTTTATGCGCATCAGTTGGGCTTTCAAAAGTTTGAGAAATTGTGGTAATATCATCCGTGAATGGTCTTATTGTAGTCGTTTCTTGACTAAAGGTCTCGCTACTAATATACTCAGGTGAGGATGTTCCAGGAATAATTTCTAGAGAACTCTCTTGGTTATACTTTCTAGTAGAAGGTGACGCATATTTCATCACTGTAGAAGCATTTGCTGATAATGCAGGATCATAATTAGCTGACCGTTTCTTCCTTTTTCCATATGACTCCATGTTGTTTGAGCATCGGATCTGCATAATAATTTTTATATAAATTTTTTAATAAAACAGACTGAAAAAACTTATACAAACATAAATATTGAAAATGTTGCCAAAACCACACTGAATGGCTCTGACTTCGTTCTACCATACTAATTTGCAGCTTTTCATTTATCCGAAATAAAAAAAGCAACCTTCAAATTATCCGAAATAACTTCCTAAGAAATATTATGTTAGTGATCATCCTATATCCTTTAAAGTCCTACCCTTATTGAAGATCATAAATTATCTCGCAATCATGAAGATTTAGTTTGTTCAATTAGTCATATCCTTCCTTCGTTCAACTGGTCATCTTCTGTCGACATAATAATAATGAATAAAAACTTTATTTTTTCAGAGGTCATGAATATTTGTACATAGTGTAGTTACATTTAGTGATACGTAGTTCATGTCCACCAGGGCATCAGTGAGTAAAGACAAAATCTGACGAAGCCCATCCTGCCCGAGAGAATATATATTGAATTATTTTGCAAATAAGTATAACTTAAATTATAAAAGGAAAAGCATTCAGGAATAAGATGCAAGTCTAGTTATTATACATAGCAAAACATAAAAACGACTTTTTACAAACAGATACAGACACAAACACAAGATAGGTATTCAGGACAATCTGTCATATTCTCTCTCCACACACTCATCACAATATTCAACGCTCTCACTATCTCCTTCCCCATTCTCACTTTACCTTTATAAAGAATATATTTCAGATATTATATGATGAAATTAAGTTGTCTTGTTTAATAATTTGTCAGTGGGCCCCAAATGGAAAAAATATGCCTCAAGAACCCATGTTTTCCCTATATCTTGAATAAATTTCTTATTTCATGTTCGAATTTGTTTAAAGATAGAGGGGATATGATCGTTTGCGGCAAAGAGTTCCATACGTTCGTGCCAACATGGCTTATTCTTCTGCATGCCAAGCCGATTCTAGCTGACTGTGTTCTGCAATCGTTTCTATTGTGGTTTGATAAAGGTGTTGAGGTAGATGAATGTCTATCTTGAAGAGCACATATCTCTAGAAAATTTTACGCATAAAATATATAAGAAAATAGATTAGGATTGGTAATTAATTGCCCACGAATATTTTCTTCAAATTTACGACCCTGAGCTAAATGTGGACTATCACTGTAATGGTGGTAATAGTTGTTATCAACAAATCTGTGATCCCGAGCATCAACCACTGAATGAATGGTAAGGCATTCTTCTTTATGGCGTAGTCCTTATATACATTAATCCCCCGATTAATGTCAACAGCCCGATAAGTTTAAATTTCCTTAAAATAACCTTTTCCCTTACAATCTTCTAAACAAACAAAAAAATCGGAAATTATTGAAAACTGGCATTTAATTTGCCGAGTAGATAGATCATTAGAACAGAATGCGTATTGTATCCTTGAAATAATAACTTGCAGTACGTCTCTGATTATTGACTAGAGAGTAATACCATTCTTTTTTAAGGAATGTGTTTCAGCATTAACATTCTTCAAATTCTAATGCATTATTTGGACTCATTACCAGTCTCGTTCAAATTCGTTAACTACGATCTTATCTTTCTTATTCACTCAAGAAGTTGACCATTTTGATTCATTCACTCTAAGTATCGGTCAGTTTGATTCGTTCAATTTAGAAATCGGTCGTATTGAATCACTCACCAACAAAGAAAACATTCTTTTTAAATTCCTTGGTGGGTTTGGTTCTTGGGCGTTTATACCTTACCTTACCTTGAGGTTTTGCTTGTGTACCTAACCTCCTGCTTCTTGTTAGACATTGTTATCTCCCACGCCTAGCGTCTTTTTTTGTAATCTTCAGGCTCACAACAGTGGTAATGGAGTCGGAATGACCGATTAATCAATAACATTCAAGAGCATTCTGACGAAGCATGGCTTTTAAGTCTTGCGATAGAGATGGCGCTTTTCCAGACAGAGAAAGAGAACCATTAACATAGTATAGGGGGGCTCATGCCCCTATTAGATATCCAAACACATTATTTCTCTAAGGCCTCACCACATTCTCTTCTTTAAAGCCACTTGGAGCCTCCCCCCCTCCCCCATAACCACTTGAGACTCCCCAGGAGTTTTTAATGGCTTGGCTACGCTACTGAAACGTACAAATAAAAAGTCGGACCATTTCTAATCAAAACCAGATTAATGGTAACACGGATGAATACACTACTGCTACGCACGTCACTGCAGGCAGTGTAATGGACGCACATCCTCCCAAGAAATTTGAATATCATGAGACCTAGGAAACCAACCTCGGGACCACAATGAACAAATAGTCGGTAAACGATATGTTTCGCTTGTTTTTTCCATCATTAGGAGTCAAACCTGGATTAACAGCACGCTAGGTGACCGCTGCATCATCGCAGGGACTCAAACGTAATACAGTCAAACCCCGCTATGACGAAGCAGGCTTATAACGAAACTCCGTAGATAACGAATTTTTTGGTCCCGTCCAGTTTCCTATTCTTATAATGTTATTGGATATAACGAACCCCGGATATAGCGAGCCAAAAGTTCGGTCCCTTGAGGTTCGCTATAGCCGAGTTTCATTGCATAAATTTTTTCTGGACCAAGGCATTCAGCTAAGGATATAACGAAAGAAACCTTTGCACTCAGCTTCATAAAAATACATCAAAATTCAAATCAAATGAGGTGCAAAACACGCCACGCATCCAGTTAGGTCACAATTTTGGCTGCGCTAGGTCAAAATTTAAGAGAGCCATGTCAAAAGTAAAAAAAGGGAAAAGTTAAACTCTCATTCCTTTGTCTTTCGTTTCAGCTACATGCTTCTATTATCACCATCGATGAGTTGATCGCCACGTTCATTCCTTTCCCCATATCCGTATTTACCAACCGATGTCTCTCCTTGTTCCTGTTGTCCAATTCTTGCATTGAAATCCCCCATGATGAGCTTGATATGTTGTTTCCCTTTGGTGTGTAACTCTTTGATTTCTTCATAAAATTCTTCAACCTCTTCGTCGGTATGGCTTGATGTTGGTGCATATACCTGTACTATTTGAAGTTGGTATCGCTGGGTTAGTTGAACAACAAGCCTCGCTGCTCGATCTGATGTACTTTCAACTTCCAGAAGACAGTCTTTAATTCTTTTGTTGATTAAGAAGCCAACACCACTTGTTCTTCCAGTTTCCGTTCCTCTATAATAAAACAAATGTCCGCTTTTCAGTTCCACCAACTCTTCACCTTTTCTTCTAACTTCACTGAGTCCTACAATGTCCCATTTGATCTTGTCTAGTTCCTCTTCCAATTCCTGAAGTTTTGCTTCAGAAGCAAGGGATCGTCCATTAAACGTAGCCAAGGTCAATAACAAACGGCAGCCTGGGCCATTCCAGTGATTCTTAGCACCCCCTGCTTTCATGCCACACTGACCGCTGCCTTGATCAGGAGCACTCCAGCACCTGGAGACTAGGGGCCATGGTTTCTGGTGTGTCAACATAATGGAGGAATTAGCCATAATTTCACCACGCTGGCTAGACGGGTTGGTGAATTAGCCCTCCCCTTCCGCCTTTCTATCCGTGCAGCAAATATTAATTTGCCTCTTGGATAGAAAGCCCAGCCTGCACCACTTGAAGGCGGGGTAGGACACTAGGTTACTGGCCCGGCCGGTTCCACACATCGTCACATACGTTCAGCGTGTGGGTCTCCTTCCAGTTAGATACCAGCAACCCTTTTGCAGGCCATATATATATATATAATATATTTGAGCGCTTTTGTGTAGGTGGAAAATTTTGTGCTTCTCCCCCACAATGGAGGTATGCTCGGGCCGCCCCTTCATGTACTGAGCGGGGGGAAATATCATTATGGAGAGATTTCACTCTATATATTTCTTATGAGAAACGCTTTAAATTAATATTTCTTATTAAAATTGACATGAATTATTAATTAAATATTAATATCCTTAAATTAATTTTAAATTAATTAATATTATTAAATTAATATTAAATTAATTAATGTTATTAAATTAATTAATGTTATTAAATTAATTAATGTTATTAAATTAATTAGCATCAAATTAATTAGCATCAAATTAATTAGCATCAAATTAATTAACATTAAATTAATTAATATTAAAAATTGATTAAACATTAGATTTAGGCAGCAATTATTTCTTTACACTAACCGGTTTGCACTGATCCTGGCAGAATCGAATCTGAACCTCAAAATTGACAAGACCCGTCGATGGAAACCTAAAAGCCTTGAAATTGGCAAAAAGGGACTTCCTGTCTCGAGCGTCCAAGTTAAGAGCCGGGAAGATGGTAGGATCTGTTGGACATCTACATGAAAAAAATGTAAGAATTATAATTAAAGTTGTTTATACATAGTAAACAACGGTATAATATTTATATTATATTCTAGCAGAGAATATTCTCAATTTATCCAAACAATTTCCAACGAACAATTGCTGTTGCGTAGATTCGTGAGTTTCGTGTCGTAATATATGCAGTTACTATCAAATTGCTTACGCCTCTAGAGAATATAAATTACGGTATATGCTCGGTAAATTAGAAATTCGTTTGAATAAGTTATAAAACTTGGAGACTGCATAATTATTAGAGAAATTAAAGCTGAATTATATAATTTTATTCGGTAACGTAACTTTGCAAATTACGAGTTTCACTCACCCGGTACTGTCTATTAGAAAAAGAGATTCTCCGTTTTTGCTTCTGGCATAAAGGTTTCGCGCAAAAATCGCCAAGGAACCTAAAATAAGTAAAGTTTTAATGAAAAAGAAAAAAAAATATTTAAAATTCTAATTGAAAAATTACGACAATTTTTTTCCAAGTATCATAAATTATTTCTCAATATCAATAAAAATTATTATTATTATTATATACATTCCAAGTAAAGCGGTCTTTTGTATAATTCGTTGATTATTACTATATCGACACCTATATTGTAATACGGCGTTCAACCTTCTATGGAGTTTAAATCAAAACAAACTTTATTTAGACGAATACGATTGTTTACATGAGGTGATAATGAGTTACAATTTAACAGTTAATTTGATCCGTCTAGCAGCAAAGGGTAATAACTTTTGGGGTCTGACAAAAAACCCTGCTGCCCAGAATTTTACGTAAGTGGTAGTAACAGAACAGACAGACAGACAGACAGAAGCGATCGTTGATTAATATAGGTATGGAAGTCATAGATTAAGGAAGAAGTGGAGATATCATATTATTCTCTGCGATAGATATCCGCGAGTAAGTTGAGTTACACCCAATATGGACGACATTTTCTTTTCCTTTACGTACATGTAAGGGAGCATATACGCACAAGCACAAGAGCATATATGCTTACGTACGTACACTAACACCTGTCTTTCATGATTATCCATCTGTAGAATTTCTTAACTCAGAGTTCTTAATTGCTAAGTTATTATTGTCACCACAGCTACCGTATTAATATAACCATAATATAGACAGTTAATAGAATTATTAACCGAAATTAACTTACTTGCAGGATCTCTTAACTCAATTCTGAGCATCAAATCATCCCCGAGTCCAACAACGCCAGCATCCCTCCCGCCTCTGTCCAGCACTCGCATAACGACGTTCGGCGGAGGAGCTGTGTTGGTAACAATCGCTGTTATAGGGACTTGAAAACGAGTTCTGAAAAATTAGAGCAAAGTCGAGGACAATTATTATATTCCAAACGTAAGTTATCATATTGAGTTACCTAGGTTATCCAATTAATTTTTCTAATCAAGTTATCGGAATGAGTTATCCAACTAAATTATCTTATGAGGTTATCGGACTAGGTTGCTCAACTAAATTATAGAATTTATTTATCTCATTCATTTGTCCCATCAAGATGTTCAAGTGAATTTTGAGGGATTAATTGTTCCACTAAATTTCATAAACTTTTAAGTTCAACTATCACATTAAATTAAATTATCAAATTTAATTTTCGATGCGAGTTATGAAATTAAATTACCAAATTAAATTTTCGATGTGAGTTATGAAATTAAATTATCAAATTTAATTTTCGATGTGAGTTATGAAATTAAATCATCAAGGTTTGAATTATCAAAATGGTGTTATTTGATTAATGTAGATTAATGGTAAATACGCGCGATAAATTTTTTGTTTCTTATCTTTTTATCATATAAATAAGAAGTGATAACAACTCACGTGACGTCAACACCTGGTGAGGCACCTGGGAATAAAGCTCCCAATGTAACGGTTCTGTCCAGAGTTTCGAAGGAGCACACCACTTTAATCGTTTTATCACTATTAGTCACTATCACGGGATGTTCTTGAATCACGACTTCATTTGAATAACGCCCGGGGTTCTAAAACAGGGATTGTATAACAGTCGCTAATATGCATTGGTTAAAACGGTTTTACGTAATAAATTTTGTATCGTTATATAACAACTTTATGTTATATAAAACACCAAAATGCACATTTTATATATTAAATTTTGTATTTCAGAATGCATGTTCTAAAGTTATATTAATGTTACAGATATATGTTCATTCAGATGATCAAAGTGATATTAATATCACATTTTATATCATAAATAATTGTATTTTAATTAGTGATATTCATCACTAATGAATATCTCTACGTTTACATAAAAACAAGTTAATGCAGCCGAAAGCTTTGTTAATTTGAAACTGAAGGGGCGTACCATAAACTTGGCTCGAATTCAGGGGCGGACTGGGCGGCCGGTGTGCCCTCATGGGCAATAGGACCTTGCGCCTCCGAATAGGCAAGGACTCGTGCCCTCCAAAAATCCAAGGTATGCGCCTTTGAGAGGACCCAGTCCGCCCCTGCTCGAATTACCCAAGAATTTGAATTATAAATGTTTTAACATGCGTATAAAAATAATGCATATAAATGCGTATACAAATGTCAACTCGATAAATCAAAAAACGTATTTTTCAAAGATGCGTATGTATTTAAGTACAATTTTAGGTATTTGTACAGTTTTTAAAAACACTTAAAAATTTAATTATTTTTTAAAGTTAAT
>QLNU02015003.1:23262440-23281619 GCA_006491805.2 Dysdera silvatica | reverse complement strand
TAAATTAAAATAATGACAGTTAAAAAAATCGCAGCTGTTTTACGAAGTATTAAATGTGCTTTTCTTAAATTTTATGAAAGTGTATCTATTAAGCAATTTTTTAACCTTATGAATTTAAAATATTACTGGATTTAGATACGGGATATGTACAGTGGTGTAGAAAAGGAAGGGCCTCAGTGGCCTCAAGCCCCCATTTGATTATGAGGCACTTTGCTCCCTTCAAAGCCGAATTGCCTTATCTTTTCTTAAAGCTGCTTGCCCTCTTCCATAATTTTTGAATTGCTAAAGCTCCTGGGCATGCATACACTTACTTCGCACTTCATCCAGACAACTGTACTAAACAATCACAACGCTGATGTGTTTAAGTGTTGCTTTTTTTTTTTTAAGTTACATTCCTTTCTAAAATGTTTTTTTTATTTTTATACATTCCCTTGATAGAGAGGAAAATTTTACCAATCTTCCCTTCCAGGAAAATTTCCTTTATCTTTCGTTCTTCTATTCCAGTGGTTCCCAACGTTTCCAAGTCGCGATACATTTTTATAGTAGCCAAGTAATTCGCGACCCTCTTTTATAGTAACCAAAAAATCTGCAACACCCCCTGTCCGCCGCCGCCACATTTGCATAATAAAAGCATTTTTAACAGAGTAAAGAAAACACATTAAATATAAAATTATATATATTATATTAATTATATTGTTTACATTAATTATATAATTATATATCATTTTAATTACATATATATATATTTGATAGTTCGGATAATCGAAATCCGGATAATCAACGCTCTATTGCAATGCCCGAGGGTCTGGATAATCCGCACAAATCCATATACTTTTAAACTTCTACTGTATCAATTTCGCTTGGTATACTGCCGATATGAAATTCGACTAGAGATGTAAATAATTGGCGATTTAGCTCCTTACTTCTAGGACAGTGCCGCAACGTGTGCCTAAAGAAATGGCGAAAAGCAAGGTCGTTTGGCCGGTCCCAATCATGTAGCATTGAGTAGGGTTGCCTTTGGCGTACACTCGGCCGTGAAAAGGGGTGCCAAAATTGACCGTTAGTAACATATCCTGTTGATTGCATTGTACAGAAACTGAAAAAAAAATTTATTAAATATTGTATATAAAATTTATATTTATACAAATATCAATTTGATAATATATTTGTTTTACGGCGCAAGGACAACTAAAATCCCTCTTGGTCAAGAGTTACAAGTTTTCCAAGGACATCCAAGAATCAAACTCGAAAACACGGACCGGTAGAAGGAAAACGGGAAGCATTGTGTACCCAGATAGCATTGTTCCACTACCATGTGTTACTAACACAACTGTTAATGACATCAATAAATTTTAATTGCGAAAATATTGTGTTCATTAT
This sequence comes from Dysdera silvatica, assembly GCA_006491805.2. Classification (NCBI taxonomy): domain Eukaryota; kingdom Metazoa; phylum Arthropoda; class Arachnida; order Araneae; family Dysderidae; genus Dysdera; species Dysdera silvatica. The sequence continues at coordinate 23,280,239 of QLNU02015003.1, read as the reverse complement.
TGTTTATTAGTAGCACAACATTTATAAAATAATCGGAAACAGCTACTTAACGTATCTTTTCAATAATCTAAATGCCGCGAAAATAGTCGCACTGATATTAAGGACGAGCGGAGCCGTAGAAGCAGCACCGTAGATAGATGGTATTGCGTCCCTGGTAGAACTGTCCATATTGCGTCCCTGGTAGAACTGTCCAAATTGCGCATTTGGTAGAACTGTTCAGATTGCGCCCCGTTATCTACGGACATATTTTCCCCTTGTGGATTATTTCAGCCGATTTTGCGTTCCTTCTCGCCTGTGCCCCTGTCGTGCCAGGTGCACATACCCCATCTTCCACGCCAACCCTAGCTACGGCCCTACGTAGAAGACTAGATTCGTGTACAGTTGAACCTCGTAATACAAATTATTTTTAAAGATGACTATTTTCTGAATCTTCATTAAAATTTACGACTTAGTGATTCGATCTCTTCCGTTCGGATAAGTGGGGGGGGGGGGCATTACTTTCAACGCGAACAATTTTTTCCACTATAAGTGTTCGCATTAAAGAGGGTCGACTGAATCTCCAGGTTTCTTCTGCTATAAAAGTCTTTAGAAAGTTTTGGTCATATGCAACAATGACAAGCAAACTTTAAAAGCCCTGTGTTTTGGTTCTTTCATCAGCTTGGAGCAGCACACACACTAACGTTGTCCTTGTGCCATTAAAATCCAACTAAACATCATTTATCATCCAACTAAACATCAGTCAACATCCAATTAAACATCATTCAGCATCCAACTAAGCATCATTCAGCATCCAACTGAATATTATTCAACATCCAAATGTAGAATTTATTTCACGAAGGGAAAGGTTTCTGCCTGTTTCAAATTTAAGAAGGCAGGGGAAGGAAGTGAGACACTATCCGACTGGCTTAACCTGTTTCATATCATGGGGTGGGATTGTGGAGGGTGCGGGGGGTATTCCCATTCAGTTGACCCTCCGACTGCTCAATTATTTTTTATCAAAGTCGCTTCAAAAATTGCATATATTTTTATTACATATTTCAAATCTATATGCATTTGAGAGTTAAAATATGTAGCACATTTTTGTAAACAAGATTTTTTTAATATAAATTTCGTGCATAAGAACAGGCTTTCATAAAAATCAATTTTAAGAGTAATCGTTTAAATTCAAAAATTCTGAAAATAAATCTTGATTAAATTACGGTTTACTTTATAGAATACAAATATAAAGCATGTATACTAATAAAAATCACTCGCTGAACGTTTCCTTCGAGTCTTATTCTGAATAGAGAAAACGATAACAATGGGAGAACTTTCAAAATCAATTAGTGAACTCCATGCAAATACGAAAATTTAGGCGACAATAACGCCATTTGTTGACCAAACTACGACTAGAAGTCTAAATATTGTAGAAAATGCATTACCGACAGTTAAACGGTGGAGAAGCGGGATGCGCTTTTAAATAGATGGAAAAATTGCATACCCGCGAAAATCGCGGGATGAGAAAATTTTGTTACTTTCATGTTGCCCGTGGAAATCGCGGGATAAGCAGTCAGAGGGTTAAATAACATTGGAATGAAACTTGACCTTCAATCATTCTCAAGTTCCACTATCCCTTCAGAAGTGCTTGAACTTATTTTCGGGGCTCAAGGAACTCAATGTAAATTATTAAATCCATAGTCCACTAAAGATGTTCGCGTCACCAGAACGAAAAAAAACTAGCAACTTCTCATAGAATGCCAGTTCGAAAGCTTTGCTTACCTTGTTCACAGTCCCCCTTCTCGCTGTAAATGGAGTTGGCTCTTGGCATAAGGCTTTCTGGACCAGCGGGCAAGCTTACAGTATCCTCGCTGCTGAGGGCGCAATCCCTAACAACTGTTTCATAGTTCATAGATCTACATGGAAACATGGTTTCGGTGTCACACTGTCTTTGGCAGTCTGATAAGCTGTAGGCCCTTGTTAACTTATCAATATACGGAAAATATCTATCTGGCATACTCTTGTATTCACAGGATGCGGGTTCTATAGGAAAAAATTGCATATATTTATCTTAATTTGAAGACTGCTTATATTACGTTCACAAAACAACTATACTCGTATAATAGTAATGTATAGGGTTTAAGCTGGCTCAAAACATGCTGTCGCAAAAATGCTAAAATGGGAAAAAAGTTGTAGCAAAATGCTAAAAAATATTAGTTGCTTTCGTTGCTCCAAGAACCCTATCCATGAAATTATTTATATCAACGATGCTTAACAGGTGCTGTTAAGAATTTTGAAGAGGAAACAAAAAGGAACAAGAAAAGATCGCTGAAGTGCAAAACGGATATTCTGGAATCGAGAAATCCTGCTTTCAGAGAATAAACTGTGGTTAAAAATGCCTGTCGCACTTTAGCGATGGACAATAATTTTTTCTTTGCATTTTCGAGCAACTCGTAGCATTTTGCGAAAAATGCGACTGCAGCTGGTAATGTAATAGCAACAACGCATGTGTAAAATTGTTTTAGATAAAGAATTAAATCTCATTTTAATGAACATACGCATGGAATTTTAGAATCGTCATCAGAGAGCTTTTCTAAAATCACACGCTTAGTACTTTTTACTGTGGAAGATTGTTATCGAATACTTAATCTCTTGTAAACAATAAATACACTCAACAACATACCCAAAAGCCTTGGATATGATGCTGAATGGGGTTGAATTTGGGCATGTTTCCTTGAAAAAAAAGATACCTGAAAAGCATTTATCTTTATGCATTGATGTCTCAAGGTAGTATTCTCAGGGAAATAAACCTTGTGGGGGGTAAGGCTCCAAAAAGACTGGGAGCTGGCGCAACAGGCATTTTGGTGCCTAATTTATGATCGCAAATTGTATCTATTGGCGACATTTTAAAATTGCGCCAATTCGTCGGATAATCGCGGATTTTTGATTATTTTTATGCCAAAATAGCGAACATTGCGCCAAAAAAAAACTTTTACCGCCAAGGTAAAGGTTACCGGAAGTGTACAACAAATTAGCGGCTGGTGCGTCGGCCAATGATTCTAGGGGCTGTATTTTAAGATGGGATCGAAGCAGGGTTTAAGCTGCAGTCGCATTTTTCGCAAAATGCGACGAGTTGCTCGAAAATGCGAAGAAAAAATTATTGCCCATCGCGAAAATGCGACAGGCATTTTTAACCACAGTTTATTCTCTGAAAACAGGATTCCTCGATTCCAGAATATCCGTTTTGCACTTCAGCGATCTTTTAAATCCTCTTAAAAGTTCTTAACAGCACCTGTTAAGCATCGCTGATATAAATAATTGACAGGATTTTTCAAGCAACGAAAGCAACTGACACTTTTTAGCATTTTTCTACAACTTTTTTTCCCATTTTAGCATTTTTGCGACAGCATGTTTTGAGCCGGTTTAAACGCTGGGCCGAAGTCTTAACATAACCTTCGAAACAAGATATATTCATACATAACTTCACTTAATGAGAGTTTTAATTAGACCGAAAGTGGTCTTTATATACACCGCACCACTGAGGCATAATACCAAAAAATAAAAAAGTTATTTACCATTTTTGTACTAAGTAAGTGAGATATATTTTTAGGAATAAATAAATATGTGAATATTACTATTCAATACTTAATATCAGCATGTAATATACTCGTATCTGCAGTTTCACTATGTTATTAAATAACATTTTTGGTTGCACCAATAAAAAAACTTACACTCATATAATTTTAGATATACTTATTTAGTTTCTGTGTAACCTTTAAGAGAGAGAGAATAAAAAAACAGCTAAAAGACACAACCTTATATATAAAATTATAAGTTGCGGAGAAAAAATCGCATAAATTAGAAAAAAATGTAGGAATTAAGAACTTATATTAAAATTAAGAAATAGTCATGTAGACTTCCATCTATAAAACACTTGTTCGTTTTACGGGCTTTATTCGTTGCTGGCGTTTAGAAGATGAAAACGCAATTTGAATGATAAGAGTTTTTAAAGTTAGCAACCTTCCACATTGTTTTCTTTTATATTTTGCAAATGTTGTACATAATTTCCTTTCCCATGTTTGCAACATATATTGTATATAATTTCACTTTGTATATTTGGCAACAGTGTGTGCCATTGCGTATCGAATTCTCAAACTATATTTAGTATTCCATTTACCGTCAACGTGTACACAGGTATCATCAAAATCTCTGCCACAATGGCGTAGAATATTATTAATGAAGAATTTTTCATCCAGCAGGGTTTCAGCAAGTAATTATATTTTATTCTTAAAGTATTTAAAATTCCAATAAAATGAAAAACAATGGCAAATTCCAAATGTGCCTGATACGTACCAACAGCACACGTATTTTCCATATATTCCATGTCTTGTGAATCTCGTGCAAACGATCCTGGTCGTGATCGACGAGTTTCGGAGTAAATCCGGCATATTCTACGAAAGGAATCATAAGTTGCCGCTCTACATGGGCCTGGCCTCCTCAAACAAATATCTTCGCAGTCTACTCTTCTTGGAACTCCTGGCATTTCCAATTCCGGAACTTCTTGAAAGGTGAATCCAGGAACTCTTTCAAATGACCACAGCTTTTTGCAAGTTTGGCCTGTAAAAATATTTATATGCAGTCATCAATCATTAAACAGAAAAATCATCAGACAAAGTAAATGATCAATCATCAGACAGAGAAATAATCAATCATCAGGCAGAGAAATCATCATACGGAGAAATCATTAATCATCAGACAGAGAAATTATCTATCATCAAACAGAGAAATAACCAATCATCAGACAAAGGTATCATCAATCATCAGACAGAGAAATCACCAATCATCAGACAGAGAAATCATCGATCATCAAACAGAGAAGTCATCGATCATTAGACAAAGAAATCATTAATCATCAGACAGAGAAATCATCAATAATCAGAGAAATCATCAGGCAACAGACAGAGAACGCACCAAACAACAGACAAAGAACGCACCAAACAATAGACAGAGAAAGCACCACACAACACACAGAGAACGCACCACACAACCAACGGAGAACGCACTGAACAACAGACAGAAAACTCATTAAAGAGATGGAGAACTCAGAATGTAATCCTCATAAGACATCTTTGAATCAAGACAGTGCTCATAAGCTCATGTGCTGTTGTGCTCGAAACTTTTTTTTATTAATGTTAATTTTTACGCGCGATAAAATTCCATTTGTTCTTCTTATAAACTACGAGCAATAACTTGCTCTTGATACTGGAAAGAAAGCCCCTTTACTAGCATCACTTCTGCTCTCTTTTCATAATCCAACTAAGTTATTTTTAAAATCTTTCAATGTATAAAGCGAGGAATAAATTATTATTATAACAATCAAATCACGTACGGTGTTGCCACGCTATTGTAAAATTCGGAAAAAATCTTCCTTTTGTTAATTTAAGAAAAAAACGAAAAACGTATCTTTTTCACCGTTTCAAGAAAATTCACTAACACCTTCCAAAACGCGTACAGAAAACGACAATTGTTAAAAAAATTATTACTTTTGTGATCAGAATGTTTTATATCAATGTTTTGTCTAAACATTACATTCTACATACTGTTATGGTGGGTTTTTTTTATCGGGTTTTGTTTGTATTTACTATTGCGAAAACCTGTTGGTAAGTGGGATCTTCATTTTAATGAAGAATCGAAACCTCGGTTATTCGAAGTTCTAAGCTACAGTGAGAATACATTGTCGACGGCTGCTAAACATGCAAAAATTTTCAATCCATGCGTGCTTTGTAGTCCGTTGTCACACTGGCCAGTATACTTTTATAATTAAATTTTAGAAATTGGCAACAACAAAAATTTCCTTTTCATGTTTTACAACTACTGGACGTTACTTAACATTCTATTTTTGGCAACAATTTTTATAACTGCATTTTGAATTCAGTTTTCGATGTACCATCAGTCTTTGTACATCAGATGTGAGACGGGCTCAGCCCAGGCCCAGGCTCATAAGCCGGATGCAACTGAATCCTAAAACTGACTGTTCTATATTGAAGCTTCAGGTTCGGCTCACATTTCCACAAAGTATTTAGGGCTCAGGCTTCAAAAATTAAGCCCAAACTCATAGCTAGTGCACATGTATCATCGGCGGCCCAGCCAAAAAAGCGTACAATATTCTTTAACTATTGTTATGTGCATTATTTTACCATTGTAGTCAATTCTTCTAACTTTCGGTATTCTAAGAAATAATATTTTTAATCTTGATGACAGTACTTAGATTTATTTACTAACATTCACCTCGATAATTAGACTTTCCCATTTAAGTCAGATATGCGTTAGGTGACTAATAACATCAGACTTACTTAGACACACTTTTTCAAAATATGTTGTATCAGGCGACGGCATCACAGTGTTATCGATGCCGGTAGAGAATGCATCCAACCAAAAGCACATTTGCTGGAACTTTGCGTATTCAATTGCAAAACCTTTGCATCGTTCTCCGAGTCTTTGACAATGTGCTTCACATTCTGTGATGATTCCTACACGAGCTCTTGTGGGTATTCGTTCTTTCCGTCCAAATCTCACGGTGTATCCAGTGACTTTCTCATATGTGTATTGATCTGATGAACATCTGCAAAAAAGTTATAGAAGGTTTTAGAAGACGAATACGATTGGAACACACGATTACTATAGAAAAGTTAGCGAAGGATGAAGACAATTGTTTTTCTAAGCTAAGCAATTAGGTTCTCAATTAAGGTTTTGAAAATTGCAACCTTGCTGGTGGTGGTATTGAGGGTTTTGGTGTCAGTAGCGGATTCTCTGTTGGGGTTGGCGTAGGTGGAAGTGTCCCAGATGTTGGCTTCGTTGGAGGGGTTGGCGTTGTGACGCCAGAGGTCTGGCCCCTGCACTCCGTTTCTTCATAAACAGCTCGAAGACGATATTTTATGGCTGCTCCTTGCCCAGTTTGGCGACTTTCAGAGCTTAGTAAACATAGGTCATCAAGTCCTCCTTGCTCCAAGTACGTATAAGCTCTACAGTTAAACTCCAGTTCCTTGGTGCATAATTGACGACACAATTCAAAATTGGTGACAGCCGGAATCGCTTTGCTGGAATATACCATGAACATGTCTCTTTCTGGTAGTCGAAATGGACATGTAGCCGTTCCTGTAACATTGAAATAAAATCGAAGAATTTGTAACACAGAGAGCTGATTTTCAAGTGAATTACATAAACTCATTATAAAGTGTCCAGGAAAGGTGTATTTCTTATATAATATCTTATTTATATTCAAAACCATATACGTGTATGTTTAATATATAATATATATTATATTTGAAATAATATATATTATAATACATGTATGTTTAAAATATGCTTCATTACTTTCAATAGTTCATTGATATCTTCCTATATATTGTATTCTGTAAGATATTATTACCCTTCACAGGGATAACACAATTGCCAAATAATGGTCAACACACAAAGGCAAGTTTTTCGCAATTTTTCGTGGGGAATTTGACAGATATTAACATTCCGACTACCACACTTGAGCTCAAACTAGAGCTTTCAATACATAGGAGAAAAAGAGACATCGCTCTAGCCTAGAGTCGAATTAGGGTCACTCCATTCGATCTGGATTGCCTTAACCACTAGGCCACCAAGGCTCAGGAATGACGCTCCCTTTCTCAGGGTTTTTCCCTTTTTTCAAGGTTTTAAAGCATTATTACTCTTCTCAGGGAAAATAAAATGCATTATTCTGTTTAGCCTCGTATCATAGAATCTGTCATTGAGCTACTTGCGCCCCCCGACCCCTATAATTTTTTAATTGCTACGCCCGTGTTCGCCTCCTAAGTGAAACACATCCCATCTTCTATACAAGGTCACACACATATATTTCAAACCTTTCGTATCAAAATCCACATCACTAACTCCTTGGATGAATTTGTGTTAATTGCATAGCAGCAAAACCTTTCCATTTTGTGCTCTTTTTAGGTATTATACCGAATTTGAACTTTACTTGATGATGTAACAAAAGCGAGCTTTCACATGTCATCAATTAAGATAAACAGCACACACATGTGTGACTACTGATGGATCTTCGGGCCCTTGAGAGCTTCATTCTCTCCCCACTAATCCTGTAGTCAAGATAAAGGGGCAATTGGGGCAAGGCACAGGCCCCATGGGGCACGAGATTGTTCTATATATATATATATATATAAATAGCCAGATGGGGCAACTGGGGTCACGCCCCTTCTGGCCTCAGGCCTGCTCTTTCCACTCAAGTAAGCACGGTAAAGTAAGCACTCAAGTAAGTACTGCATAAAATGACACTTCGCTAGGCTACTAAAAAATCGTGAATCCCCCCTCCCAACCCACAAAAAATAAAATTCTTGATCCACCACTGCATGTAACATAATATAAAAGAAACATTTGGATTTTTTAGCCTCGGCTGTAACAGTTTTTACGCCAGTAGCTTCCTTATTTACACTAGACTTTGCATCGGCCACACACGCTTCTCCCATTAAAGGCTTTTCAAGGGAGAAGGCGCCCTGACGTGTACTATTTGTGACCAAGCATTAAATATTTTGCATGTTTTGTCTAGTTACACAAATTTTAACCAACAGAGGTCATTAACTTTTAACCTCAACGATTTTAACATTCGTGACATTTTATGCAATTCTTTTAATCATGAAATCATTTTTAATTTTTTATCTGATGTCTCTTTTTTTTCAGTCTCATTTAATTTTATATCATTTCGTTTTAGTGTACTTTTAATACATTTTTTTTAACATTATAGTATATTTTTTTCTAATTTTGAAAGTGTTTCTATGGCCTCACTTCGTTTTGCGGTGACCGTTACTACTTTTGCGCCATAAAAAGCACAACTAGCCAACCAGCTTTTATTTTACAATAACCTCTCAAAATAATTCACAGATTTTCTAGGGTGGGAAAAAGGCTAACGAAAACGGAAGTTATTTTAAGCAGGATAAATATTACGTGTTTAATGTATGACATATATATATATTATGAATATACCATATATTTTGTATAAATATGCCATGTATTTTGTATAAATATACCGTATGTTTAGTATAAATATATAATATATTCAGTACAATATCTGTTTATCAAATTCTGTACCAAATATCATGCGGTTAATGTACTTCTAAGCATGTCATTAGTGCAATAAGGGAGTTTAATTACCTCTGCAGCGACCACTCTTCAAAACGCCCATTCTGCTATTGTGCGTTCGCGCAGACCTGACGCCTGATACCGTTAGCAGACGGGTTAGTCCATTGCAGTTTAGGGAAGGGCGTCTTGCCGAAACTGGTTTTTCGCGCGGGAAAAACCAGTTCCTCCAAGACGGCCTTCCCTAAACTGCAATGGACTAACCCGTCTGCTAACGGTATCACGCGTCAACTGAGCGCGAATGCATTGTATAGACAGCTAGCTCTCTCTTACGTACGTAAATACATTTTGCACCGTTTTTTAAATCATTAGCACATTACGCAATGAGAGACGAAAATAATTCGAAAAACACATAGTTAAAACAAATTTATGAGCAAGAATTATGGATACATTGCACACAACATTGAAATTACTGCACCTGAAAGATAATTTCAATGTAGGGTGAGATAATTTCAATGTAAGGTGGGATAATTTCAATGTAGGGTGAGACAATTTCAAGATCTGGTGGCGTAACTGAAATTTTCCAAGGTGTGGGAATCACACTCACCTATATTACACTGGTTTTCCAAATAATCTACAGAGGAGGCAAATGAAAGCTGTGTGTGCGGAATAGTTCTTTCTTCGGCGAATAGTCGACATTCTCGATTGTATTTGTAATAGTTTGCCGAGCGACAGACGAATCTACGTTCTTCTAAACATCGTCTTTCGCAGTCGATTCTACTGACTAATCTAATAACGTCTCGAGCTTGTACTCCTCTCAACTCCTTGTCAATGTAGCGATCGAACATCCACTGTTTTGAGCAACCCAAATAGACTGAAAATACATATTAAATTTTATTTCATACACTATATAACGCAAAACTACTATAAATGTATAGAGTATTCTTATCAATACAACAGTTCCTCTATAAAATAATGCTAATATTGCTTCTACGAATTATAACCATGCAGTAATTTGATAAAAAAAAAAGCATTCGGTTGATAAAATCACCCTCAGAGGAAAGGGTGATTGCGTGCATCCTGTGGGATACGATTCCGTAACCCTTTGATCTCCGGTCAATAGCTCTACTAAATGAGCTTACGGACAGCTATAGAACTTCCACCTGCGAGCGAATATAAAGTTTGAAGTTAGCGAGTATTGGTGCGATGCCTAGGCCGCTTTTTAAACCAAACGCAACAGAGTCGAATGAAGACCAGGTCCTTCGGAAACTACAGCTTCAGGAGGACAAGTTACATACAGTTAATTTTTCTTAACAAGCAATTATTTTTCCATAACATAGTTTTCTTTAATGTATGATCTGCTTTTTTTAACGTATAAATATATAATTTATGCTTACCATATTGTGATCAATAAATGGTTTCCTAAACTATATTGATGCTTTTCTTTATATGATTATTCCCTAACACTCCAGCATGATATTACACAGTACTTGTCTACAATTAATTAATATTAACACTTAACAGATTAGTATGTATAATCCGCAGATTGATATTATTTCGCTCCACATTAAATATTTGAAGATTAATATATATATTTACTTTCAAATGTTCTAATATCTCAAAAAAAGAAAATCTCAAATTTTACACTCACTTGTCCCTAATTCAAAATCAAGGGCAGATTTCTATAAATGTCTTGCAATTTTGAAATCACGTTAAGAATTCTGTCTTATATCAGGTATGTGAACCGCAGATAATTTCGATCCTACATTTGATAACCTCAATCATCATCAGATAACTTCGATCATCATCAAATAACTTCGATCCCACATTAGATAACTTCAATCACCATCAAATAACTTCGATCCCACATTAGATAACTTCAATCATCATCAGGTAACTTCGATTCTACATTTGATAACTTCAATCATCATCTGATAACTTCGATCCCACATTAGATAACTGAAAAATCTGGAAATGTAATATTCAACAATCACTTTCATCATTAGTCCTACGACTCCCATCTTTTCGTTACTTTTTCTCCTTGCCCATTTCTCAAAATGTATTTGACGACCAACTTGCATTTCTTTTGCATTTGTATATTTATACTACATATTTTTTATCACATTATTTGTATAATTGTTCTTTATCGCATTAATTTTATAACAATTTTTACGCCATTATTTTACCTTTTCAACATTGTTTTGACATTCTTTCAACATTGAGTTTAGAATTTTTTTTTTTTTTGAGCTCCCTGCTGTAGCCTCATTCTGTGTCTTTGTCAGAATTTCGTACTCAAAAATCTCCAACTGCTTTTAACACTAAACCGTATAAACACATACCAAGGATTTTGAGGGTGCAGCAATTATTCTCCACTGCACCACATGCTACTGATAACTTTTTCTCTCATTGTAAAAATTGAAAGTGAGGACATAAGAGATTATAGAAGAAAGGCCTTCACTTACACGGCAAACAAACTCCTTCAAAATAAACCTTGTTCTCTGCGGGTACGAGCTCTTTGGGTCTAGTAGTTGAAGTTTCCACACCGCTATAGCACTCTTGTTTCAAATAATCGAGGGTAAAACCACGGCACTCATAGTTCAGTTCGCACATCCGGCGACATTCTGAAGAAATTCCGGGGATCTCTGGATTTCCGCGATACAAAATGGAGATGGTCGCCAAATGCTGGTAACCCGTAGTCTTCTCCAGCATCATGATCTCACCAGGACTACACTGCCGACCTGAAATTCAAAATTATCATATTAAAAACTATTCAAAAAAGTAAGTAATTTTGTATTACAAACCAACATGTAACAAAAATTTTCAAAGCGAGTTGGCGGTGGTTTCTTTGTGAACATCCTTTTAATAACATCTAAATGGATTCGGTGGTCATCTAAACACAAAATTCTACAGAAAACTGAGGTCACATATAAATGTTTTAGCATAATGAGAACTCTCTCTTTCTCTCTCTCTCTCTCTCTCTCTCTTAAGGGGTCACAAGACCATTGAAATTTTTAAAAATCGATTTTTTTTTAAATACGTTTAAAAATTACGCAGGATTCTTATAAACGTTTTAAGTCCAATCGCATTTAAATCCATCCATTATTTCACGAAACGTAGCCCTTTAAAATATATATTTACAACGTCAATTGTTTTAAAATGAAAATTTTGAAGCTTGTGTACACCATTTCTGGAAAACCACTTATTAGGTGAGTAAGAAATTTGGCACACATATTAAACTTTTCATTACGCACGATGTAAACCTAAAATTTTGAAAATATATTGTGCATATTTTTTTAAAATTCATTTTTGATGACGAATATTTTCTTAAAATCAGTAATTCAAAAATAAAAATTTTAGTAATAATTGTTTTAATGTCATTTTTTTTAGATTTATCATTATAAGACACTTATTATTTATATGTGTTTATTTCTTTTTTATTCATTCATATGACTTTGTTGATCTTAAATCTTGTGCGCACTATGCATGTTGCAAATTTTATGTTTAAACCTTGACTTACATAATTAAATTTTTAAAACAGAAAATCTTAAATCATATATTTATTAAAAATTGCACATAAAGGCAAAATTACATTTAATACATGGTTAAAATTTCTAAAGCTTCTATTAGATATCTTTCATGTTATAAATTCTTAAAAATGGTTCAGTTTCGTGTTGGCCAAATATATTCAAAAGTCCTGTGTCCCCTTAATGTAGTTCTCTCTCTCTCTCTCTCTCTCTCTCTCTTTTTCTGCAGGTTTCTAAAAATTTAATTGTTGCAATATTTCAGTTTTGACTTCAACTTTTTCCTCAAGTCACTTATCCATTTTATGTTCAAAAGGAAAATTTCCTAAGAATACTTGGGATAATACTATGCCAAGTACAACTCTAGGGATGTGTGAATCTATATATCTCTGACGTTAGGAAGTACCTACATGCCAAAACTTTCATTTGTACATGCTCATTACAACATTGCACTCCTTTCCATTCCGGGCGTATATAACGCTAAAACCTTTTTATACTAATTCAATGTGCAAAACCCAACAACTTTTCACAGTATGTAACCATGGTACGTATACAACAGGTTAAATAAATATTATTAAACCTACAAGCATGCTCGGAATAACAACATAAAATTATGCTCTATGTTGCAACATTATGCTCTCTCCCGTTATAAATCTATATAATGGAACTTAAGTATTGATGTATTACTTCAATGTGTACAACCCAAAATCAGATTTTGTTACAAGGCTTTTCTTCAAGGAGAAATAGAGAAAGAATATAGGAATAGAAGAAAAAAGACATGAAGGAAGAAACTATAAGTGAAGGAAAATTTTTAAAAAATAACTGTGAATTCAATCTTACTTGGTGGTGACGGTTCTGTTGTTGGTGTTGTATGAGTTTCTGTAGGAGGAGTCAGAGTCGGACATTTTCGTTCGTTGTACACGAGACCAGGTCGGCCTTGCACAGCCCCACTACTGCCACTAGAACGATCATCTCCACTTACGAAACACTGGCCATTGCTTGAATAATAGGCATAAGATCGGCAGTTGAAGCTTTGATAAGTGGTGCAGAACTGTTCACAAACTTCGCTGGATGTGATCCCTACTATCTGGATGTGATCCGTATACGTTGGATAGGAATCTGTCGTTTCTTCATACGGACAAGATGCCAGAACTAAAGGGAATAGATGCATAAGAAGCCGTGTCACAAGCGTTTGAAACCTTAATACAATGGTCAAGTAGACAGCGAAATCCATATACTGTCTGTCAACTACGAGAGCTCTTTGTGGAACTTAACCCATTTTCAATAGAGAATGCGTCAACAGGTATGCATTTCTTCAAGTACTCTCTCTATTGAATATAAGCCAGGTTCCACACGGAGTTCTTGTGATAGAGGAGCAGTAGACAGTAATGGAAAACCTGTCTGTAATTACCCGCCATCTCACCTGGTAGACATGCATTCTCTATATAGTTCATCTTCATGTTATTTGTCCTCCTGTAGAAAGCCGGCAAGGTCCGACGATCCTCTCTGCTCAACTTACATTCCGTGGTATCATCGTTGTAAAGTGCGGATCGACAAATGAAACTGCGCTCTTCGAGACAAAGTTCTTCGCAGTCTCTTCGACTTTGGACAAAAGGCACCGTACGGTCGTATAGTTGGGACTCCAGCTCATGCCCAAGAACCCGTTCAAACGCCCAAACTTTGTTTTTGCACAATGTTGCTACCGGACCTAAAATCCAAATCATCAGTAATTACCTTTAAACAATCCCACAATAGAAATAAAAAAAAATAATAATAATTCTCGTCGCAGCAATGATGCTCACGCATTAGCAGATATAATGGTAGTTAATGATGAATAGTAATGGTCATCAGTAGGCAATGATAATACTTCACATTAATATTTATGAATTAATGTTAAACCACCACTAAAACTACATACTTCAGACATGTACATTTCATAAGTCCATAATCCATTATTATTTTATAAGTCTTGGCGCCACAAACACAAACAAACGAAGATATTTAATGCATACTGTAAAGTGAAGACAATTACCCCGTAAGCAGATTTTTTCAAAATAGTTTTCCCCGTCCCTTGGCACCAAATCTTGCGTCCTTCCTTGTGAATTTCTGTCCAGTTTATCGCACCTCATATTCTGATAATTCACAGAAAATGCTGGGCAGTCTAAACCATCTCTTTGGCAGTATTCTTGGCATTCGATAGTATTACCCAGGCTTCCCGGATTGCTGATCATAATCGAGTTCTGTACAGCGGAGCGCAATACAAATCCGGTCATCTTTTCGTAGGTGAACGCCCCGCCGGTACATTGTTCTACAGAAAAAAGGAAAAAGTAAAAAGTACTCTACAATAATACGTTTAGACATACATAAATTAAACGCATGGGTGGAAGATTGCAAAACGCAGAGATTTTGCATTATCCAGATCTCGACCCGTCATCGAAAAAATCACATGGTCTTGCACTCGAGGGACATTCCTGCCCTCTACAACAATAATTTGAGAATAAAATTCCCTGACTTTTCCGGTAAAATTCAATGACTTTTCCAGTAAAATTCCCTGTTTTCCGGTAAGATTCCCTGACTTTTAAGGTAAAATTTCCTGATTAATCATAAGCAACTTGTAACTGCATTTAGTTTAAGAGGAAAATGGTTTCTTATTCGTGAGAGATTTAACCATTCAAAACAGGTTAAAAAGGTTTTCCCTAACTTCGCTCGGTTTGACCTAAAGATCGCATTTTCCCTGATCTTTGGGGATGATTTCAGATTCCCTAACAATTCCAAGTTTTCTGAGTACTTGGGAACCATGTGCTTATATAATTTTCCATGATACACATACTTTTTTCATACTATATTTACACATTTTTATTTTCATATCACACGCATGCTTTTATTTACATACTACGTATATATTTATATGCATATATATATGTATTTATATGACACGTATATTATACACATGTTTTTGACATAACGTTAAATATTTCCAACAAATAAATACATTAAAATAATCTTTTTTTTTTTGCCACAATTTTTTTCTTTTTCCTCGGATTATTTTATAGTATACAGGTTGATTCACTACACACCACTAACTGGATTCCTGAATAGCTGTCAGTCATAATTTGTTTGAGTCATTCAATGTATACTCTACATAGATTAATAGAAATTTGAAGGTTTGGTAAAGAACGCAATAGGAAGATGCGTTTATTTATTTATTTGTTTTGTGGTTTTACGGCTCAAAGACTACAATGGTCATGCTGCGCCGGGACCTACTGTTTTCCGAGGAATCCGAACCTCTTATGGCCTAGGGAACCAAACCCCGGAAGATGTGTTTAATGTACTTCAACCAATTTTCTGAATTTACGATTATCTGTATTTGCATTAATCCTAATTACCTAGTTAGTCCGGATTCTTATAATTCACCACACCTAAGTTAATGCAAACTCAAAGATTTGGTAGAAAGCATACTTTGAAAGTATGCGCAAAATAATACAATACTCTGATACGTCCAATTATCTGACTTAACCAGTTATCCGGCTTTGTTCTAATAGCCTCAGACAAATATTACTATACTGCCTTGGATTACCTGGACATTAAGAAAACGCCAGAAATAAAATCCAGAAATGTGCACCCTCAGAAGAATATTGAAAATAAAATGGACTCACAAGATCTCCAATCAGGAAGTGCTGAACAGATCCAACACAAAAAAAGAAAAACTATCATCACTTCAATTCTGAGAAGAAAGTTAGATTATTGTGGCCACATAGTGAGAGGAGAAAACATACAAAATACCCCAACTGGCACTGAAAGGAAACATCGTGGGGAAGAGATCCAGAGGCAGAAAAAGAAGAGGATACATGGATGACTTACAGGCTTGGACTAGGCTAAGCACGAAAGACATTATCCATGCCAGTAGAGACAGGAAAATGTGATCCATATTGGCCACCAACCTTCAAATCGGAGGAGGCACATGATGATGATGATGGTGGTGATGATGATGATGATGATGATCTTGGATTAATAAAAACTTAAGTACTTGACAGAAAACATACGGCGGATACGTTTATTCGTCATTGTTAACTATTTTTTGCTTTTGGTTTTCGATAATTCTTTATTAATCCTTTTCATCAATTTGCTAACTACAGCTTAAATGTTTCGTAGGTCACGTTAACTGTGTGCAGCATCCACGTTCGGAATTCTCACTTAATTAGATGCCCAGCTTATCAATTCACCCGCGTGAGCGTAAGGCCTGTCAATCCATGATGCTTTCGTTATGTTAAGTGAAGATGACGTCATTTAAAAGGACCTCCATCCCACAACGCATAGATAACGATCATTATGGTTGATGATTAATTGATATTTTATCCGTATCCCATTTATTATTTCACTGATTTTGAAAGAAAATTCATCTCCCACAAATTATAAAGAATGGTGCGCTGATAATTTCACTTGTATGAGATCGGTTCAAATCAGAGTTTGGGACGTTAAAAACTCACCTATGACGCACTGTTTTTCACCATATGTGGATCCAGGTTTTTCTGGCAACACTACAGGCCCTAAACTCACAGAGTCATCGCCACTGAGGAAACACCGATTGCTGGTGTAGGTATAAGCACGGCAGTTGAATGTCGTTTCGCTGTCACACTGTATTTGACAATCGTCCGACGAGGATGCAAATTGTAAAGAATCCATAGAAATTACAGATAATCCAGGCTTGATGTCATAGCGACAAGACGTCGGAGCTAAAAAACACAAAAATATTGAAAAATATATAAATTTTATCAGCCTGTCAATCAAAAGAATCTTCTTTAAAAAACGACATAATGTCTTTTATAGTGAATCATTCATGTCGTAAGACATAACACATTTGTGTGTCCATGATGGGCTTTGCAAAATGTTTCTGGATGTGGATCAATATAGCCTCAGTATAGGAAATATTTCAATATTAAGGATGTGTACCGAAACTCTGTAGTAAAGAAACAATAAGGTAAATCAACATTTACTGTAAATAATAAATATAATGTCACGTTGAACGTTTATATGATAACAATGGATAAGGTTTTGAACAAAATTACAATGCTCCAAACTAGTGGATCTCAAACTCTTTCCGAGCACAATCCCCTACGTTACAAAATTCTTTCCGAGCACAATCCCATATGCTATAAAATTATTTCCTAGCACCATCCCCTAT
>QLNU02015003.1:23249301-23262340 GCA_006491805.2 Dysdera silvatica | reverse complement strand
TTTCCGAGCACAACCCCCTACGTTACAAAATTATTTCCGAGCACCATCCCCTATGCTATAAAATTATTTCCGAGCACAATCCCCTAGGTTCCAAAATTCTTTCCAAGCACCATAATCTATGTTACAAAATTATTTCCAAGCATCACCCCCTCTGTTACAAAATTATTTCCGAGCACCATCCCCTATGTTACAAAATTATTTCCGAGCACCATCCCCTATGTTACAAAATTATTTGCGAGCACCATCCCCTATATTACAAAATTATTTCCGAGCACCATTCCCTATGTTGCAAAATTATTTCCGAACACCATTATGTCCCAAAACTCGTCCCTATCGCCCCTTGCCTTATGCAACAGAAAGTTAATTAAAACGACGGTTGACACAAGACAATGCAGTAAAACGAAAAACTAACGCGTATTAACTGAGAAAATTACGTGATAGCAAGCAGTTTTGTAGTGGTTAACGATGGAAGCATCAGTATCCATAGAAAGTCCGTAAGTGGGGTTACAGAGCTACAACTCACATATTCCTATGTTAAATATACAAAATTTCATTGCAATGGGGGTTACAACCCTCATCAACACCCCCTGCGTACCCCAATGGATGGAAGTGACTTTTCGTCCAGTAAAGGGACCTGAACTCATAAGCGCCCATATGGGTCCAGGGGGCTTTCTACCCATCTTGTTTAAAAATTTGATCTACTCGTTTCTGCTGTGTATTTCTTTTCACAAGTTTTACAGTCACATTTTAAAATAAGGTACTTTTTAGCTCATTACTAATTGTCAAGCAGTATCAATTATTTTTATATATCTTAGTATCTTGTACATTTTCCTAAATGTTTGACATCCTTAAAGGAGGTAATGTTTTTTCTTAGCTCCACCTAGAAGTAGTAAAATTCCTTAGTTCGATACAGAACTGGAAAGCATCGCCTTTTTTTCTCATAACTTACTTTGGCATGTCAAATGAAGAAACACATTCAACGAAGGGGGAAAACATTTATTAACTAGAAGTTTAATGATCTTAAATATAATTCAGAAAATTTTAAATCGATTGACTGGCGCATTCTTCAAAGCATTTATATATAATTTCAATTTCATTATCAGATTATCTGGTACAATAAGACACCTGAAATATTAAAATGAGGCAAATTATAGTTAATTATAGAAAAATATTTTTTCTCTAGATAATTTTGGTTTAAGGCCTCCTGAATGTACACAATGTTTTAATTTCCAATATTGCTGCTAAATACACAGATGTGTCCAGCCCCCTCCTTCCATCCGTCTCTCTTTAAAAACCAGTTGACTGAAATTAAAGCTAGATTCCTCAGGTGCCCCAGGGGTGCTTGGTAGGTAGTCTATTTCCGACAAATAGTTGACAAATAGTTAACAAATAGAAAACAAAGTAAAGAGTAAAGAAAGGTGTGGATCTCCCATCTGTTATTATTATGACAGCTAAATGTTCTCGTCTCTGTGTGTAGAGCTAGAGACTGAACTTTTGTATTTTGTGTGAACCCAGACAAAATGAAGAATTTTCTTTAATGAAAGGTTCAGGGAACAGGATATAAATAATGAAAATCTTAAAGAATCGATGACGAAAAACTTTGTGCATATATTTCCATATATGTATTTTCCCCACGAGCAAAAATATTAGGGGTTCGAAGAACCCATAATAAAATTACTGAGAGTTCACAAAAAGTGTCTCAAACCCACGAATTCGGCGCCTCTGAGTAGATGCGTTTTGACGAACGTACCGTTTACATGTTACACACTTATGAAAACTTTATTGACTTGGTCTTTAATAGTATCTCGTAGAACTGATGTTAATTCCGTTTGAATTCAGGAAAGATTTCTGAGTTCCAATCGAGTTCGTAGAATCAAAAGTCCACCACAATTATAAGATAAAATATTAATATTCTTTAACACAATTCTTCAGGTCAAGCAAAGGCCGACACAAAACTAAGGAATGAAATTTTAGTTAGATTGTAAGACTCAAAATTTATTTATTTCGTTGCAAAGCAGACGCTCATCTGGTTAGACAGGATTAAAAAATTCTGATTGTCTTCACCTATTGCAAAAAAAATTCTTAATCTGGAATTAAACACACACGCAAATTATACTTTTACAAAGCGCGGAACCAGATTTAGCCACTAAGATTAAATGAACATAAAGTCAGCTCTGATTTTAGGAACATGTCAGCGTTTAAGAATTTCACGTGCATGTTAGTTTTTAAGAATTTTATATGCATGTTAGCGTTTAAAAATTTCATGTGCATGTTAGTGTTTAAGAATTTCATCTACATGTAGTGTTTAAGAATTTCATGTGCCTGTTAGTGTTTAAGAATTTCATGTGCATATTAGCGTTTAAGAATTTCATGTGCAGGTTAGTGTTTAAGAATTTCATGTGCATTTTAGCGTTTAAGAATTTCATATGCTGGTTAGTGTTTAAGAATTTCATGTGCATTTTAGCGTTTATGAACTTCATGTGCATATTAGTGTTTAAGAATTTCATGTGCATATTAGTGTTCAAGAATTTCATGTGCATATTAGTGTTTAAGAATTTCATGTGCATATTAGTGTTTAAGAATTCCATGTACGCCTAATTACCCAGGAGTTTAATTCACAAGTATTTATTCAAAGACTTCATGTATAGGTACATAGTGTCTAAAACTCTCATACACACGTTATTCTCTAAGAATCTCACATACATGCTATCGTTCTAAAATCACATGCCCACATCATGTTTTAAGAATCTTATTTTCATTCTAGTCAACCAACCTCAATTCATTCTAGTTTATTTTTAAATTTTATTAATGTAATTTTTCTGTTAAATCTGATTAAATTACATTATGCTGTTAAAACATTATTATAGCTATCCTATATTTCAGGCAGACCGTTTAACTTACTTAATATTACACAATGTTGGTAGGTATCTTTCCTTGGCAAAATAAGATTAGTATATATATATCATCATCATCATCATATTCAACCATTATCTATCCACTGCTGGATGAAGGTCTCTCCAAATGCTTTCCACACACATCTATCCTGAGCAATTCGCATGCACGTCACCCCAACCTATTTTCTTATTTCATCCACCCATCTAGTTTGAGGACGTTTTCTAGGTCTTCTGTGGTCTCTTGGAATCCGGTTCAGAATTTTCTGTTGTCCATCGTTGATCAGTACTTTTTGTGATATACCTAGCCCATCGCCATTTCAGTCCTTTTACTTTAACAATGATGTCCTCTACTCTAGTTTGCTCTCTCACCCAAGTGTTTCTTTTTCGATCTCTCCTAGTTATTCCAAGCATGCACCTCTCCATGCTCCTTTGCGTTGTCTGTAACTTTCGTATTGCTCCAACTGTTAGACTCGATGTCTCTGATCCATAAGAGAGGACTGGTAATACACACTGGTTGAAGGCCTTTCTTTTTAGACACAAAGGCAATTTCCTTGGGATAAAACGACATTTAAATGCACACTTCCAGTAAGTTTAATACGTCTGGTAGGGTTCTTTCATAGTATTTGCCATCCATTTGATGTTGGTGAAATATGAATCAACAATTTCTAGTAATGTTGTCAACCGCGTACTGTTTCACTCTGCGGAATTCTTCAACTCTTCTAAGTATTTCTTCCCTATTTCTTGTTACGGTGCCATCCTCTCCTTTTAATGCAATGATGTGTTTCTTCCCAACAGATAAACTTCCTTTAACAACCCTAAGGCTCTTGTTATTTTCAATGGCTTTCCTTACTAGCTCACAGTTGAATTTTCTTATGTCTTCTTTCATGCTTTTGCGCAGAGTTTTACAAAGTTCTATGTACTCAATCCTGGAACTGGTATTTCGATTGTCCACCTTCATATCTCTTCGCCTTTTCATGAGCTGTTTCGTCTTCTCAGATAATTTGCTATTGTGCTTTTTACAGGTTACACCACCAATTTCCCCAGCAGTTTCAACTATTGTCTTAACAATGTTTTCATTTGCTTCTGAGATATCACTTTCATCAATAAGTCCTTCCAGTGCAGAAAAGCGATTTTTTAATTCCAACTTGAATGCCTCGGTATTTACTTTCAGTTTCATTAGATCCACCCTCTTACTTACTTGTTTCCTAATGAGCTTCTGTCGTTCTAATTTAGTATTTAAGTGCACTTTACATCTCACCATTCGATGATCACTTCCAGTATTAAATCTGTTCAGTACACTGCAATCTTCAATAATTGATTTCTTGTTTGCCAGGATATAGTCAATTTCACTAGTTCCCCCATTTGGGTGTTTCCATGTCCATTTTCTTTGCGGTTTCTTCTTAAAAAATGAATTCATGATGCTAAGGTTTTCAGCTTCTGCAAATTCGATGAGTTGATCGCCACGTTCATTCCTTTCCCCATATCCGTATTTACCAACCGATGTCTCTCCTTGTTCCTGTTGTCCAATTCTTGCATTGAAATCCCCCATGATGAGCTTGATATGTTGTTTCCCCTTGGTATGTAGCTGTTTGATTTCTTCATAGAATTCCTCAACCTCTTCGTCGGTATGGCTTGATGTTGGTGCATATGCCTGTACTATCTGAAGTTGGTATCGCTGGGTTAGTTGAACAACGAGCCTCGCTGCTCGATCTGACGTGCTTTCAACTTCAAGAAGGTAGTCTTTAATTCTTTTGTTGATTAAACAGAGATCGTCCATTAAACGTAGCCCAGGTCAATAACAAACGGCAACCTGGGCCATTCCAGTGATTCTTAGCACCCCCTGCTTTCATGCCACGCTGACCGCTGCCTTGATCAGGAGCACTGCAACACATGGAGACTGGGGGCCATAGTTTCTGGTGTGTCAACGTAATGGAGGAATTAGCCATCATTTCACCCACGCTGGCTGGGCGGGTTGGCAAATTACAGCCCTCTATATATATATGGCCTGCAAAAGGGTTGCTGGTATCTAACTGGAAGGAGACCCACACGCTGAACGTATGTGACGATGTGTGGAACCGGCCAGGCCAGTAACCTAGTGTCCTACCCCGCCTTCAAGTGGTGCAGGCTGAGCTTTCTATTTATGTGGCAAATTAATATTTGCTACACGGATAGAAAGGCGGAAGGGGAGGGCTAATTCACCAACCCGTCTAGCCAGCGTGGTGAAATTATGGCTAATTCCTCCATTATGTTGACACACCAAAAACCATGGCCCCTAGTCTCCAGGTGCTGGAGTGCTCCTGATCAAGGCAGCGGTCAGCGTGGCATGAAAGCAGGGGGTGCTAAGAATCACTGGAATGGCCCAGGCTGCCGTTTGTTATTGACCTTGGCAACGTATAATGGACGATCCCTTGCTTCTGAAGCAAAACTTCAGGAATTGGAAGAAGAACTTGACAAGATCAAATGGGACATTGTAGGACTCAGTGAAGTTAGAAGAAAAGGTGAAGAGTTGGTGGAACTTAAAAGTGGACATTTGTTTTATTATAGAGGAACGGAAACTGGAAGAACAAGTGGTGTTGGCTTCTTAATCAACAAAAGAATTAAAGACTACCTTCTTGAAGTCGAAAGCACGTCAGATCGAGCAGCGAGGCTCGTTGTTCAACTAACCCAGCGATACCAACTTCAGATAGTACAAGCATATGCACCAACGTCAAGCCATACCGACGAGGAGGTTGAAGAATTCTATGAAGAAATCAAACAGCTACATACCAAGGGGAAACAACACATCAAACTCATCATGGGAGATTTTAATGCAAGAATTGGACAACAGGAACAAGGAGAGACATCGGTTGGTAAATACGGATACGGGGAAAGGAATGAACGTGGCGATCAACTCATAGAATTTGCCGAAGCTGAAAATCTTAGCATCATGAATTCATTTTTTAAGAAGAAACCGCAAAGAAAATGGACATGGAAACACCCCAATGGAGGAACCAGCGAAATTGACTATATACTGGCAAACAAGAAATCAATTATTGAAGATTGCAGCGTACTGAACAGATTTAATACTGGAAGTGATCATCGAATGGTGAGATGTAAAATGCACTTAAATACTAAACTAGAAAGGCAGAAGCTCATTAGGAAACAAGTATGTAAGAGGGTGGATTTAAAGAAATTAAAAGAAAATACCGAGGCATTCAAGTTGGAATTAAAAAATCGCTTTTCTGCACTGGAAGGACTTATTGAAGAAGTTGACATCTCAGAAGCAAATGAAAACATTGTTAAGACAATAATTGAAACTGCTGGGGAAATTGGTGGTGTAATATGTAAAAAGCAGAATAGCAAATTATCTGAGAAGACGAAACAACTCATGAAAAGGCGAAGACTTATGAAGGTGGACAATCAAAATACCAGTCGCAAGATCGAGTATGTAGAACTTTGCAAAACTTTGCGCAAAAACATGAAAGAAGATATAAGAAAATTCAATTGTGAGTTAGTAAGGAAGGCCATTGAAAGCAACAAGAGCCTTAGGGTTGTTAAAGGGAGTTTGTCTATTGGGAAGAAACACATCATTGCATTAAAAGGAGAGGATGGCACTGTAACAAGAAATAGGGAAGAAATACTTAGAAGAGTTGAAGAATTCTACAAAAAACTATATGAAAGTAACAGTGGATTAAACGAAGACTCTGAGATAGTCGAAGGAACAGCTCCTAAAATCTTAAAAGAAGAAGTTTCATTTGCAATAAAAAGTATGAAGAAAGGAAGAGCCCCTGGCGATGATGGTATTACATTAGATATCCTAAAAGAAGCTGGAGAATATGTAGAAGACATACTTGCAAAATTCTTTACCAAATGTCTTAACAGCGGTAACATACCAAACCAATGGGATTCTGCAACAGTAATTCTTTTGCATAAAAAAGGTGATAAAGAGGATTTGAAAAATTACCGACCAATTAGCTTGTTACCTGCTATTTATAAAATCTTCACAAAAGTGCTAACACATCGCCTGCAGAAAAAATTAGATGCAGCTCAACCAAGAGAACAAGCTGGATTTCGAAGTGGATTCAGTACAGTGGACCATATTCAAGTATTAAGAGAATTAATTGAAAGAACACATGAATATGAACTTCCATTGTGTGTTGCATTTATTGACTATGAGAAGGCCTTTGACTCTATTAAAACATCAGCAGTCATCAACTCTTTAAGATCAACAGACATTGAGGATGTGTACATTGACATGGTGAAACGTGTGTATAAAAATGCAAGTGCAAAATTTCGGTTACATAAAGATACCAAAACTATCAAACTTGGCAAAGGGGTGAGGCAGGGAGATACCATTTCTCCAAAACTTTTTACTTCAGCTTTACAGATGATTTTTCAGCTGATAAATTGGAATAACAAGGGAATAAAAATAAATGGTGAATATTTAAATCATTTGCGGTTTGCTGATGACATTGTTATTTTTTCAACGAACCCATCAGAACTCCAAGACATGGTACAGGAGCTCTCAACTAGAAGTAAAGAAGTTGGACTCAAGATGAACCTACAAAAAACTAAGATCATGTTCAATAATTTTGTAGAGGAAACAAAAATACAAGTTGACAACATTGAGCTAGAAATTGCTGATTCATATATTTACCTTGGCCAGCTGATTTCAATGGATGGCAACATTATGAAAGAACTCAACAGACGTATTAAACTTGGCTGGAGTGCATTTGGAAGAAACAGTTTTATCCTGAAGGGGAAATTGCCTTTGTGTCTAAAAAGAAAGGTCTTCAACCAGTGTGTATTGCCAGTCCTCTCTTATGGATCAGAGACATGGAGTCTAACAGTTGGAGCAATACGAAAGTTACAGACAACGCAAAGGAGCATGGAGAGGTGCATGCTTGGAATAACTAGGAGAGATCGAAAAAGAAACACTTGGGTGAGAGAGCAAACTAGAGTAGAGGACATCATTGTTAAAGTAAAAGGGCTGAAATGGCGATGGGCTGGGCATATTGCAAGAAGAACTGATCAACGATGGACAACAGAAATTCTGAACTGGATTCCAAGAGACCACCGAAGACCTAGAAAACGTCCTCAAACTAGATGGGTGGATGAAATAAGAAAACAGGTTGGGGTGACGTGGAAACGAATGGCCCAGGATAGACTTGTGTGGAAAGCATTTGGAGAGACCTTCATCCAGCAGTGGATAGATAATGGTTGAATATGATGATGATGATATATATAGAATGATAATAATAAATAGGTAAATAAAATATAATAATAACAATAATATAATATATATAATAATATAATAAGAATAGTATTGGTTATGATGTAATTTCTTGAACTATATATAATTTAATCACGGACTATTGAAATGCATAAGCTAATATATATATTATCTTATTAAATCACAATAATATGCTTTATTATTAAACCAATATATTTTACGTTGATGCATTTTCAATAGCCCGTTATTAAATTATATATAGTTCAAGAAATTACTTCATAACTAATACTGTTCTTTTGATAAAAAAAGTGTACCTCCAGTTTCTCAATACTTCATACTCAACCCACTAAAATACCACTAAATAAATACCAGCTTTAAAATGTGTAGTATTTTTTTAAATTACAGTTCCCTCTGTTACTCTTCAACGCCACGTGCTTCGTAGTATTTATTTATTCATCCAGAACCCGTTACCTAACATTACGGGAATGTGTCACAACAGAATCAAAAACCTTCAACAACGAGCAATGGGGGCCCTTTTAATCATAAAATAATAATACTCTATAAAAAAGTAGTTTCCCAATGGCCTAAATAAACCGACGTAGCCTCTAAAATTCAATGACTGTACCAAACTATAGAAGACCTTAACTGTAACAGGCATTCACTTCTTGTTTTTGAAATAAATGCATGGGTCCAGGTGGACACTTTCAGATGGCCTTTTTACTTCTCTTTCATTTCCATGTCATTATGTGGACTCACTCATGTGCAGCGACTCTCCGCCATTTTGGAAACCCCTCTGAACTAGTTATAAAACGCAGAGCTCCGGAGGTAATGAAGGAAGATAGCATTCCTTTGTTAATTTTGCTGATGTGTTGTTAGTTTAAATCGGGGTTCCTAGAACTGTGCTCAGCGGGATCCCGTGTTTCCAGAGGTCGCGCAAGTGATTTTTAAAACATCGCCGAGGATTTCAAGAAAAGTTATAAATTCTGTAATCCCCATATCAAACCTTTAGATAAAGATAACTAATCATAACCAATACCCAATAATGATAAAAAAGAACTACTTACCTTTTTACATTGATATATTGCTCATTTTTGTGTTTATGCCCAAGCTGTGATGACTAATGATTCTCTAGGGGGTTTCCTTAAGTGATATTTATAGGGGTTCCCGGTAACTAGCCATGTAATAAGAAAGGGATTCCTCGTGACTAGACATGTGATAAGAAATGAATTCCCCGTGACAAGACATGTAATAAAAATAGGGTTCCCCGTGACTAGGCATGTAATAAGAATAGGGTTCCCTGTGACTAGCTAAGTAATAAGAATAGGGTTCCCTGTGACTAGCTAAGTAATAAGAATAGGGTTCCCTGTGACTAGCTAAGTAATAATAAAGGGATTCCCCGTGACTAAGCATGTGATAAGAAAGGGTTTCAATAGGATAAAGCGTTTGAAAACCACTGGTCTAAATCAGTGATTTTTAGCCCATTTTCGATTGGGGAGGGGGGGGAAAGATAGCCTAGATATCTAGGAGCTACAGCCCCCCCCCCCTTCAATGCTCCATGCATGGCAATAATTTGTAATTTTAGTTTTTTTAAAGGAGTTAAATTATTTAAGTGGGGGGGTGCAAACGATCCTTAGCTTCTCCTTGGTTACGCCGATGACTGGGAGTTACCTCCTAGACTTCGTCCACGTTTGTAGCGCCTCCCCCCATGTCACATTTTATTAATTACAACGAATGTAGTATTTCTAATAGACATGCTTTATCAAAAGTACTTTTTATTTGTAACACACTATTTGATTACACTATGAGAAATTTTAATAATAAAAAATATATAAAAATATTTTGTATAAATATATAATAATATGACTGTCCTTAAGTTTTGGTGAATACTTACGGCTGATGAGACAAATAAGTTTATATATATATATATATATTGGTGAAGCATTAAGGATTACTGATCACCTCTTTTTACAACATCAGCAAGGTTAAGATGCTTTTGGTAAAGAACAAACAGTTCAACTAAATCCAGATTCGATAAAAATCGAACAGAAATAGATCAAGTATAAATATATAGAACATAAACTGATCGAGTGGAAATATATAGAACAAAAATAGATAGAGTAGAAATAAAATATAAATAGATCGAATAGAAATGGAATAGAAATAGGTGAGTAGAAATAGAATAGAAATGGATCAAGTAGAAATAAAATAGGAATAGGTCGAGTAGAAATAAAACAAAAATAGATGGAGTAGAAATAGAATAGAAATAAATCGAGTAGAAATAGGATAGAAGTAAATCGAGTAGAAATAAATCATGTAGAAATGTATCTAGCATAAATAGAATACAAATAGATCGAGTGGGAAATAGAACAGAAATAGATCGAGCAGAAATAGAATAGAAAAAGATCGAGTAAAAATAGGATAAAAAATAAATAGATTAGTGATAAATCGAATAGAGATAGATCAAATAGCAAATATTAAGTATGAAACCACTGTCTGTATAGACGTCAAACTAAAGTAAGAGTAGGAATCATCTTAAACATGACCGCTGTAAAACAAAAGTACAGAGAAAAGGAAAGCACGTGGTAAGAGAGAGAGAGACTTTTTATTTAATAAGTTATTTTATTTCAGAAGTAGAGTTTTCGTGGTCGCTCCCAATTTTACAATTTTTACCTGTTATTCCCACTCACATTGAAAGAAAATTTTCCTAACTTTTCTAGCTTTTTCCCCGACATTTTTTAAAAAAATTTCTGGTTACTCACAAACAAAACGATTGTAGGGAAAATGGCTTCATGTTTGTGGGAGATTTAGCTATTCAAACCAGATTTGACAAAGATTTTCCCTAAATTTTCCAGGGATTATAAATCTTGGTTTTCTATGACTTTTCCCTGACCGTTAGAGATGGTTTCAAATTCCCTAACAATTCCCTGCTTTCCAGATTCTCTAGGTGTGTGAGAACACTTTGTATGTATAACCTACCTCATCATAAACCCCTTTGTAAAAGCTTAGAAAGTTACCACAGCTTGATTTATAACATTCCATGGTTGATCGATATGCTACATAGCCCTCTTTTTCTCTAAAAGAAAAATCCCTTTTCTCTATAGATATGAAAATTCTTTTCTCTGCAGCGAATACGTCTCTATAGAGAAATAATTCATGTCTCTATAGAGAAATAATTCTTTCCTCAGTAAAGAAACAGATACTTTCTCTATAGAGAAACAATTATTTTCTCTATAGAGAAACAATCATTTCCTTTACAGAAAATTATTTTCTCTATTGATAAACAATTATTTTCTCTCCAAAGGAAGTCGCCTTAAAATATTCCAAATCCGTCTTTTGCAAGTACACTAAGCATTTGAAACCTCTCTCTCTCTCTCTCTTTCAAGTATGGCTTGAAACAATAATATCTATATATGTATGCTACACAATAATATCTATATATGCTACACAAAAGGCTTTGGTATGGAGCTATACAAGGATTAGATAGTCATTGAGTCGTCCACACCAGATTCGACACGGGAACGTATAACATGTGCAATATAAATGTCTCCAAGAAAATATCATGTATTAACATATAAACAACATATGCATAAAATTTAACAAATTACGTAATTTTTTAAACCAATAGCAGACAAATATTCCAAACATAAATTGACACTGTGTTCCATTAACCCAGTTGCTTAACAAGGATTCGCTAATTAATTTCCAAAATGAATATTCAGTGGCTATTGTGTCTATTGCGTGCGTAGTGAGCGAAATACGCATGAAGAATATTCAATTGCCATCATGAATATTGCGCGAGATGGGCGCAATTGACATGCCTTATGTCATTTACCCCACCCGAGATATTGACATGAGATTGTGAACGAACCTGCAGTCTATTCTCTCCATTGCCAATAAAAATAGAAGAAAAAAAATCATGTTTATTTTTATTTATCAACGCATTCGTGCAACCTCTCATAATGGACGCTTCCTCCCGTAAGAGTCACATTGGTGCACTACATACAAAGACGCTCTCTCTCTCTAGAACACAGTACCGTGTATAACATGAAAGGGATTTTTGGTGCCTTTTTCACGGTGTTACCATAAACGGAAATGTATTTGAAAGCCCTCGTGTTCTCGTCGCGTTTTCAGTATTTGTAAACCATTCCGAGGACGCTGCGGATATTATACAAGAGGGTACTTGGGCGCAAAAAAAAAAAATCAGTTTTATGATCCACACAGGAAAAGTAAAATTACATATGTTGCGTCAAAATCGACGACATGAAAGCGAATTATTGACTTCTCGTGAAACTGCGTTATTTTGAAACCGAAAAGATTTCGAAGATATCATTTGCGGATTTTAGTTGTAGTGTATTGAACGAAAGAAAATAAATTGCATTTCAAAATGAATGTCGTAGGCGGAAAATAAAAATAATTCCCTTTTACATGTGGAAGTATTTTACCTTTCCGTGGAACGTGTGTCAATTATTTGATTTATAAATTGATTAGTAATTAATCATAATTTCTTTTCTAGTTTTTTTCCATATTTCTTCTGACTCGATATGGTTGATAAGTATAAATCATCCAAATATACGTATTTTTGCCAGTATTATTTACACTGAAGTTTGCTAACATCCATGCCAAATTTTGCAAATATATAAATAAATATATATGATAATTAAAGTATGTGACACACGTTTACGAGTGATTCTCAAACTTTCAATACCGCGGAATTCTTTTCCTACCCCATGCCTAAACACGAAACCCCTCGAAAAATATTTAAGGGAAACCTAAGACGTTCATAAATATTTAAGGGAAACCTAAATCGTTCATAAATATTTAAGGGAAATCTAAATTTTCCACAGATGTTTAAAGGAAACCTAAAAAGGGGAACCCGTTTATCACTGCTTAAACATGAACATAAAAATAAGAAATATATCGGAATACTTTTTTT
>QLNU02015003.1:23158256-23195551 GCA_006491805.2 Dysdera silvatica | reverse complement strand
ATCTTCTACGTTCCCCGTATTCTGGGTATATATTTGAATTACTTACCACGGTACTATTTTGTTTTGGCTCTTAAAATTATCTATAAAATAATCGGACCATTTAAAACCCTCAAATCCCAACTCTTGGCATTTCAGGATCGCCCATCTTTTCAAATCTATATCATGAACAGGTAAATAATTTTCCCTAGCTTTTGTAATTCTGGCTAACATTTCATTTTTTATTATTTTATACTTTTCTACATTTGTGCCTATATTTGATATATATTTTCTAAGCCTCGAAATATAAGTGGGGCATTTTATTGTTGATATCTACTGTTTGTTTTCTGGAATTTATTTTTTTGACAACTGTCAAAATACTGAACAATTGTTTGCATATTTTCTAAACTGAATTCATTTGCCAATTGATCGCCCTTTACAGTACAGTTATAATATTCGGCACTGACTATACTAATATCACTTTCTTCGTCGATACGGAAATCACAATTGTCTTCAAAATCTAAACTGATATTTTCACTGACATTGTTATTAAAAATTATGTTTTCGATTTTCGACAATACTCCCCGACTTTCCTCAAGTTCTTGGTCACATAATAATTTTTGCCACCCACGTTTTAATTACAGCTCAAACTAGAGCTTGTGTAATTTTGGAGAAAAAGAGACGCTTTCCCCATCCTGGATTCGAACCAGGGTCCCTCCGTTTAGCCCGGAGTGTCTTGGACCGCTAGACGAATGAGGACAGGAAACAACGCTCTCTTTCTCCGTATGTAAAGATGTTAAGGTATTATTACCCTCCGCAGGGATAACACAATTGCCAAATATGGTCAACACAAGAAAGCCTCCGGGGCGAGATTTTTGTGAGTTTTCGTGGGGGAATTTATTATACTATAATTTTTGCCACCCACGTATTAATTACAGCTCAAACTAGAGCTTATGTAATTTTGGAGAAAAAGAGACGCTTTCCCTGGTCAGTTATTAACGACGAAAGCGTGTTGCATTTATTAACGACCAAATTCAAAACGGATTGAATTATGTTCACTATATTTTTCATTTTCTCACAATCGGAAACTCGTACAACTATATTGACGTTACACTTGCGGACGAGTTTATATAGCTAGTGGAATGCAAAACTTAAGTGGAAGTCCGAGCAATAATTAAACCTCTTTAATCCAAGTCATAAGCATAGGACAAATATATGTTCACATCAGTGACGTAGTCATTTGTGACGTAGTCATTTGTGACGTAGTCATTTGTGACGTAGCGTGACTTCAAAAGCAGACCATCTCAAAATGTTCATCATCCCCCAACTCTTGAATAAAAAAGTCACAATTCAAATATATGATCATCATGGTGGTGATATATGTACACATGGATTGGTGCTTTTTCACTATAGGAGAAGGGGAACGTTCAGCAAGAGAATATGGCCCACGTTTGAAGTCAAGTTGCGCCACTGATTGACATGGTAAATAAAACTTGGAGGCCCTCGGGTGGCGTAATGGTAGCGCGTTCGCCTGTCGTGGCGTTAACCCGAGTGCGGCTTCAACAATACCGTAAACTACTTGCCGTTTTCTGTCCATCATAGTCCGGGATTTATTTCCCAAAGGAACAGGGCACTAGCGTATGAAAGGGGGATTATAGGGGGCTCAGTCTCTTCCCCCATTGGATATCAAGACATTTTCTTCTATTTAAAGCCGCATCACATGATATTTAAAGCTAATTGATCTCCCATTAATTTTTGTCTTGCTACGCCCCTACAACAGAAGCTATGATTCGTCGGGAAACTGTAAATCCACGAGCAACATTGCTTTATCAGTCTTTACACTGGAAGCACTGGTTTAAGCGGGGCAGAGGAGTTGATGGGGTTTATAACCCTTCCATTGCGATGAAATTTTTTATATACAGTAAAACCTGTCTAAAGTGGCAACCTTTGGGACTGTACTGCCATGGTCATCAAGATATCACAACAAACTTTGATATAGACATGACTAAGTCCTTACCAGTTCTCTCTCTCTTACAAAAAGTGGTCAATTTACCGAGGTGGTCAATTTACTAAGGTGGTCAATTTATCAGGTGCCACTCTATATATATACATATAAATATATCGAGTTATAGCTCTGTAACCGCTGATCCCTCCCATTGTAAACCTGTAACTTCCTTACAAGCTTCCTGTATTCTCCAGTGACTGTAAAACACACATATAAATGAAATTTTGGAAAAACTTTATTGTAGAAGAGAATAAATAACAGCTAAGAGTTTTATAATAATAACGTACGGATAATAAATTTAATTATTTTCGACTAGTTTGTATACAGAGATAACCTGTTGAAAAACAATAAAACTTTGTCATACGTATTACAAACAAGTGGTCGTAAAGACCAACCTAATGATTGAAAATAAAGTGAAAATGTTGAGAATTATATCAATATAATCATGTTCAGAACTTTAAAGCCGAATGCCATTAAATTTTTTATATCTCTTTCAGAATTTGCAATGCAGTGTCAAAAACGAAGGAGTTTCAAACACCTTGGAGAGATTTAATTCTGTTTAAGTAACGCAGAGTCTTTAAAGAAAACTTATTTTCAAACCACCAGACGTAAAAATCCCTGAAAAGTGTTATGCATCTGCTGAATAATTACGGCCTTTAAGTTAGATTAAAGGAATAGTATCATGGCTTCAAAATCACGATACTCTCAGGTCCTCCCGAGTGGCTCTTTTGTATGCAGGCTTGAAAAGTAAACTTACAAAGAACCTGGCTGAAGAATTATTTACTTACCACGAAACTAATTTACTCATGGCGTAAAAGTAAACCAGACACATCCGTTTTTTCTCTTCTATAGTAAACAAAACAAACTAACTTTCACTGCATATATTATAGAACAATCCAAGTTTCTTGATCCTTTAACCTGGATTCAGGAAATGAAATTGGTATGTTCAACCGTGAAGATTATGAACCTCCTTCTGTCAACTGTGAAAATCAGGTGCAGCGTGCCAGAGCAGATTCCTGCGAATCCGAGGTCCAGTTTTTAACCCGTGATTCCACATGGGATAAGATAAAATCCTTCTGGACCACGTGGTCCATAGAACCATTCATGTTTTTGTTCATGTTTGCATATACAACTCGGACCAGTTGTATGACGAACTTAATGCTGGAAAAAGCTTGTCTTAACAACTTGAACTATTCGAGAGACATCTGCAGAAATCTTAGCAGCTATAAGGAAATAAAAGTTGAAGTAGAAAAAGTGGCGAATGTCTATATTCAATACGCTACTCTAACCACAATGGGCATTGGAGCTCTGGCGATGATTTTCATTGGTGCGTGGAGCGATAGGTAACCTTTTCATCCATATTTGTCTGGGATTACAGCGCCGCCTCCGGCGGCCACCCTTCCCAATGAAACCCTTGCACAATTCCTCCTCCATCTATATTTGTTTCTATCCACCAGCTTGTTAAAAAGTAGAACATGTGTGTGTGTGGGGGGTGTGCGTGTGTGGGAGTGTATGCGGGTGGGTGTGTTAGTACTGAAATTTATTAATGGTAAGAGTTTTGTCTTTTGATTTCACGTTATATATTTAGAGACATGTTTGTGATGCCTTTGGAGGTTTTCCTGCAGTTTTTTTTTAACTTTATTATCTACTTTAGAAACTGATTTTCGATCAGTTTAAGGAGTCCTTACTTCCATAGGAATTTCTCTAGAAATAGAATTTTATAGCTTCCATAGGAACTCCTAAAGAAATAGATGTCTTAACAAAGACTACCTTGCGTCAGAAGGGATGTGACATGACGTTCCATAGCCAATTTTACCGAATATCTCCCCCCCCACTTCTATAAGCGTAACTAAAAAGAAACGAAAATTACAAATTCATGCTATGTGCTCTGGGTGAGG
The DNA here is from genome assembly GCA_006491805.2 of Dysdera silvatica. Lineage (NCBI taxonomy): Eukaryota > Metazoa > Arthropoda > Arachnida > Araneae > Dysderidae > Dysdera > Dysdera silvatica. The sequence continues at coordinate 23,191,672 of QLNU02015003.1, read as the reverse complement.
GGAGCCATGGCCACTGTCTTACGCAAGGAGTTGATGGGTCATAACCCCATTGCAATGCAATTTTGTACAGAGGGTGTTTACACATTTTTAGAACGATTTCAATAGAGGATTAAAAAATGAAAATATTTTGTGGGAAAATGGATCTGGCAACATGTTATTATTTCAAATTAAGATTATCGTCTGCTACTTTCAAATTCATTTTTCATTCAAAATGGCGCCTGTAAACAAGCTGTGGATCGAAGGATACGTTTTTGCGCTTTCCGAAGAGAAATATTCTTATTCCACTATTAAAAACGTTGTGAAACGCATGGTATAAAGATTTCTAAGTGCAAAATAAGCAACATTATTAATAGAAAAGGGAAAGACCGTCAATCAGAACTTCTACATAAAAAGAGGACTCCAAATGTATACCCGAACGAGGTATGTACTGTTGCAAATATTTCTAAAGTGAGATTACTGTTAACAAGAGAAAATCCACCGACGCAGAAATCAATTGCAAACTCTTTAAAAGCTTCTGTAGCATCAGTAAATAAAATAATAAACCAAGATTTGCAACTTAAAAAAGCTAAAAAACATAATCTTCACCGTCTTTTGTCGAGACATGTGGTTCAACGCAAGACATGTTGCAGAGTCCTGTATGAAAATTACTTAGAAGGAGATAAATGGAAATACGTTGTTACCCTTGATGAAGCAGGGGTTTATCTAAATGATTGTAACAAAAAAAAAGGTCCATTTACTATCGTAAGCGTGGAGAAAAAAATTTCCAAACTTGGTGCCGAGAATGCAAAGAAAGCTTCAGTAAAGGCTTTATGATTGTCGCAGGTTTCTCTTACAATGGGAAATTAAAAATAAAAAAGTGGAAAAAATGCTTATATAATATATATAATATAACTCATCATATCATCAAAAGACTGTTTTACATCCGATATTTACAGAAGAAATTCCATTTTTTTTATTCCAACAATTTTCAGTGTGTAAAACTGCATCAAGACAAAGCTCGCAGTCATACCTCGAAAACTACCACTGCATTCCTTGAAAAAATGAAAATTGATAATTATTTTATGCAATATTTATAATGCAAAATTATAATTATTGCATATATATAGAGTCTGCCTTTTCAACATATTCCTGAGAAGTCCCCTGTTGTTTCTCCTATGAACTATTGTGCCTTTGGTCCGCTGAAAAGAGCTCCCTCTAAGCGCAAACCCACTACCATTGATGGACTTTGGAAAGTTGTGGAACAACAATGGCAAGCAGTACCTCTGGAAACGTTGCAAAAAGCCCTTCTATCATGGAAAACATGATGCAGACTTACAGCTCAGAAACAAGGTTATCAGATGGAATATTTAAAAAAATAATCTTTACATTTTAAACATTAAAAAAATGGCTCTGAAGCCGTTCTAAAAGTGTGTAAACACCCTCTGTATATATGAACCTATGTAATTGTACCACTGTAACCCCTCTCTTGTGAACTTTCTGCCTACACTGATTAACATAGCCCACTCCCATCAAGACCTCAAAACTAGCTACGTCGATTCCTTCTTTCCCCACCGCCCCTCCGAGTTAAAGTCCCTGCAATGGTGAATATGGTAACGACCTCGCACTGTTCCTGTATTTGATGTCTACATTAACGATAAATGTAAAATAACTTTAATGGCTGTCAAATCACTGTTATAGGTATGGTCGAAAACTACCTTTATTAATAACCATAATGGGAATCATTCTGGATGACGTCGGCGTGATTCTGAACACCGTGTACTTCAGCGCCCCACTTGCGTATCTCATCATACCTTTTGCAGTTTCTGGCGTCACTGGTGGATTCATTTGTGTCATGTTCACTACCTACAGCATGACATCCGAACTCACAGCAGAAGAACAACGGACGATGAAATATGCCATTCTTCAATTGGCCTATGGCCTTGGTGTGTCTTTCGGAACACTCACAGGAGCCGGTCTTTACATGCATTATTCGGTCCAGACCGTGGTCATCGTAGCAACTCTAGGACACTTGCTATTACTGCCATGGGCCCTTTTTGCTATTCCGGAAACAAGGGGAACGGACGTTCCGGATAATATTCGATGGACTACGAAACTGCGAGACTTGTTTTTGCCTAAAGATCTCAGTGATGGTTTCAGGGCCTATTTAAAACCAAGACCCAATCACGGAAGGCCACAACTCTGGTTTTTGTTGATGTCTCTATGCATCTTTGTGCTGGCGAATGAATGTAAGTATGATGTTGCCATTTGAAAAATTATAATTTCAAACGCTTGATTATTTCTTTAAGCGATTAAATGCTTTAAAAATTTGTTCTGCTTTATGTTCAGAAAAGGTTAATTTTTTGAAATAATGGTACATAATTGCTCTTTGTTAAATGGCAGCAATACTTTTAAGTTACAACAATACTTCTATTTAAGAAAAGAATCGACGAAATACACTATGCAATGCATATTTAAGAGTCAAAACACAATCGATCGCAGTTGCAAATCAGAAAATTCATTGATAATTGTTTCGATGCATATATCCTTCCACTTCAGAACGTGGATTGATTCCATATAAGCGGTTGAAGCCGAAGCGAGAAATGGCGGAAAAAGAATGAGTAAAAAGATACATTGCATTACCTATGTGGTCTCATTTCCTCTAAAAATCTTGCCTCATTTCTCCCTCATTTTTTAATCTTACAGATGATTTGAAATAATCTGCAAGTTAAAAAACAATGAAAGAGTAATTAAGCAAAACTTTATGAGGTAATTGCGTTACAGATGATGACACTACTTGAGTTTTTGTGACACACGACCTGTAAATTTTATATATAAAGAATAATCAGAACTAACTATCGCGGTTAAGAAACTTCCTTGAATTGCGATAATTTGTTTTGTTTACCATCTAAATATGATGACAATACTAGGTTATTATATTATATGATGACATTATTATGTTATTCACATAGGCGTAGAGTTATATGAGACCCGTGAGGTCTGAGGTCCTTGCCTTCTAAGAAACATATAATGCAATATTATAACTTGATATTTGTCTACTCAATATAAAACGTTATACCTCATTTACCACAAATCATTTATAACATTTTCAGCATTTACCAACATGCAGTACATGTATGTGTTCCACATGTACGATTGGAGCATCATGAAATTTTCGGTGGTGGAAACGATTTACAGATGTATTGGTTTGATTCTGATCGTTCTGTGCTTGCCTAGTCTTGTTCGTATCTTCAAAGTAAAAGACCCTACGCTTGGCTTTGTCGGAAGCATATCCATTGCGACTAAAAGTTTGTGCACGGCTTTAGCTGCTCACGAATGGATTTATTATCTAGGTAAAACCATTATACTCAATTCAAAGTTATTGAATTTTGTAATAGTAGATCGACTCACTGTGCTAAACACTCGATGATTAATATAATACACAATAAGCACAGTTTTTGAAACCAAAATTTATTCAGCTTTAAACGTTTTTCGAAAACCTTGAGCTTTCATCGAAGAAGCAAGAAACCCTAAGCGTACATCGCTCGTAAGGGCGAGTGTACGATTGTTTATTGTATAAAGGGTAATGTTGTGGGTGATGTTGGTGGATTGGCGCCCTCTATCGGTCGAACCAGATGAATGTGGACTGTAGGGGGAAAGTTAGCTGTGTGAAGGATTGTGTTAAAAAAAAATATCGTATGTAGACGACATCTTTGCAATTCTAGATGGTAATAATACTGATCTCAAGGTTCTCACCCATAATCTCAACTCGTTTAATAATCATATTCAATCCTCATTTGAATGCGAAGTTGACAACAAACTTGCCTTTCTGCACATTCTGGTCATGAAAACAGACTTCGAATTTCGTTTAAGCGTTTACCATAAACCTTCTTCCATTTCGTTGCCACCACACTGTTCATCAGCACACCCAATGTCTCAGAAAATGAGCAGTTTTTACTGGATTGTATTCAGTGTATCAAAATTTGCTCTACTGAAGAAGACCGGAATAAGGAACTCGAGTTCATCAAAAACATTGCCATATTCCGAGGCTTCAACTCGTCTATTGTTGATCGGGCCGTAAAAAATTCTCCTCCAAAAAACCGGACACACATCTTTCTCCCAACAGCATTCCTATTTTATAGACCATCTGCTTACCGTTCGTTCCCAATATCAGCACTAAAATTGCTACTATTCTTAACAACTTTAATTTTAAAGTCTCTTTCACGCCCATCAATAAACGTTGTATTTCAAAACTAAAAGACTCGGTTTCGGATCACAACTCATGGGGGGTATTTATGAAATCCCATGCTCGTGCTCAAAATCGTGCATCGGCCAAACTCGTCGTGCACTCCGTTTCAGGATTAAAGAACACCGGGCATACGTACAAAAACAAGAATTGACTAAATCACCCATAGCCGTTCATTGCTGGTCTTTGGACCACAAATTTAACTTCGATGAAGCGAAGTTAATCTACAAACCTCCATCTCCAGCTGATCTTAATTTTTTTTTTAAACTTTTTTAATCCATCAAAACATCGAGCACCTGGTGAACGATTTATCTATTACGGCCAATATCCATCCGGCGTGGTCACGTTTTCTCCTCTTAAAATTTCACCAATAATTTTTTGTCATATACTTTAATTAAAAAAAAAAATTTAACACAATCCAACTTTCCCCTTATAGTCCACATTCATCTGGTTCGACGGATAGAGGGTGCCAATCCACCAACATCACCCACAACCTTACCCTTTATACAATAAACAATCGTACACTCGCCCTTATGAGCGATGTACGCTTAGATGTGCTTCTTTGATGAAAGCTCAAGGCTTTCGAAAAACGTTTAAAGCCGAATAAATTTTCGTTCCAAAAACTGTGCCTATTGTGTAATATATTATCCATCGATTATTGAATTTTCTTATTCCAACCACAAACTACGATTTTCCCAGTGTAGTTGGAAATCTTCCAATTACACCAAGAAATCGTAGTTTCCTAAACTATACAGTGAACAGCACACGAAAACCCCACACAGAGCTGTTATTTTATAACGCAAGTTGGAAATGGTCTTCTGTCTGGAACATCTTTTGGTCTCAAGCTAAGATCAGCCATATTCTTGTGCACCTTCGCTTCTCCTGAAAACCTTGGACTTCCCGTTCCTCTCTTACTAGTCTCCTCTCTCTCTCTCTCTCTTTCTCAATAGCGTAGTTAGGGGGGGCCAAGGGGGCGGTCACCTCAGGCGCCACAATCCGAGGGGCGGCAATTTGCCTTTAAAAAGCAATGACAGTTACAACAATTACGGCAATGACATTCACTCGCACCGTGCGGCAAAATATCTAGCTAAGCCCAGTGGTCGAATTGAGAAATAAAATGTGGGGGTATGGATCAGTGTTATTCCAGGCTTGCGATCTAGGGAGATGCATAACAGAACCTCCCCCCCCACATCCCCGATTTCCAACTCTAGCGATTTTTCACATATCTGGGGCTAGATCAAGTAGAATTTCGTTAGGTTTAGTTGTTTTTGCTAATTTTTCTCAATCATGATGTATATATAATCTCAACCGAAGTTGGCAATTTTTTGAAAATTAAAATTAATAAGCAATACTATGAATGTTTAAAAGGCGATATTAGATACGGCCATAATTCATTGTTTTTTGTTGGACACATTTTTCATTTTGCCTTCCTTTCTTTGTTTTGGTTTTTTTTTTGCTACTGTCCTGGCAAAAAGTCCAACCTATCCCCTCTTTCCATTTTTTTAATTCCATTAAATCTTTTTAATTAAGAATAACTTTTAATAATATAATATACAGTAGAGTCTCCATATAACGAACTTCCATTTAACAAAGTTTTCTATTTAATGAAATTTTCGGCGGAACCTTGACTTTGAATGGCACTAACATGTAAATTTGTCTCCATATTACGAAAAACAATTTCTATATAACGAAGTTCTTTTTATAAAGAATTTGATTTTTTTAATTTACCTTTTACAATTTTTCAGCGGGATGGTTAGGTAGAAGGGGTAGTTGAGGATTTTAATCAAGGACGGACGGAGTTGAGGTAGCCTTCTGTATTGTGGACATAGGGTCAGTTGTGATAAATAATTCTATTGTTCTAAACTGGGAACTTCGAAGCAGCGGGGATGTATCACTCTGCAGGTGTGGCTAAGCCACGAAATTTGCTTCTCGCATATACGTGTTGCATTGTTGAAGAAAATGTTATAGATGACGTGTTCCGATATTTACAAAAGTGTGAGAATTTCTATGAACAAAACGTTTTTTATAAGAAACCTGTACAAAGCAAAATTAGTGATTATTTCTCTGTTTCAAATATGTTGTATGAGGATCATACAGATATAAAGTAATCCTCAGTCTTTACTTTTGTTATTAATTTGTACGTACTTGTATACAAAAAATATTTAAATTCGTTGAAAAAGAAGAGTCTACTGAACTTAGTTTTTACTGTCCAAATTTAGCTTTTTTCATTTTATCGAAATTAAGTTTCATCATTTATGTTAATTTCTATTTAACGAATTTTCCTTATAACGAAGTTTTTCAGAGGAACGATGGCACTTCGTTAAATAGAGACTCGACGATTTAACTTATTTTATTTTATTTTCGCAAATATAAAGTTCTTTGCAAAATACTTATGCATAGCGCTTTTAATTGTGGGCACTTTTTTTTACATATGTGGTACTTATTTCAAATGTTTTCTACATTTTTGGTGTAACCAATAATATAATTTCTAAGCAATTCTGTCTCAGAATTAGATTTAAAAGCAATGAATGTTCGCTGCAAAATTTTGTGTCTTTAAAGATAATTCCAAATTGTTTCATATTTCGAAGAAGTTACCTTTATTTGTCGTTTCCGGCCATGGGTGTATTCTGCATTCTGCCTTCCTGACAATTCATGTGATGCGACATATTCTTTTGACTTACACAACTTAAATGGATGATTGATTGATTGATTGATTGGCTTTTTTATGGCGCAAGAGCATCTGGGCTATACTGCGCCAAATGGAGGATCTTAAATAGAGGATCCACACATTTTATAAATAACAGTGAAGACACTGTTGTAACTTTAAGGTGGTTTCTTAAGTCAGTATGTACCATATTCATGGCACTGCATATTCTTTCACATCCTGTGGTCGAAACAACAAGAGTTTTAATAGCAGCAATTAGTGGCTGCAAAGCAATAGGTGATTCGTTGTTGTCTTCTAAATACTCACAAAAACTCCTTACACAGAGTTCGGTCTCAGCATTGGTGGCGTGCGGACGTGTTTCTGCTGCGGTCCAGGTCTGGATGGCCTTGGTTCCGACTCGTGTCGGTGGAATGACTGGGATATTGACTATTGACCGCTGGACTGTGGTGGATTGATGTCTGTGCGTGCTATTCTGGGACTGGGCTCCGCCCTTCCACGCGGATCTGTTTTCGTTTCTGGGGTCGTGCGATCAACTTCCATTCTGATCCGGACTGTTGCCGCCGTCTCCGTCTGCGTACAGCATCGATCGCTTAGGGCTAGCTTTCACCGCCTGCGGATGGGACACTGGCTTGACGGACTGGATTGGATGGATGGCATTTCGTGCATCCTGATTGCGGGGCCAGTTCGTGCATAAACTCTACCGCTTCGCGGAGCTGCACCCACTCGACGATGCTCGGTGGACACTTGTACGTGTATCGGCCTGCCCGGGGTGTCCTTCCTTGTCATCCATCTATTTCAACCACTCCTCGAGGTGGATTGATCGTGGATGGTTTTCGGAAGACGTTAAATGACGACACGTGCATCTCTGTACACTTGTACGGATCGACAATCCCCCCCCCACTCATGCCCTAGCCTGCTGGCTGTCAATTCATTTGACGTTATATATATATATATATATATATATATATATATATATATATATATATATATATATAAATAAGAAATAGTAGATAATGTAAATATAAATGGAAGTAAAATGTAGAAAATCAAGCAAGTAAATGAAAATTATTAATAAGTAGGTGCAAATATATGAGCAATACCAATATTCACACAGCCACATCTGCATACTATATAAAATAAAATAATAAAGGCCTATGCACTAAAATGTGTATATACAATATAGGTGTAAATGTATGTACATCATACCACAATTACAAAATATACATTCCTGTGTAGTGAAAGTATAAATGAATAGACAATTTTACGATTAATAATAACGGGCTAGTGACGAGAGTGAAGATTGAAATTATATGACAATATATTGAACCTAGGCATGCATGTACAATCTTTTTCAAGGGAACAGTTATACACGCATGCCGGACACAATATATAAGATCTTCAAGACAGTGTTTCTGAAACGCCAATAAACCGTTCGACTAAAACCCCGAAAAACACTGTCAAACGGCTCAAAGGCGTTCTATTCCCGACATCACCCTACAGATCATTGCTGTTAACAAGAAATATTCAAATATATAAAAATGTAATAAACTATACATGTACTTACAAGGATACGTTGGGCCTCACACTTCGAGTTCATGACCTTGTGTTTTGACATTTTGAAAGCGAGAGAGACCTTCCCCTCTAGGTTACCGAGAGGTATCCCAACGGCGTTCCGGATGCTGTCGTGACGTCAGCAGGCTACGAATCGGTTTTAATGGCCCAATGGTATTTTTACTCGTTGTAGTACTTTTGCACCCGATATATATATATATGGCCTGCAAAAGGGTTGCTGGTATCTAACTGGAAGGAGACCCACACGCTGAACGTATGTGACGATGTGTGGAACCGGCCAGGCCAGTAACCTAGTGTCCTACCCCGCCTTCAAGTGGTGCAGGCTGAGCTTTCTATTTATGTGGCAAATTAATATTTGCTGCACGGATAGAAAGGCGGAAGGGGAGGGCTAATTCACCAACCCGTCTAGCCAGCGTGGTGAAATTATGGCTAATTCCTCCATTATGTTGACACACCAGAAACCATGGCCCCTAGTCTCCAGGTGCTGGAGTGCTCCTGATCAAGGCAGCGGTCAGTGTGGCATGAAAGCAGGGGGTGCTAAGAATCACTGGAATGGCCCAGGCTGCCGTTTGTTATTGACCTTGGCAACGTATAATGGACGATCCCTTGCTTCTGAAGCAAAACTTCAGGAATTGGAAGAGGAACTAGACAAGATCAAATGGGACATTGTAGGACTCAGTGAAGTTAGAAGAAAAGGTGAAGAGTTGGTGGAACTTAAAAGTGGACATTTGTTTTATTATAGAGGAACGGAAACTGGAAGAACAAGTGGTGTTGGCTTCTTAATCAACAAAAGAATTAAAGACTGTCTTCTGGAAGTTGAAAGTACATCAGATCGAGCAGCGAGGCTCGTTGTTCAACTAACCCAGCGATACCAACTTCAAATAGTACAGGTATATGCACCAACATCAAGCCATACCGACGAAGAGGTTGAAGAATTTTATGAAGAAATCAAAGAGTTACACACCAAAGGGAAACAACATATCAAGCTCATCATGGGGGATTTCAATGCAAGAATTGGACAACAGGAACAAGGAGAGACATCGGTTGGTAAATACGGATATGGGGAAAGGAATGAACGTGGCGATCAACTCATCGAATTTGCAGAAGCTGAAAACCTTAGCATCATGAATTCATTTTTTAAGAAGAAACCGCAAAGAAAATGGACATGGAAACACCCAAATGGGGGAACTAGTGAAATTGACTATATCCTGGCAAACAAGAAATCAATTATTGAAGATTGCAGTGTACTGAACAGATTTAATACTGGAAGTCATACGCGTACGCAGAAAGTTCGTAATGGAGGGTAATAGAGCTACAACTCACATATTCCTATGTTAAATATACAAAATTTCATTGCAATGGGGGGTTACAACCCCCATCAACACCCCCTGCGTACGCCAATGCTGGAAGTGATCATCGAATGGTGAGATGTAAAATGCACTTAAATACTAAACTAGAAAGGCAGAAGCTCATTAGGAAACAAGTAAGTAAGAGGGTGGATTTAAAGAAATTAAAAGAAAATACCGAGGCATTCAAGTTGGAATTAAAAAATCGCTTTTCTGCACTGGAAGGACTTATTGATGAAAGTGATATCTCAGAAGCAAATGAAAACATTGTTAAGACAATAGTTGAAACTGCTGGGGAAATTGGTGGTGTAACCTGTAAAAAGCACAATAGCAAATTATCTGAGAAGACGAAACAGCTCATGAAAAGGCGAAGAGATATGAAGGTGGACAATCGAAATACCAGTTCCAGGATTGAGTACATAGAACTTTGTAAAACTCTGCGCAAAAGCATGAAAGAAGACATAAGAAAATTCAATTGTGAGCTAGTAAGGAAGGCCATTGAAAATAACAAGAGCCTTAGGGTTGTTAAAGGAAGTTTATCTGTTGGGAAGAAACACATCATTGCATTAAAAGGAGAGGATGGCACCGTAACAAGAAATAGGGAAGAAATACTTAGAAGAGTTGAAGAATTCTACAAAAAACTATATGAAAGTAACAGTGGATTAAACGAAGACACTGAAATAGTCGAAGGAACAGCTCCTAAAATCTTAAAAGAAGAAGTTTCATTTGCAATAAAAAGTATGAAGAAAGGAAGAGCCCCTGGCGATGATGGTATTACATTAGATATCCTAAAAGAAGCTGGAGAATATGTAGAAGACATACTTGCAAAATTCTTTACCAAATGTCTTAACAGCGGTAACATACCAAACCAATGGGATTCTGCAACAGTAATTCTTTTGCATAAAAAAGGTGATAAAGAGGATTTGAAAAATTACCGACCAATTAGCTTGTTACCTGCTATTTATAAAATCTTCACAAAAGTGCTAACACATCGCCTGCAGAAAAAATTAGATGCAGCTCAACCAAGAGAACAAGCTGGATTTCGAAGTGGATTCAGTACAGTGGACCATATTCAAGTATTAAGAGAATTAATTGAAAGAACACATGAATATGAACTTCCATTGTGTGTTGCATTTATTGACTATGAGAAGGCCTTTGACTCTATTAAAACATCAGCAGTCATCAACTCTTTAAGATCAACAGACATTGAGGATGTGTACATTGACATGGTGAAACGTGTGTATAAAAATGCAAGTGCAAAATTTCGGTTACATAAAGATACCAAAACTATCAAACTTGGTAAAGGTGTGTGTAACACGTGCCAATTAATAAAATTTTTTCATAAGAGGAAAAAAAGAATACGAGATAGGTAAGCTTTTGTATATTAAAAAAGTGGTGGTATGCCATACCCCCCAATTCAAACAGAGTTCCCCGGCGTCCCTCGTCACCAAAAACTAGGGGTATGCTTCTATAATTTAAAAAAGTTGGACTCCATCCCCCCGCATGCCCCCCAATTGGAGCACTGGCTAAGCCACTGCTCTTTCGTATTTGTAAACTATTATTACCCTCCACAGGGTTTGTCAGTTGCCAACTGATCGACACATGAAGCCACCAGGACATTTTTCTGCCATTTTTCGTGAGCAGCTATGATGGCAATCATTTTTGACTCCCACACTTAAGCTCGAACCAGAGCTTTTTAAGGCTTTCTAACGGACACCGTCCTTACCCTTGAGTCGAACTAGGGACCCTCCGTATGAACCAAGGTGCCTTAACCTTCTCGGCGACCAGGACACAGGAGCCATGCTCTTTTTGACGTTTGTGAGAATTTGAGAACGAATCTTTGAATAAGAATTTGAGGTTTTTAAGGTATCATTGAAATTCTCAGGGTTAACACCAGAGCCAACGAGAGGGGGAGTAGCAGGAGCTGCAGCCCGGGGGCCCGGGTGAAATCTAGGGGCCCGCGCTGACAAGGATCTATGCTGTGGAGGGCCCGGCCCATGGAAGAGGTCATGGGGCCGGTCCAAGTGAGCCTATAGGCCCGCTTTGACTTTCGGTGCCCCTGGTTAACACAATTACCAACTACGTTTTTTCTCCAGGTCAAGATGGCGTCCCTTTGCCTTCTTTACAAAAAGGCGATGAAAGAGAGAGAAAGAAAGTGGAACTCAGTACTTTTGGTGGCTTTTTCTTGCATGTCCCGAATTAAAGTGTCCGTGGTAATAATAATAGAACCCGGAAGGAGATACCTTCTATGCAAATGAAGAAGCCATACCAAAAGCATAAAACTTTCTTGCGTTTACTTTTTATCACATTTTTTTAATAAAAAATTATAAAACTCTCTTTCAATTACGATTCAAATAATTTACGCTATCTTGGTTTTGTTTCACTACTACAATTATGAACGACCTTACAGTCTGTCTCTCCGTCCGTCCATATGTATGTATGTATGTATGTATGCATGCATGCGTGTATGTGTGTGTGTGTGTGCGCGCGCATTCCTGTCTGTCTGTCTGTTTGTTAACGTTGAAAACGTTTTTATTCGAATTTGAACTATCGTCCATCACATCATATTTTCTTATAACATTTTTCATGTTTGTTTTTATGGAAAATTTTTTGCCAATTTTAAATTAGCGTTTTTGAAGTGGATTTATTTTTAATTTAGTTAAATATTTAACCTATTTGGTTGCTTACTTATTTATTTTCTCAACAGGAGAAAACTTTGGTATACTAAATGGTGCAAGCATGCTGACTGTCAGGTCACAAGTATCGAAAATAGTCGAAGAAGATGAATTAGGTAAGAAAAATTTTAGTTAACAACGTGAATACAACGCACGTGTTACGTATTTGAAATATTGTTATTCAAATAGTATTTACGCTCTATCTAAAATAAGCGTTGTTTGTTTTCCTTTATAAACCGAAAATATAATGTGATTTAAAATGCAAGTTGTATTTCAACTTCCACCCCACAATTTTTAAATTGCTACACTGCACATAGGGTCAACGTGAGATTTAAAATACACAAATGCCACTTTTTACATAAATTTCCCAACTTCAGCTGCCAATAAAATTATGAGAGTTGAAAAAGGGACAGGGTACCAGGGAGGAAATTTACATACAAAAGGTTAAACACTGATAAAATAGCAAATGAAAAAGATCACCCAAGCTTTCGGACGCGTCAGTAGCAGTCCTTCATCAGGAGTAATTACCCCTGGTAAAATAGCAAGTATTGCTGCTGGTGTATCCGAAAGTTTGAGTAATCTTTTTCGTTTGCTATTTTACCAGTGTTTAACCTTTTGTATGTAAAATTATGACAGTTAATGGAAACAAACAGGGGCGGACTGGGCCGCCGGCCCCCCGGGAGGGTGAGCCTTCATGGACGATAAGACTCGCGCCTCCAAATGTCCAAAGTATGCGCCCTTTGAGAGGGCTCAGTCAACCCCTGGAAACAGATAACAAGTGCCAAGATGTTTATGTATTACGGCGCAAGGACAACAAAGGTTCTGCTACCCCGGGATATATAATCCAAACCGATTAGGGAATCAACCTCCAAACTACAATGAGCAGTTAGTCGGTAAGCATTTTTAGCACCGTTGAGAGTCGAGCACAGGTTGATGGCCCGCTAAGAGAATGCGTTACTACTAACTACACCACCGCATGGCCCAAGTGTCTAAAATGGGTATCTTAGGGTGCGTACAGACATATAACAGAACACCGTAACAGAACATAGTCGCGTGATGCACGGGATGTCGTTACGGGGCGAACACCAACGCGTATTATCAGTGTTTAACACCACTGCGTCCCATCGGTTCATGCCGATATCCAGTTTACACTGACAAAACGCTGTTGTTCGTAAACCGGCCCAAATACAGGAACATGGGTTACAACATAGCCCCATGACATTCCTTTGAAGCGACGAGGAAAAACCGGCAACTGGTGGGACGCGGAAATGTTGCGATATTCTGTCACGGAGTGCGGTCCAGACTTTATACGCGACGGTGTTACGATACGGTGTTCTGTTGCATGTGTGGACGCGGCCTAAAGGAAGGATTATTCGACAAGAAGAAGATACGTATATGCTGGTGGTTTTTCCTCCCCTCACATCTGTTTTTTTGCATACAGCATTATAGATCCTTACTTACCAATTGGAACTTTAAGCAAAGAGAAAATTTCATCGTTTCCTACAGCAAGAAATGTCGTATTATTCAAAGGCGTTTCAGAATTCATAAAAACGCTTTGATGTTGTTAAAATATGATTTTGAAAAAGGATGCAAAACCAACGATAATGTAATCAATCTGTACCTCTATAATACTCGCATTTTTTAAAAAAAGTCTCTAATACGTCTCCAAAACAAAGTACATTACGACTTTGAGAAATACATTCTAGCTATATTGAGTTGGGTAAAATGACCAGAGAAAGGAAGGACCCTTTGGTGCGTTTTCTAAAAGTGCGCCAATTTTATAATTTGATGGAGAGGGGCTGATAATAGTAGCTAAGTTAGGAGACGCAGGAGATTGGCGATAATATGTATGAACCACCTAAAACGTTATACTAGAAACCCCTACCTTCCACCACACTTTCTCTGCCAACTTCTAAAAAAAAAAAAACTAATTCAGAGACAATCCTTAAATAGTTAATATACGTATTGAGAGAAAGAGAGAGAGAGAATTTAGCGCAAAACCGAACTCCAATTTTGACGAGAAAACCTTCAGTAGTTTAAAAATTACTTTTAAAGATCTTTCTCTCTCTTTTTCTCAATTGAAGCCATGAATTAGTACAAAATTATGGTTCTCTTTATCGTTAAATTTGTAAAAATGGGTCAAAATTATCAAAGCAACAATACTGTAAAAAACTTATATGATATATTACCCATCTGGAAGAGAACTTCGTGACATATAATCTGTAAATAGGTTCTCTGTAAATATCTGTAAATAGGTTCTCTGTAAATATCTGTAAATAGGTTCTCTGTAAATATCTGTAAATCTCTCTCTCTCTCGCTCTTCCTCCCCGCCCCTCCTTCCCTCTAGCGTAAAAACTAGTGAAACGTTAAAGATATAGTTTAACATTTATGGTTTATCTAGTGTAACGTTTATAAATGATCTAATACAGCGGTTCTTCAACTGTGGTACGCAGTCCTCTGAGGATTCACGGAACCCTGTCAATGAGTCCGAGAGACCCTCCCAGTGTTCCACAAAGATTCGAAAAAATACCGAAACAAGAGCATTTACTCTTTAATGCTAAGAATAAATTATGAGGGAACGAAAAATTCCTTCATTAAAAGGTGAAAATCAGTGATGAAACACTAGAAATAAATATGTATGATGCAAATTCTGGGCTTTAAACTTTGAGTTAATTCTTGGGGGTCTGCGAGGGTGAGTGAACTCTGAAGGGGGTCCGCTGTCTAGGGACGTTAAAGAACCGCTAATCTAGTGTAACGTTTATAAAAGATCTAGTTTAATGTTTATAAAAATATATTGTAATATTAAAAATAACTTCTGTAAAATCTAGTGCAGTGTTAAAGTTTAAGTGTCATCTGACTTAACCCATCTTCTGGGACTAATCCTTATAACATTGGTTTTAATGAAAAGTGGAATTTTCAACAGATACTCACGTTTTGTACTCAAGCTAAATATCTGGAACCCATATATTACAAATTAGGGTATCCCTACCTTTCCAGAATAGTATCTTAATTTATAAACAAGGCCGTACCTAGATTGTTGGCCTACCAGGGGCAAAACAAAAACAAAATGAAGTATTTACTTTATACAGGGTATTCCGAAAACACCGTCTAAAAGTATATAGTATATATCCTTGTGCAAAATGGACTATAATGGACCTGTAGGGGGTCGGAAATAAATAACCACGGAGTTATGGCTATAAACAAATAACAAAGCATGATTGGATAAAAAAAAAAGATAGTTGTACCTATAATGAACGTATTTATCCAATAGACTGCATCCGGGCTATATTATCCAAAAACAGGTTTCTTTTTCTCCGTTTGTCTCTGGAATGTGGAAGTTAACAATTTCGAGCCAATGAAAATTGTGATTGAAAGTTTGGCTCGCCTCTTGAATTTAGTTTCCTAAATTTGTCCGTCGCCAATTTTTGGCGAGAATGGCGAATTTTTGGCAAGCTATTTAAGAATCAAACCATTGACTTTTGGGCCGTTAAATTCCCTCCCACCCCCCTGCAAAAGCAAAAATTAACATTGAAAATAAACTAACATAGGAAAATAAGCACAACAGCAACCCACCCCGAAGGTGCTTACATAATATTTGAACGCCCCCTATTAAATTTTTTCCATGGTAAATGGAAATACAAACCCTGCGACCCGGCCACCATGCCGGCGCCCGCAGTTATAATTCAGAATCGAGCAAGACATAAGCGTACGGAAGAGGGATTCATGTGGGCCATAATCTCCCGCAATTGGGAGAATATTAACACTAGGTGCAGGGGCGGACTGGGTTCTCTCAAAGGGCGCGAGTCCTATAGCCCATGAGGGCGCACCGGCCTGGGGGCCCATTGGCCGGCGGCCCAGTCCCCCCCTGAATAGGTCTACGGGAAGCTATGATATAGAGGTAAACCTTCTCATTCGAACCAACCCCTTTTAGGAATTTTCTGCGTACGCTACTGGATCAAGTGGGGGGGGGGCGTCCCAGTAGCGCAGTTGGTAAGGCGTCCGTATACGGATCTTGTTAACGCATGCTGGGCGGAGGGTTTGTTCCTTTTAGTACTGGGCGCCCTTGGCCGCACCGGGTCCCTGTGCAATTCACCCTTCCCCCTATGGCCTGCCCTGCCATTTGTAGCAAAAATTGAAACGCTCCTTATGTAAACTTCTTTAATCGGTGTTGCGAGTCTCGAGATATTTATTTTTCAAACTAAACTTCTTGTTTAGAACCAAGAGGGCTCCCACGGATCTTGAGGCCTCCTATGTTCGTAGTGCACCACTGAGTGAAGTTGCCAGCCCTACATAGGAGCTCTAAAATCTTTATTTATGAAATTGCGCCAATTATAAAATCAAGTCGCCAATCTCAGCAACCACAAAAAATGCCAACACGCCCGGAAAGCTGTTTGACGAGGCAATGTAGCAACCCCGCGCTGGAGTTGAAATTTTCGGGGGAGGCAACTTCTTGGTTTGTAAGTGCAATTGGTCATTATAGATCCCGCCTCTGCGAAATAAAAGTATGCATAACTCCGTGGATATTCATTTCCGACCCCCCATGTAAAGGGCCGTTATGGTCCATTTTGCACAAGGATCACGACTATATACTTTTGACTCGATGTTTTTGGAACACCCTGTATGCACATACAGGGTGTTGCCGAAAACATCTAGGATTTACAAACATCTAGGAGGGGTAGGGTACACCTAGACGAACAATATTTGTCATAGAACCTAGGGTCGCAAACCACTCACAGCGCTAGTTCTAAAACCGTCCAGCATGCACAAATATTTACAACCAGTGCGTGAAAAGCGCCAGATAAAACTCAGGTCAGCTGCTCAAGTGCATAGATGATTAGGACATCGCATTTTGCGCTTCTCATGCACTGGTTGTCACTATTTGTGCATGCTGGACGGTTTTAGAACTGGCGCTGTGAGTGGTTTGCGACCCTAGGTTCTATGACAAATATTGTTCGTCTAGGTGTACCCTACCCCTCCTAGATGTTTGCAACCCTGGTGCTGAGACACCCTGTATATAATTGAACTTTTATATATATCGAAGCTCATGTATTACCCTACATTTCTATGTGTACTGTATACATTACATATAAAAGTCTCTATCTCGAAATTTGTTTATCCTTCCAACACCATTTAAAATAGACAGGGTCTACCATTTTACAGATCAAAGACGATGTTATAATATAGATAATAAACGCTCTGTGACCGTGAGGGCGCACCCTTTCTACCCCTACCAAAAACGGCCCTGATTCTTATATATGGGTAATAGAACTCCAGTTTCAGCCACGAGATGTGAGTGTTGGAAAACTAACATTAATTTAACAATTGTTCAGGAATTCGCTTCAAATAGCGTGACATCTAAACCTTCATTTTGATTTTAGGTAAGGTCTTCAACTTCTTGGCGATCTGTGAAACGTTTGTAGCAGTATGCGGCTCAATAGCTATGACTGGCATTTATAATGCATCCATTACATTCTTTCCTGGACTTAGTTATTTAATTATTGCCATTCTGCTCATTTTTCCTATAGTTTCATTTTGGTAAGTATTCGCAATTTGTTTGCAAGGAACTTAGGAATATGTAGCTAATCTAATTAAAAAGTTAAAAGTCTAATAGTTTTGAGAATAGATTTTGGGGAAAATATTTTTTTTTTTATGTTTCATATGTTTAGGTGGATGATGCAGCTGGAAACGCCCACTCTTATTTCAACCAATAGGAACCGTTCCGGAAGCGATGTTGAAGCAATTGTTGCTTAAGAAGCATGCCTATATTTTTATATGCACTTTTTCTTTTCTAGTTATTTTTTAATTACATTCACATTTTGAAGCAACTCGACGTATATTATATGAGAGTAAACACTTGCATCCGTAGACATATGCGGAAGAGCCTATAAAATTCATAAAGAAAATTGTGGTCATTAGTCTATGTTGGCATTCTTGGGGGTGGTTACATAAAAATTACGCCACCTTCACAAACGTTAGCCTCGCCACTCTCCCCGTTATTTATTCAGCAAAAAGTTTCTGGTAAACTGAGGTTGGCGGAAATTCCAGCAATGGCAACGAATGGATCGATAACTACATGTTACCAATTTGTTAACAAACACTTGTATTTTATTTCAGAGTGAATGGTCTCTCAACTGGTGGTACCTTAGCACTAGTAGTATGCGGAATAATCTTGTAATCACCGATAACCCAGTGGTCTATCTGGTCTTTAAGTTAATGCGAATTGAAAGCTTTTTATCTGGTAAATGAGTTTTACATCAAAATTATGAATAAGAAAGAAATGATGATGATAATTAGGGATTAAATTAATGGGAAGGGTGGCCCCCTAAAAGACTGGGCTGTAATCTCAGGAATAAGAAAGGGAAAGTTGAGACTTGCAGACTTACCAACCAATTAATCGCCCAACCAAACTTAACGAGTGTAAAATCATTATCTTAAAGGTGTTTCCTTGTAGTTTATAGTGCAAATCAATATGGGGAAAGTTGGCGACTTACAGCAGCTTTGTATTCCTTATAAGATGGGTTGAAACCTTCAAACAAATCGGTCAACTCCTTTGCGTTTCACTCCGCGGGGACCGCTTAGGTCATGTCGTATTGTGAATCGGTAAAAAGGTTGTTCTTTACTCTTGCTACATGGACCAGATCATTAACGTTGAATTATCAAAATTATTGGTTAGTTCAAGCATAATATTACAGGCATATATATTAATGTAAGTCATGTAAAATTGCAATTTATTGGAGGAGCTCGGCCCCAGGGGCCCATGTAATTTTAAGCCTATGGTCCAAATAGTGCAGCAAGATCTGCCAAAAGTGATTTGAAAGGAAGAACTTTCGAATGACAAGAAAAAGCACCGAACAAGCCCACTGAAGGAAAGCAACAACTCCATTTTCCTTGATTCATAAAAATTCCACTAATCTTCTACACGTTTCTTGACCTAATATATCATGGTCTCTAACATGTAATTCAAAACATGTGGGGTTTCTGTGGCAATATGACATTAACTACTATTGTTTAATTTACAGAAACCTTTTACCTTAGCCTTTTTATTGTCGACAAACAGAGTAAAAACAATAGCGAATGCATTTTATGTATATTTTAAACCCGCTAAAAACAATGTATTTTGAACCCACTAAAAACAACAGTGGTTTCAACATATATTTGCAACCCGCTAAAACAGTCGCTTATAGTTTAATTTGAGAAATGTGTTTTGATCTGTCATAATTTAATTTTTCTATTGAAATGTGAGGAATGTACATTTAAAATAATTGTTTTATTCTTGCTATATAATTATTTAAAACGGAATTGATTGTTTTTTCTATCGCATTTACAAGAAATTTGAGAATAAAAGTGAAATTTTCTGTGCATATTTTTTTTTCTTGTAATTTTACTTACAAATGTCTGCGAAATGAAAATTTTCTAAAATAGGTGTACACTGACTCGTCTACTGGTTACTAAATATGTGTATTATAAGATCCTTCAACTGAATTCCCACAAAATCATAAGGTTCCAAGAATACGCGTACGTAGAAAGTTCATGGAGTTGAGTTGCAGGCTTGCAATTGGGGAGTTACAAAACTACAACGCCATTTATTCATATACATATATATACAAAATTTCATAGCAATGGGGGTCACAACCCCCATCAACACACACCCTGCATGCGCCACTGGTTTCAAGAAAAGTTTCTAATAATAACGCGAGAGATTATGAACAAAAAATCACTTACTAATCACACTGACCTACCGTGAACATTTAATATAAAGGATTGATAAGTTTTATGTTTGTGTGTATGGGGGTGGGTGAAAGCTGAAAAGCGTTGATTCGATTTTGGATATTTGTTTATATTTAACATTCTCAGTAACCTAATTTTAATATAGTCCTTTAATAACACATAAACAAATATTGTAACTATGTATGAAAGTGTGAAAGTTATTGGAGGGGGGGGGGAAGCATACATAATTCTACGTCTACGAATATGAACGTGAAATTGTTTTTAGATAATTAGAAACGTATAAAAAGTAGTAAAACACTAACATTTAAAGCAGTGGCGCAGTAATCCAAAAATTAAAGGGGATGTTCAGATAGTTCCAAGGAAGATTATATGATGCGACGTTAGAGCAAATAACTCTTGCGCCCTTTGAGCTCCCCTTTTTTCGCCACTGGTTTAAAATATATTAGATACTAGTGTTCGACTAGATAACGACGTTGAAAAATCAATATACCTCTCGGCGTATTGAGTTTCTCCTGTTTAGTGATAAACTGACCACAGCGCTCGACATTTTTCTTCTTCTAAAGTCGTTGCCGAATCGACATTTACTAATTCTCGCAAATTTTCACACTTTCATACATCGTTACAATATTTGTTTAAAGTGTGAAAATTTGCGAGAATTAGTAAATGTCGATTTGGCAACGACTTTAGAAGAAGAAAAATGTCGAGCGCTGTGGTCAGTTTATCCCCAAACAGGAGAAACTCAATATGCCGAGAGGTATATTGATTTTTCAACGTCGTTATCTAGTCGAACACTAGTATCTAACATACTTTAAACCAGTGGCGAAAAAAGGGGAGCTCAAAGGGCGCAAGAGCCCCATTGGATATTAAAACACGTTATTTGCTTTAACGTCGCATCACATAATCTTCTTTGGAACTGCCTGAACACCCCCACTTAATTTTTGGATTATTGCGCCACTTAGTTAGTTTTTTACCACTTTTTATACGTTTCTAATTATCTAAAAACAATTTCACGTTCGTATTCGTAAACGTGGAGTCATATATGCTTTCCCATCCTCACCTCCCCGCAATAATTTTGAAAACTCCACGTTGATGGTTTTAATACAGTGATCTCTCACTTATGCGCGGGAGCAGGGGACGACAAGAAAAACGCGCATAAGCGAAAAACCACAAAAGGGAGCTTGAAAGTGAAACATCAATACATTGTACTGCATTATATTGTTAATTAATACTACGTATGTATACACTACTGAAAAATGCAAATAAGATTAGTTTCAAAATGCAATGAATTTATTTTTTAGTGAATTACTGCACTAAGTATTTTTTTAAGAACACAAAGAAAACGGAAATGCTTACATACCCAAATTTCGTTTTACTTCTGTGACTACTTTCTCACAAAATAATTTACAATCGAGGATTGTTTTTGTTTTCGTGAATTTTCAAAATGAGTGTTTCCAAGTCCATCAAGACGTGAAAAAGTTCCTTCACTTCCTGGATTTAACTGAAAATAGTCACGCAGTATTTCTAATGCTTCTGACGCTACTGTGTTAGTTGGAGGAACTTTTGCCACATTTTCTTCATCATCGCCATTCACTTCTTCATCTCATCAGGTCAGAGTAAATAATACATTCTCACTACCAGCCTTTGTTTATAATGGAGTTGTTCAAGGCACCATTTTAGCTACTGTTTTGTTCCTGACTTTTGTCTTTGACATCCCAAACATTCTCAGGCCTATTGGATCGAGAATGTATGCTGATGATCTGCGTTTCTTCTCCACAATTCAATCATTGGATTCGTCATTCGAGCTCCAGATGGCATGTGAACATTTGGATCCATGGTGCCACGCTAATCATTTATCTATCTCTGCAGCAAAATCAGGAGTATTACATATTGGTCGTTCCAATCCTCGCTTTCAATATTCAATTGGCGAGAACGTCTTGTCTGCTCTCACTGACTTTAGTGACCTTTGTATCCTAATATCCGATAATTTAGATTTTTCTATGCACTGTCAGAAAATTGTCTCAAAAGCTAACCAGCGCTGCTTTCTTATTTTGAAGGGTTTCGCTAGGTGCAATCAGACATCTTTACTATTAGCCTTTAAAACATCCGTATCCTCTATATTAAAATACGCCCTCCGGTCTGGAGTCCATTTCGAATGAGGAATATCGGTCTTCTTGAGACTCCTTTGCATCGTTTCACAAAAAGACTACCTGATATACATACGTTACCTTATAATGGACGCCTAGAGGCTGTGGGATTACGCTCTATGGAGTGGCAACGCCTCGTTACAGATGTAAAACTTTTTACCGAATGATTCACGGTTTAGTTCATACGGACCCAACACAACCTATGTTTCACCTTGTCGGTCAATACCCTACGAGAGGCCACCCATGGAGGTGTCTATTTGCCAGTTACATAAAGAGTTGGACGAGTATGGAATTCATTGCCAGCAACAATCGTATCCCCGGAGACCTTTGGATCATTTTGTATAGCCCTTGAAGCTTACGACTTATCTGGTTTCTTGAAGTGTTTTCCCTTCCAACTTTTAGTTTTTGCTTTAAAACTTTACTTCATCTTTTAGAGTTACATTATTACATTATCTAATTGTTTTTATTCGATTTAGTACTGTTCTCAATTATGACTTTTACTTTTAACACTCTCGATGTAAGAGTCTTTGACCTATCGGGTTTGCCCCAAATTATAAATAAAATAAATAAATATGCTACTTAATAATAATATGTAAATGTCATGATATAAATATATATAAATAATAAAATAAATAAATTTAATAATAAATCGTAAATTTAATAATAAATAAATAAATTAATAATAAAATAAATAAATTTAATAATAAATAAATAAATTAATAATAAAATAAATAAATTTAATAATATTGTCGTTCAATAATAAAATAAATAAATTTAATAATAAAATAAATAGAATTTAATAATAAAATAAATAAATTTATAATAAATAAATAAATTTATGTAAAATAAATAAATTTAATAATAAAATAAATAAATATGTACTGACTTACTGAACAATTTACTTCATGATCTGTTTCCCAACTTATGCAAAATATTGCAGATTGGAGTTACGCTTCCTGTGATTTCAGTTTCTTGTGAAAGAAGTTTCAGCGTATTAAATTGTCTAAAGGGTCATTTAAGGAGGACTGTGGGACAACAAAAAACTTCTTCACTCGGACTGCTTTCCATCGAGAGAGAGAAGAGTGCCAAAACTTATGTATTGATTGCATAATTGATAAATTTGCAGATAAAACGGGCAGAAGGATACAGTCAATGCATAATTCTCTTTCTCATGAACATTAAATTCCCTAGGTAAATGTTATATTGTATAAAATGTAAATAAATATCGTTGAAAAGGGCATGTTTTTATTTTAATAAATATTTTAGACAGTGCAAAAATTAAAATTGCTTTTAAATAGAGGAAAGAATTTTTTTTTCAAACTTATCGCCATCGCTGATATTGTTCATTAATATATTAATAATTAATATATTTAAGTTATTATATTAATATATTAATAATTAATATATTTAAGTTATTATATTAATATATTAATAATTAATATATTTGGTTATATTGAAGTATGTAATAATAATTAATATATTTAAGTGATTATATTAATATATTAATAATTAATATATTTAAGTGATTATATTAATATATTAATAATTAATATATTTAAGTTATTATATTAATATATTAATAATTAATATATTTAAGTTATTATATTAATAATTAATATATTTAATATATTATATTAATATATTTTTATTATAATATTATTAAAAAAATTATAGTATCGCTGATATTGTTGTTGGGGGGCGATGCCCCCTAATAATTTTAGCTTTGTGCCACTGTTAGATCCCCACATAGGCGCTCGCCTGGGGCCTTAAAATTAGAGAATGCATTCAAGATTTTAAAATTGTAATGATTTGTTAATAAAGTGGATCATAAAACTTTAAAGATTTTCTTTTTCTTTTAATGAAAAAGGTCGAATCTTTCCATACAAAAAAACTTTTGAGTACCAGCAAATGGGCTAGCCCCCCCCCCTTCCCAATGTTTTAATCCCAACGACACCTCTGTTTAATTTGAATACTTATTCCAATTTATACTTATACTTATTTCAATTATTTTTACAACAGTTCAGTGTCTTGTATATTCACGAAAATGTCTGGCAGCCTCGAGAAGGAGGTAATTTTTCTCAGCCCATCCACCCCCAACCTTTAGAATTACTCATATAGGCGCCCATGTTGACCGATACTATAAAAATAAACGTTAACATCGTTCTTCCCATCAAGTTCCCAATGTGTCCAAAATTCCCAGTTTATTCCCAAAAATTCCCGGGTTTTTGCACCTCTACCATAATGCATCATCTCTACCTATGAGCGACGCCTATATGAATACTTCTAGTGAAGGGGTGGGCGGAGAAAATCATTACTTCCTGCATTCTCTCTCTCTCTCTCTCTCTCTCTCTCTCTTAAAGATGTCAAACATTTTAGTAAATATACAAGATACTAAAATACTATAAAAAATAATTGATACTGCTTGGCAATTAGTAATGAGCTAAAAAGAACCTTACTTTAAAGTGTGATATAAAACTTCTGAAAGTAAATGTGCTATAGCGGAATCGGGCGAATCGAATTTTTAAACGGTTGGGAGGGCTCAAGCCCCCATGCCACCCCATATAAGCGCTCATGATACTATCGCCCCTCAAAATTGTGACCATTAATTCGGGTACACTCTGTATATCATACCTCAATACTTTCTTTACTTTAAAAGCTAAAAATTTATTTTTAACTAGTAAGTGTTTATAAAAACATTATTTATTCATTTATATTATTTTTTGGTGGGGAAGAGATATCGGATAATATTTTCTACTGCAGTGGATTTTCGATAATCCGACCCTTTATAATCCGATCTTCCGCTCTAGCGCAAAAGGGACGAGATTACGCTTCCATATGCCGTCCATCCAAAGGCAGACGCAGTGGGGGGTAGTCACAGGGGTCATGACCCCCAAATATATTTTTTCACTGTAAAAAATTCCAACTTTCATGATAAATGAAGGGTGTTATTCCAAGACCATGGAAATTTCTATTTAAATGAAAGTCTGGGTCAGCCAGTGGCGCACACGGGATTTGATTTCGGGGAGGGGGCTGAGCTTGAACTGTCCGATTCCGAAAATTTTATCGATTCTAGGCAATAGATTGATCTAAATGTATTAATTCTAATTAATTAATCTGTGTTTATTATTTTTAATTAATCCATATTTATTAATTATAAAGAACTAATTAAGTAACTAATTCATATTTATTGAATTCTAATTAATTTGATTTATATCTATTAATTTACAAGTCGAATTTTTTTATTTACCTGACGCATCTCTAAAATCGATTAACTGACTGACAATGAAATCACTGATCTAGATCACGAGCCGAAACATTCAACAAATAATTATGCTAATATATCTAATTACGCAAAATTTTTATTTCACATCAAATCAATTAACAATGTGAGAATACGAAAACATAAAAATAAAATTTGAGTTTACACATGAGAAACATGCAAATTTTTATGCTTGATATTTAGGTTACACTGGTAAAATTTTGATTAATGGTTTAAAAAATGTATACATTCCTAAACGATGGCTTTGATCTGTAGGGAAATAGGACAGTTTCTTTTGTGTCTAATTCCAGTTGTATAATACCATCTGTTCTAAATATTTAACTGAAGACGTCTTACATTTCCAGATCTCACGAAGTGATCAATTACCTCGTCATTCGTAATTTCTAGAGCAAACTCTCTATGTATAAACAGCATTGTAAGATCATTAAGCCTATTTTCGCAGATGATATTTCTTAGGTACGACTTGATTAACTTTAAGTTGGAAAAGCTATGTTCCACAGAAGCTGTAGAAACTTGAAGCAGAGCCAGCATTTTCAACAAGATATATACATTCGGGGAAAAGGTCTCTTATCACATTCATCTAAACCGTCGATTGTGCATGTAGTCTTTTTTCCAAATCCCCTCCATTTTTGCCTCAATATTTGCTATTCTCCTACAAAGGCATCTTCAAATAATAGCTCAAATCAACTTTATATAACGCAACTGCTTTTGTGATTTTTTCAAACGGCACATCACAAAACGCAGGAATGACGAAGTGAAGTGAATATACGGTATTTTGATATGTCAAGAAACGTCCTGTTAAAAAGGAAATTATGTCCTCTTTGCAAGGAATGTAGACGGTGAGTTGATAGTAAGTCGGTAAGTTGAAAGTAAGTACCGGATCAGTTTATGTAGAGTTTGGTCTATGTCTCTGAAGGCCAGAGATTCTTGGTATGCTAAGAATAATGTTGGGATGGAAGGCCATTCTTTGTGCTTATGTAAACAATTGATGAAATTCGAAAGTGACAGTTTCTCGAAGATTCTCAATGACTGTTTTAGTCCCATTAACTCGACTAACGTCATTAAATAGGTCAATATTCTCTTTTCGAAGACATATTGAAAGATTATAAATTAGTCCCAACAATTTTGAGACCGCAACTAATTACGCCCACTGCGTTCTGAACACATTGGACTTTAAAATAATCTGAGAGGCATAGATTAATGCAGTAGGATACAGAATGGGTATAAATAGCTTTTGAGAATTTCTTCTTTAAACGGGCTTAAACACCGCGAAATTCACCTCTCATTACAAAGGCTCCGTCGTAACCCTGCCCTCTTAAGTTGGCTAAGTCTAAACCATACTCAGTAAACTTTTTTCTATGATGGCTGCCAGCGCCTCACTAGGGACATTGTAGATGGGAACAAATATGAGGAATTTTCCCTTGATCATAAAAGGTTTGACATTGGTAACATACCGTAGGCACAACGAAAACAGCTCAACTTGAGAAATGTCCATTGTTTCGTCTGCTAGAATTGTATGATATTGACTTTCTGCTATTACACTTGTTGGAAGCAAATGTCACCTGGCCTAAAAGCACTTTGGAAAACTACTTTCATGCATTCACTTATACGTGCACTTAACTTCACTCACACTTAAATTTCACTTACACGCCTCCAAAATGACACAACACTACATGAACGCTCTTCACTATCACCTCACGACATCTGCTCATTGTTGAAATTTTGTCTGGACTCTGCTGTGTTCTCCTCACATGGTTCTATCTATAGACAAGTTTTTGGCACTGCCATGGGATCTCCGGTCTCAAGTGTTGTAGCTAACTTGGTTATGGAGTCATTTGAGGAAACTGCTTTGTCTTCACCGAATTTTAACATTAAATTCTGGAAAAGATACGTCGACGACACGTTTGTTGTACTTAAAACTAATACACTCCAAAGCTTCTTCCATTACCTTAATAACTTAAACTCACATATAAAATTCACATACGAAACAGAACAGAACAATAAACTCCCTTTCCTAGACGTTCTTGTACACAGATCTCACGATAACTCAATCTTCACCTCAGTTTACCGTAAACCCACACATACAGACAGATATCTCGATTTTAAATCGCATCATCCAACATGCCACAAAGCTTCCGTTGTTAAAACATTAAGTCTTAGAGCGAATTCTCACTGCAGTAATGAAACACTTTCAAACACAGAAACAAAACACATACACACGGCACTTAAAAATAATGGATACCCTAAACGATTCATTCTCAGAAACTGTAGACCCAATAGTACATCTTTAAACAATACATCTCACACCCGCATATCTATTCCATATATTCACGGCATTTCCGAAACAATCTCTCGCATCCTTAAAGAGGCAAATATCAAAACATTCTATTCCCCTGTCACAACACTTCGCAAACAACTTACAAAAGTTAAAGACCCAGTTCCACCAGAAGATCTCACAGGCGCCATATACCAAATACCATGCAAAGACTGCAACAAACATTACATAGGACAAACAAAAAGAATGATCAAAACAAGAAAAAAAGAACACAAACAAGCACTCGCGAAAGGAGACATAGCCTCACGTCTGGCAGAACACGCTTTACAACACGGACACGAACCCGACTGGGACTCAACAAAAATACTACACCGTCACATCACAAACAAGAATAGTAGACTCTTCTTAGAATCTTGGGAAACTTACAAACTACACGGGAAAGCCATTAATACATCACAACCACTTCCAGAAACTTATAAACAACTCTTACTCTGAAATGTATGAGACATCCCCAACATTAGGTAACCCGCAGTGTGGGTTTCTCATTGGTCCCTATTGGGGTTCTTCCATGATTCTATTGGAGGCCTCCCATTGGTTCTCATTGGGTTTTCCCATTCTGCGGGACTACTCTGATGAAGGGTTTTCCAGAAATTTCAAGTATAAAAAAGAGACAGAAACATAACATCGTCATTACTCCTGATGAAGGACTGCTGCTGATGCGTCCGAAAGCTTGAGTGATCTTTTTCATTGCTATTTTACCAGTGTTTAACCTTTTGTATGTAAATTGACTTTCTTGTACTTGTTCCACAATTTTTTCTGAATGAGAAAGGCAATCAATCAAACTGTTCTGAATCCGTGGACTAATGTAAATTACAATCCGTAAACTGTTTTCCAAATGATTCTTAAATATCAGATCCCTTCCTTTGGTCCAATACCTGAGAAGGCTACGGAAATTGCCATCATATTTTAAGTGCGTTAAAAACGAAATGCGTCCCCAGTCGGAACAGCTTCTCAACGGGATGTTTTGCATGCCGCAAATTTTATGAAGAATAGCTTCAACAATTCCATCCAGTCTTTTTGATTATTTTCAGCGTCTTTTTTCTTTTTAGGATCTAGTTGTTTTTCAAAACTTTTTTTCCCTTCAACAATAGCCACAACGTCATTTACATTCAAAACTGCATTTTTATGATATTCTGTTAACTGAAGTTTTTTTAAAGTATGCAACAGCTTTCTTCAAATGGTAATATGGTTTGGTGACAAAATCGGCTTTTGGTGAGAACCTTTGACAACTGTACTTTTTTCCAAGAATAGCACCCTGGATTTGCAATAAAGGCGATTTTGTAATTTTGAATAAGCCAACCATTTATATTCATCAAGCCATTTCGTTTTTAACGCATTTAAAACATGATGGCGATTTCCGTAGCCTTCTCAGGTATCGGACCAAAGGAAGGGATCTGATAATCAAGGATCATTTGGAAAACAGTTTACGGATTGCAATTTACACTAGTCCACGGATTCAGAACAGTTTGATTGATTGCCTTTCTCATTCAGAAAAAATTGTGGAACAAATACAAGAAAGTCAATTTATATACAAAATATTAAACACTGGTAAAATAGCAATGAAAAAGATCACTCAAGCTTTCGGACGCATCAGCAGCAGTCCTTCATCAGGAGTAATGACGATGTTATGTTTCTGTCTCGTTTTATACTTCAAATTTCTGGAAAAACCCTTCATCAGAGTAGTCCCGCAGAAAGGAAAAACTCAATGGGAACCTATGGGTTGGAAATGGTGCTTGAAACCTTTTGCGTCTTCTATTGGAAAGCAATAATTTGATGGTTTCCACAAAAATTTCATTTTTTCCACTTTTAAACTTCTCGTAAGCTCAACTATCGTTCCTTCATATTTCGATGAAATGTTATAAATCAAAATGACAAAAGGCAAAAAGTGAGTCCAAATTTTGGAGCTGATAGAGTAAGCTGGAATACGTCTGCATGAGAAAGTGGGAAAAAAATCCAGAAAGTAGATCATGCAGTGCGCTGCTGCCATCTGTTGGTGGACCGATAACTTATTGTTACATTTTTTCTTGGGCTATTATAATCACGTACCCAAGAAAAAATATTTACAGAAATGAATGATTCATAATAAAATATTTTTGATGAGTAGAAATTACTCTGCAGTTAGAAAAGCTATTTGTAGCTTTTTTTTTTAGTTTAGTTTTCCGTTTTTATTTTCCATTTCCACATTTCGAGAGGGGCCGTAGCCCCATCAGCCCCACCTGTCGGTACGTCTATGGTGTCCGCCCTTGCTTCCATCTATATACCTGTATACAGTAAAGGAAGTATCGATATATATGGTAGTATAAATAGCGATGATGCCATCATAAAGGAGGCTTTATTCATGTAACATTACAAACGACAGATTTATAAACGAATCGAATTAAATTTTTATGAACTTTCCTCAACCCGGCACTCTCGCTAATACAGCATGCCTTCGTACAAAAATGGCCAGATTATATTGTAGTTTATATTTTTAATTCTTAGTTGGCAGCGCCATCAGTCGAATACAAAAAATAGTTGTCAGCTAGCATGTGGGAAATTTAAATGAAAGGTTTACGACAAAAGTATGATTTGTTTGTATTCCGGGAATGGCATTTTGCATGTTTTTGTTTATGCTTTAGAGTAATATTCAAAATGATTTCTCCTGATTGAAAAGTACACGATGTTTTTATCCAAAAGTTCAGTTTGAAAGAATAACAAGCTGAACGTGACAGAAGCAGATAGTGTAACACAGCATCATGCTTCAGACTTTTCGCAGCATATTTATAGTATAAGTATCATAATATTATTGTTAACTATTACTGTTTGTTTGATAATAATTTTGGTTATAATGATTGATTGTCGGAAACATGGGGTAAAATGTAATCAATGTGTATTTTGCAACTCTGGGAACTTGGTTGATTTACCTGTTCATGATTTGCAAGACTGTGGAAGAATGGGAAATGTAAGAATAACACCACTGTATTCAGGACACAGCGAAAGTGATCTGAGTTCTTTCGCTCACTTTGCCAACAAATCTGCTGAGAATGCGGAAAACATACCTCTGAGGGTATTTCAAATCCATAACACTGCACACAGAGATGAAGGTAGTGAAATTCCATTACAACAAGATAGATCTACTGAAGCTGGAGAATTGTCAAACAGTTGGACGATTAGCTCTTGTTATTCTAATAATTCCATGCATGCAAACTTCGGCTCATCTGTAAGCCTTGTACAAAATAATTGTAACCAAACTCTCATGTCAAGCAATTCTGATCTACCCCACGCTCCACCACCTTCACTGATTTCCAGCTCTGAAGACAAAGAGGAACCACTTATGACCTCTACTCGAAGGTCATTATTTCCAGAATATGGAGAACAAGATATGTGGGCCACGGCTCGCTCATCCAATTGTGTGGAACAACTGTCGCTGGATTGGGATAACTATGAGCCAAACTTTGGTGTCAACATTATTCCACATCAACAGAGAACGAGAAACGGTGTTTTTTTAAATAGAGTGGGCCACTTTGTGTAAGTCTAGTCAAGTCAAAGATTGAAAATAGAAATGTGATTGAAGGTAACTGTACGTTTTGTGAAACTTTTGGCAATATTTCAAGACTTAGTACAATGTACTCAATTG
The DNA here is from genome assembly GCA_006491805.2 of Dysdera silvatica. Taxonomy (NCBI): domain Eukaryota; kingdom Metazoa; phylum Arthropoda; class Arachnida; order Araneae; family Dysderidae; genus Dysdera; species Dysdera silvatica. Next base: position 23,160,089 of record QLNU02015003.1, on the reverse strand, counting down.
TTTATAAAATGCATATGCTAATCGTTTTGTGCATGTACATTTTGTCACCAAAAGTGCTGCCAAGAATCTTGCCAAATTCTATATTTGTCAGTATTTTTTAGGGATAAAATTCTTAAAGTTTCTGTATTAACAATTGTTAATTATTTCTTAACATTGTTAATTCTGATAATTTTTTTTCCCGATAATGTTATAACATTTTAAATGGTGTATTGTTATTATATTAAAATATTATATTCCTTTGTTTTTATGAATAATGATGGTTATATATTAATAAAGTTCTCAGTGTGTTTATATATCCTTGTTATACTTGCGTAATTCATAATAGAACTTGTTGAGTTCAATGTGATGTAGGAAAATTTCTCTTATATTTTTATAAATTTACACATTATTATTAAAAATGTTATTAATTTTATTACTGAAATCTAACTAATGAAAAGTATTTAATATTGTTATATAATACAATCATATTGTTTCCTATTAAAAGTGATATTGAGTATATTAAACATGTTTATAGATTATAATTTATAATGTAAATAAAAACTTGTTAGATTTGAAAGTTTATTTTTGCAAAGTTTTGTGTTATTGTAGCACTTTACAAGTTTCGACAGTCCTTTCGTCCCAGAAGCTTAATTGTTACAATCAATATAAATAATTATTCTTATGGACTATCTTATTGGTCATAAGCAATTTGTGGGCACCACTGCAAGATTTGTCATGCAGCTTCTTTCTCCTAAGATTTTTTTGAAAATTGCAGCAGCTTTTTTTAAATTGAGCTAGCGAGAACCCTCATCACTTGATGTATCGTGTAGCGGTATCTCGTACCCTTTCGGTTACTTACACATGACACTGATATTCAGACATTCATGAGTTTTTGATTAAAAACAATGACCACAGATCTGGCGAGGCCTCCCCAGTTGTTTTCAAATATGAATTTAGTGAAAAGTAAATACTGACACAAAATATGCCACCGACAATATTTCCAACATGGCGGACGCTGACTTAGCCTATTGCCAGTCGATTTTAGCAACATTGCAAAAAAAGTAGGAGACAGAAGCTATGTGACGAACTATGCAGTGTTACTCAATTTGTGAATATTAATGACGTTGAATCAAGACAACTTGTAGCCAATCTGAACAGGTCTGTAGCCAATCCAACAGGGCTCTGTCCTTGGAGCGCTGCTTTTTCTAATGTATGTAAATGACATTTTTCAAGTCTTTTCTTTTGCTCAACCTACTATTTTTGCAGATGATACTGCATTCATTACATCTAATGGTAATCTTTCCTCAATTATTTTATCTTCTTTCATGGTATACAGCTGACAGGTTGACGGTTAAGTTTGAAATGTGAAATTTTCTTGCATCATCACAGTCTCCAGCCTCTTCCCCTATTTTATATTGGTTATAATTTTAATTCTATACTTTGATGCCAGGAAATTTTTGGGAGTCATTTTCCATAACAAATTGTTTTGGACTCTTCACAGTGATTCTGTTGTTTTCAGATTATCCATCTCCCTTGGTCTTGCTATCCATGTCGTTTTTCTTCCTCATCTTCAATTTGCTATGCTTTTATTTTCCTTTCTTGTTTTAGTATTCTAATGTCTGGGCTCATAATAAAGTTACTGCACTTAACGTATTCAGATTCAGTTTCTCCGTCTTCTCCAATATATATTATTAATGTCTTCCCGCCTATTCCTTGGTTGTATTTTCATATTTTACCTTTTTAGCAATTAGGGAAATTTCAAGTATTACGTAAGCAATATTTTGGCCATTTTATACTTCCTCCTCGCCACCTGGTAAGCAAAAATTAACATTGTCTAACATAGGAAAATAAGCA
>QLNU02015003.1:23124265-23158156 GCA_006491805.2 Dysdera silvatica | reverse complement strand
TTGATTACATTAAAAACAATGCAGGATGAAACCCCTTTGTGTAAGTAATATCGCAAGAAAAACTAGTTATTACCTAACCCCCCCCAAATTTACATAAGCAGAGTTTGAAAATAAATTTTCTTCTTTTTTACAAAGAAAAGGGAAGTTTTCTTGTGTCAGAAATTATGACAGCTCATGTTTCTACTTCTGAAGATATTACTTAGATATAAGCTGTAAACAATTCTGAATCGGACAATGTCAGCAATGAGGGCTTCCCTATCGACTTACCATCAACTCACATGACATTAGAGTGTAGCGAAAATATATAAAAAAAATCTAATATTTAAATATACATGTAAATGATATTCACTTTTTTTTTAATCTTATTTTGCTGATAACCCAGTTTTAATGAGAACCTGAACATAACGAGCCAAAGTACCGGTCCCTTCATACTTGTTACAAATCGATTTGGCTGCATGTGTTTTTTTATAATAGCGCGGAGTCCCCTATTATGGCCACTTTCACAAATTTTATCGTTTCTAAGCTTGAAAGTTGAATAGCCAATTAAATTTCAGATTTGAACAGACTACAGACTAGATACTTTATATGGGCTGTGATCATCTGATCATTACATGTAACAATGAGGTTTTTTTTGTGCTAGTCATCATTGTAAGAAGGATTTCTTAACGATTTCATTAAGTATTATCCACTTGTATCACCTTCAGTCCATAGAATCTATTAGAAGGTTTTAAAGTATTTAAATATGAGATAGGACATTGTCGTTTCATTATTTTCAGTTATAATAAGTGTAACTTGTAAATTTTACAAGTAAATAAAGTGATCATAACTTGTATCTATTTCAAAATAGTTTTTCCAGCTTTGGCCATGGAAGTGGCCATAACTGGGTTACATGATATGATAGTTATGGCCACTATTTGTTAAGGTGTTCGTCTACAGATCTTGCTAACGTATATTGAGTGGATGTTTTCTTCCTTTTAGTACCGGGGTCCCCTGTACAATTCCCCCTCCCCCATTTCCTGCCCTGCCCTTTGTAGCAAAATTTGAAACACTTCTTCGGCAAACTTCATTAATTGGTGTTACGAGCCTCAAAATTTTGATTTTTCAAACTAAACTTCTTGCTTTTTCAAACTTAACTTCTTGCTTTTGAACCAAGAGGGCTTCCACGGACCTAGGGTCCTCCCACCCATGTTTGTAGTATACCACTGAGGTTAAGTTGTCATCGCTATGTAGGAGCCCTGAAATCTTTATCTATGAAATTGCATCAATTATAAGATCAAGTCGCCAATCACAAAAAATGCCAACACACCTCGAATCCAGTTTGGCGCTGCTGCTTACAAGGGAACCCCTTTCGCTGTTCACTGCACTTTGATATCAGACCTATGGAAGATGATAGTGCTTGACTTCCTGATCACGAATGTGAATTATTTGTCTGCTAAAATAATATCACAATTTTTGATGAATATTTGAAGTCCAAAAATGACACTTTTACTCCAGGTTTGATATTTTTTAATCGCACTGTATGTGGGAAACAATAGGTTTGAAGTCGGTAAGATCATGAAGGATCATCATATTTAACGGATAAAAATAAAAAATTATTTCTCAGCTAATTTAAACAGTATAAAAAAAATTAATATGAAAAATGAACTTTTAGCATAGATATTTGGCGAATTTGGCGACAATTTTGAAGAGTTGGCGGGACTTGCGTTTCACATCTCACTAGCTATACGAACTCGTCCGCAAGTGTAACGTCAATATAGTTGTACGAGTTTCCGTTTGTGAGAAAATGAAAAATATAGTGAACATAATTCAATCTGTTTTGAATTTGGTCGTTAATAAATACGACACGCTTCCGTCGTTAATAACTGACCAAGAACTTGAGGAAAGTCTGGAAGTATTGTCGAAAATCGAAAACATAATTTTTAATAACAATGTCAGTGAAAATATTAGTTTAGATTTTGAAGACAATTGTGATTTCCGTATCGACGAAGAAAGTGATATTAGTATAGTCGGTGACGAATATTGTAATTGTACTGTAAAGGGCGATCAATTGGCAAATAAATTCAGTTTAGAAAATATGCAAACAATTGTTCAGTATTTTGACAGTTGTCAGAAGAATAAATTCCAGAAAACAAACAGGAGATATCCAACAGTAAAATACCCTACTTATATTTCGAGGTTTAGAAAATATGTATCAAATATGGGCACAAATATAGAAAAGTATAAAATAATAAAAAATGAACTGTTAGCCAGATTTACAAAAGCTAGGGAAATTTTTTTACATGTTCATGATATAGATTAAAAAATGGGCGATCCTGAAATCCCAAGAGTTAAGATTTGAGGATTTTAAATGTTCCGATAATTTTATATATAATTTTAAGAGCCAAAACAAAATAGTTGCGCGGAAAGTAACAAAATATATCACTCAAATATACACCCAGAATATGGGCAACATAGAAGATAGTGCCATAGAATTTATTTTGCATACGAGAAATGTTACTGCTAATATTATCCCCCAACAAATTTTTAACTCTGATCAAAGTGGTTTTAATTATTTTCTTCCAAATTAAAGGCAGCTATCGCATAAAGGTGAAAAACAGACATTTTCTTTAATAGGGTCTGATTTTGGCAGAACACATTCATATACAATAATGACAATAATATCAATGAATGGGGAACTGACAGGGAAAATGTTACTTTGTTTAAGAGAAGCTGCGGAAACATTTGGCCCGACTGTCAAAACGAATTTATTTCAACCTTCAAACTTATATATTACATGCTCCAAGTCGGGAAAAATGGACAAAATCAAAATGAGAAAGTGGGTAGAATGTTGTATGAAACCCATCATGTCTCCTCCTTCCTGTGTTTTACTAAGCTAATGGACAGGTAGTACAGACCCAAACACTTATTAAGATTTTCCGGAAAATTGTATATCCTTGCAAATACCCCCCAAAGCAACATCCCTCATACAACCGCTGGATGTTTATTTCTTTCGACAATATAAAAAATTTGTACAAAAAAATAATCAACAGAATAGCAATCGATGAAATGGATATTGACATACGACATCGAAATGAGATAATAAAAATGCATTCTTTGGTTCACAATCAATTACAGTCTAAAAAATATCGCCCTATATTACAATATGCTTGGTTTAGGTGCTGTTATAGCGATCATGATCCCGGAAAATTCAAAAATGTTGAGGAAATTTCTTTTGAAATTGAATATAACAATTGCAGCCGAGATAATTGCAAAAATCTGTCATTCTTAAAATGTGCCCACTGTGATCAATTGCTTTGCTTCACTCATTTTTTTGTACTGTAACACTTTTACGACTTTCCTAAGATGTACACAGTTTAATTTTTCTCATTTTTAAATGAAGAGCATAATTTACTGATTAATCCACAATTTATGGTTACATAACTTCATGAAATGAAGTACATTTCATAAAATTTTGTTCACATTTTTTCTAATTGCAATAAATGAATTTTTAAAAAGTCTACTATTAAGTTTTGTTCACAATTTTTTTTAAATTCCATGGTTGCAACAGCATGTGATATGCAAGACTACAATGGTCATGCTGCGCCGGGACCTACTGTTTTCCGAGGAATCCGAACCTCTTAAGGCCTAGGGAACCAAACCCCGGACTACAGTGAGCAGTGCGATCTTTATGAGATCTCTGAGTAAGCGTTCTTTGCACTGCTGGGAGTCGAACCCGGATTAGCGGCGCACTAGGCGAACGCGTTACCACACTGTGCCACCGCAGGGCCCGACCTAGATTCAAACTAGAGTCTCTCCATTAAGCCCGAACCACCTTAACCACTAGGCCATCAAAGATGGGGAATGAAGTTCTCTTTCTCCATATATATATATATATATATATAGGTTATAAGGTATTATTACCCTTCACGGGGATAACACAATTGCCACATAATGGTCAACACAGAAAAGCATCTGGAGAAAGTTTTTTGTGGGGAATAATTGTACATGAAAATTTTGACACCCACGTTTATTAGCTCAAGCTAGAGCTTTTCGTTTAGGAGAAAAAAAAGTATCACTCATGACCTGGATTTAAACTAGGCTCTCTCAGTTGAGTCCTCGTACTTGATAACCTAGCTGCTCAGGCTCAACAGAGAGTCCCTAGTTAGAGGACGATGCCTCTTTTCCTCCTGTAAGAAAGCTTGAGCTAATAAGCATGGGTGTTGGAAATTTCATGTATAATTATTTCTCAAAAAAAAAAAAGCTTACCCCGGTAGCTTTTCTATGTTGACCACTATGTGGCAATTGTGTTTGTTACCTGAGAAGGGTAATAATAACTCACAAGGGAAAGAAAATATGTTAATATTTTTATTTTATTAGAATAAGTTCATTTAGCTAGAAATATGTCACAAGAATGATGGTAGTCAGCCCAAGTATTTCGATAAACTGTCCAATATTCAAAATAGCATACCTGCTAATCACCTGTGTTACAGGTCTGTAGCAACAGCGAGCCGCTAAGGAGCTAGATATAAGTAGAAATGCTAGACACAATCATCGTATTCACCAGATAAAAGGCATAAGTGTTGAACAAACTTTGCAACTTGGGTTTCTCCCTCGTTTTTCGTATGCGCAAAAGCCCTACGCTATCTTTACTTGAGAGTTTCACATTCTTTTCATCACGAACATAATCTGCGATACGATTGCGTTTGAGATTACGTTTTACTAATCCGTTATTCTTTTATTATATCACTGAAAATACTTCACTAACATTGACTTTAATTGTAAATTAATGAATATTTTTAAAATTCAAAATGAATAGTGTAAAATACCTATTGGCCCCTACATTCCATATTATTTCTTGCTTTTTCTGTTAAAATTCCTGGCATACAAAGCCTCATTATCCCCTCAATCTTCTCCCCACAATTTATTCCCTGTCAGTCTAATGATTATATTAATTTTTAAATAATTTGAAATTTTACACTGTTTTAATTGGAATTATGCAATCTCTTGTTGCTATATTATGTTCTTTTTTATAATATTAAGTTGGGGGCTGCTCAAGTATTACGTAAGCACCTCTGTGGAAGTGGGGGTTCTGAAATATGCTTATGTATGATACAACCAATAAAAACTAGCACATAGTTACAAAGTGACAACCGCCCTGGCAGAACTGCAATACTTAAATTTATGACGCACTGTGAATAGAATACATAATCACAGTTAAATATTTGATTACTTAAATCAGTGGCTCTGCTTTTTGCATAGCCTCCCCTTCAAGTCTCCAAGTGGCTATCCCGCCATTTTTAAACTATAATGAATGTGTGATTTTTAATAAATATGTTTTAGCAAATCCACTTTTCTTATTTATTACACATTATTTGCTTACAACGTAAGTTTTAATACTCTGTTATAAGCTCATGTACGTTTCTGATGGTGATGGTATATGGCCACTAAAATAGCTGTCAACAGAGTATTAAAGGTTTTTTAAATGCGATAATTTGTTGTGAATACACTATTTATAAATAAGCATTTAATATTATAACAAACTTACTAATAAGTGCTCAATATTAGAGTAAAAATGTAAATAAGTATTATAATTTGCATCACACGTTGCATTCTTATTTCAAAAAAGTATATGTACCAACACATTAAAGAAACGTAATCTTACATTAGAGGGGGGGGGAGAGGCATTTGCTTATTTTTTCTTACAAGGGGTACTAAATGGTCAGAAATGTGTTTACATAATACTTGAAGGGTCCCTTATGCCTGGATAACTCTCCACCCACCTCCTCTCAAACGCAAGAGAAAAGATGAAAAGGAAAACAGCACTCTCGAAATGTATTTCTAAGGGCAAAAATATGTGTGCAACACTATATTTCTGGACACACAAGCCACCACTGGTGCAACTTGACTTGGAAATTACGCTAAAATTGTAGCCTTATTTTTAGCATGCTGTCCGTGATCACATTTCAAATGGAGAGAAAAAAAAGTCTAAAGAAGAAGTTAAAAATAATCCCCCCAATATAGTATATATCCCTATATGATAAAAATTCTACATTCAATTTAACATGATAGAAGTCAGTGTTTCTCAAACTTCATTTGCTCGTAGACCATTTTATGCATTTCTTTACTTATCGAAAACCGCTGGAGGGGAATACACAATCTGGATATTTTTCCAGATTTTCATATTTAATAAACTAATGATTCGTGTATTTTAAGACAAATTTTGCCATAAAAAAGTGAGCGAACATTTGGCATATCATAACAGAAAGTTCAAAATACCTAATTCATTTTATTTTTAGAAATTAATAAGATCTGAACTAGGGATGGCAATATTTAAAACTATTTCGATCTATGTATCATTTAGTATACCATAACAAAAATATTGACGCGTTTATGTAAATCAAGCATTTTTGCCTTCTTTAATCATATATTTACATTGTAAGAGCCCTTTCTTGTGGAAAGTATTATCTCTACACTATGTTATACAGAGGTACAGTCTGCAATCAACCTGTTTATTAAAAAATATTCTTATTAAGAAGCATTGGCAGGGTACTTATATTTATGCTACCAGACTTGTAAAGGTGAAGTGGTTCTCCAATACAGGACACAAAGCCAAGCAGGGCTCCAAAATGACCTAATAACTCTGGCGTGTGGGCAACTCCAAATCCAATCTGATCATGCTTTAATGAAACCCATTTAATAATGAAAGTTATGCTCTTCGTTGAAAATGGTATTATCTGTGAGTTGGACATGACACCAAGTTTGCAGAGATAATGGCTCGAAAGGCACCTTTTGTTTAGTTAGATTAATTCTGTATTTCTCATTGTTAATCCCCTTTTTGCTACTTCTATAAATGTTTTATGAAAGTACTTCTTATTAAATTTATAAAAAAAAGTTTTAAACCTTATTTTAACTTTTCAATAAACTCAGTATCCAATCCTTGGGCATCAGTGATTATATTTTACTACTCGAGTTTAATTTACTGTGTATGATAGTGGAAAAGCCTTCTTTCCAACGAAACCACAATATACAAGAAAGCAAAAGTCACATCAAAATGAATAAACTCATTTGACTGGACAGAAAACTAATACCAAATTCCCCATTATTGAAAATAATTTAAAGCTTTAATTTTCACATCAAAGCCATTTAATATCTTGTTCATCAGGAAAGTGTTTGTGGTTTGATTAATTTTTAAGGCAAATTTTTTATGTCATCATGCAAAAAAACATGAATTATTTTCAAAATAAGTAAGACTTTGTGTAGGGACAAATTTTTACCATACACAGAGCAGCATATCACCCATGCTGCTAACTGAACACCATAATATAATGTAATTGAAGTTTTATGACTCCTGTTATTTATAAGACTGCCAAAAAAATTAGGACCAAATTATTTAGTTGATTGAATTGTTCCTACAAGGTCAACCCTTTCTCATGTCTGTTAAAAAAACTGGTTGAATTGTATCACTTTTAGTCACTTCCATGTTAAAATACTTACAGCATAGTGTTAGTCTAAAACTATTACTTGACATTTTATGTCCAAAAGTTTACATTACATTACTCAAAAAACGCAAAACTCAAGAATTTCATATACCAAGCAGGTTTTTTCTTAACGTGAGAGTCAGTGTGTATAACTTAAATTACACTGGGCCAAAGAAATGGTAACCCCGTGTTAAATGTTACATGTTAATTAATGTTACATGAAGGTAATACAGTAAAACCTCCCTACAACGATGTCCGATATAACGATAAATCCCTCTACAACGATAATTTTTCTCGGTCCGTATAATAGTGTTGCAGAGAGGTTTTACTGTATAATGAACCCTCCCTATAACAATAACTCTCTCTACAACGATAATTTTTCTCGGTCCGTATAATATTGTTGTGGAGAGGTTTTACTGTACAATGCTTTATTGTACCGTTTAATGGGTTTGATTCCAATGGCACATCATAGTCCAGTTCTTTAGAGGGGTGATTTCAGAAAATTTGAATCGTGTACCCCTATGACCAAACAAATTATATACCCCTGGATATATACATAGAGAGAGAGAGAATTGTAAAAATATTATGGATTGATAGCCTTAACTGAAATAAACATTTAAGTCAGTTCTGAACTCTCTAATTATGAGCAAAGTTGTGTACGGAGGTGGGGTTGGAGGTTAACCCACATTTGGATAAAATCATTATGATTTCCTTGCAAGAGGAAGAAAGAAAAATCTATTGCCCCCCCCCCCAGGGATTCTTAAATCCTGTGCATCGTGGGCCTGACTACCAAAATTTATTTCATTTAAAACTGGCAACTCATAAATCAATTTTGGTTGGTTGCATTTTTATGGCACAAGGACAGCAAGGGTCATTCTGTGCCAAATGATGTGAGACTGTACATATAGTTTAATCAGTACAATTTTACGTCTAGTTACAGGGTCCTCACAAAAGGATACAATAATTTAATTTTCATTTTTCTTCTATTATTTGACATACCCCCACATTGGGAAAAAAGTTCAGATTCCTCAGAAAACGAAGTCCTGCTGATGTACAACTAAATGGCTTTTACGACATAAAATACAAACAAACAAAGAAATGTTCGAGACCAATAAAGACATATTTATTTATTAGATTACATTAGATTCACCTAACGAAAAAATCCTTTGAATTACACCCAGAATTCTGAGAAAAAAATTTAAAATACAATCTCTATAACAAAAAAAAATCGACGCATCAAGGAGGAGTTGTCCGATTGCGATAAAAATTGGTGGATGTGAAGAACATACATAGAAAAAGAAATCATTAAAATTTCAGAACAATTGAATGATTTATTGCAGAGTTTGACCGTTACAAAGGGAGGAAGTCAATAAGGCGTTGGTCCACCTCTGGCCTGGATGCAAGCTGTCACCCGGCGTGGCATAGACTGATAAAGATCCCGGATGGTGTCCTGCGGAATTTCTTGCCAAATTGTCTCCAACTGTCGGGCTAAATCGTCAACATTCCGGGATGGTTGCAATCGCCTTCCCATAGCGTCCCAAATGTGCTCTATGGGAGAGAGATCAGGAGATCTAGCTTGCCAAGGAAGTGTTGGGCAAGCTTGAAGACAATTCATAGCAACACGTGCCGTGTGCGGCCGGGCATTGTCTTGTTGAAACGTAAGTCCAGGGTGTCGCAAAAGGAACGGTAACACAACCGGTCGTAGAATGTCGTCTACGTACCGCTGTGCTGTAAGTGTGCCAGAAATGACCACCAAAGGGGTCCGGCTATCAAAGGAGATGGCACCCCAGACCATAACGCCCTGTTGTGGGCATGTGTGGCGTGCGATAGTAAGGGCAGGATCCCCACGCTGCCCTGGACGTCTCCAGACACGTCTGCGGTTGTCGTCAGGACACAGTTGGAAACGGGACTCGTCACTAAAGACTATACGTCCCCAGTCAGCGCAGTTCCAAGTTGATCGAGCCCGGCACCACTGTAATCGGACTTGAAGGCGTAAAGGCGTGAGAAGTAAGTGGCGTAACGGTGGGCGCGAGCGTAAATTCCGCTCTCTCAGTCGTCTGCAGAGGGTCATGTTGGACACATGTGTGCGGACCACACAGTGGATAGTTGATAACGACGAATCCGGTGCTGTGACAGCTGCTCTGACAATCGCTCTGTCTTCCCGTTCTGTTGTGGCCCTAGGTCGACCGCTGCCGTCCCGACGCTGACATCTGCCGTTGTTGACCCACTCTTGCCAGCACCGTCCAATCGCCGCATCGCTTCGACCCACATGTCCAGCGATTCTTCGATTCGTCCAACCAGCCTCTTTCAATCCGATAGCACGACCTCTTTCAAACTCTGACATATGCTCGTAATGAGCACGAATCTTTCGGCGAGGCATTGTTACAGTCGACGTAAGATATCCGCAGTCAAAATGCAACAGAAATTTTGACCACATATTGAGAATCGCTCCTTATATACACCTGCTGAATGCGCAGTTCCTACTATTCATTCATTGGATCCGGCGCAGCATGACCATTGTAGTCTTTGAGCCGTAAAACCACAAAACAAACAAATCATTCATTGGACACCAAATTTTAATCACTTGCATGTTCGGTCAAAATGTCTTTGCATACGAAATTTCATTACAACTAGACAACTCCTTCTTGGTGCATCGATTTTTTTGTTATAGAGTGTAATGATTTACTACGCATTTTAAATTTTAATCTATTCTTAGATGAACTCATAGTTTACCCTGCCTTTGAAAATAGCCTTTCTCAAAGCAGAGATAGCAGGTATTGTGATTTTTCAGTGAGCCTTTAGACAGACTTGTTACTAAGCCACCTAAGTACCTTGTAAATTTATACAATTTAATTTTTTCCTTTATAAGCAATAATTTTAAAATTTATTACCTATAAATACCATAGAACTGACCCGCAGATGGATCTAAATCAGAACTATGTTCATTGGATACCTGCTTCATTTGACCTCCAATTGTGTTCAGCTTTGAATCTTTTACTTCTTCTTCTTATGTCCAGCCTTGAGACCTCTACCCCTGATTGTGTTCAGCCTCATGTCTTCTACCTCTGATTGGGTTTACGTTTGAGAGGCCTTTTTATTATCCCCAATTACAAACAAACTACACATACAGAGAAAGTGGTTACTTCATTTTATTACGTGCAGAATTACATCAAATATCATCTCGTTCTAGTGTGGCTTTCTACTTCGTCAAACGAGGAAAGGACTTGTAATTTCAAAACCTTTAAAAAAATAAATAAAAACAAATAATAAGAGACACTCGTCTTTAAAAGAAATTTCATATGTTTCATTTTATTTAAATTTATGCAAGGTACCTCATTTCCACAACTAGTCCATCCTGGTAATAAGTATCTGGCAAAAAGTTCCAAACAATTGGCATTCTCTGGCAAATATGGTTTTAAAATTTCTATAATTGGATAAATACATTTGAATCATTTATCGGTAATGTATTTTCATAAACATATTAAGTAGAAAATTATCAAATGAAAGCTCTTTATTAAATCATATCTGAAAACTATCACTAGAAATGCCTAACCCATCAACTTCCTCCATGTGTTAACGTTTATCACGAGACTGGTTCACTGTGGAACCAGTATTGTACTGGTAAAGCAGTTCCTGGCAAGTTTGGAAACATGCAGCAGTTGCTAAATGACCCAAATACCTGTGAATCCAATGTCAGTGGTGTAGCATGGGTGGTTAGCGCCCAGGGGAAGTTAAGTATTGTGTCCGCTAAAACCCATTAGTTCCACTAATTGAATATTTAAATTTTGCACTATTTTTTTTAAGAATTTGGAGCCTGGTGCTTTTGCCCCAGTGGCACTCCTCACACTACACCACAGAGCTTCCACTATAGTTCTCAAAGGAGGTAACTTTCATATTTCTTTCACTGTAAATGGACATTAGACTGCAGACTTGATGGTTCATTCATTCAGGAAATGCTGGATAAACCTAGAAAAGTCCAAAAAATTTCTTTTCCAGCATAGGTGGGAACCCTGTTACGTGTGTACAAGCAGGCTGGACTGGGTTGCCGGCCACCAGGTCAGTGCACCCTCATGGACACCAGGACTCTCGTCCTCCGATAATCCAGAGTATGCGCCCTTTGAGTGGACCCAGTCCATCCCTGTGTACAAGTGGTGATAAATAGTTTTAAAATGAGGTCATTGTTTTGATCTGAGAACATAGCCATTTTTTGCAGCAAGGGGTGGAAAAATTTATTCATTATTTAAGTTCATTAAATAAAGTTCATTCATTAATTAAGCATAAAATGTCTTAGAATGGCATCCATACCGTTGCCGTGCATCTTCTAGCAAGCATGCACTCTCGCTCGAAAAGCTCAGAGGTTTTAAAAAATTTGAGTTTCAAAGTTATCCGGATGTTTGAACTTCAGAATTTTATGCAGTTAAGTTTTGGTATTCCATTTTTATGTGGTTCATGCTGAAGCCTGTGTTTTGTAGCTGCAAGAAAGAAAATAGATTTGACGTGCTCAGGTTGGAGTCGGATCAGCGATTTTTGGGTTACCATCCCATTAACCACTAAGTGCAGCCTAAATAATCCCTCCTTTAATTCTTGATCATTGGCTTGACACCAACCTGGGTATGTGACACATTTTCTTGTCTCTACTTATACATTAATTAATTTGTAAATTAATTGATAAATTAATTAATTAACCATTTTGTATTTGTTAACGAATAAACCAATAAAATTTGCCTGTTTATTTCTCCTTCGTGCTGGCTCAAATTTTAAGTTTAAAGGTACCGATGGAATCCAAAAATTCAGACTGACCAAATCACCGAAACACTCTGGATTTTCAGACTTTTACACCGTAAGTCGTTTTAACGGATTGTGCATTAAGTATTACCTATTAGTGGAGGTTTATGCGAATGGATACTGCTTGGTACACTAACAATGACTTTGTGAGCTTCGATACTATGCAAGCCAGTTTCTTTGTTGCACTCTCCTGACCATCTTCCCAGTATCAGATTCTCATAGGGTTTGTTTTGTGTTGACTCGAGTGAATGTACGTAAGCACCTCTTTGCGTAACCTGTTCGATAAAAAACAAGAGAGAAAAAAAGGTAGGTTAAGATATGATGTACAAATAAGATATTGTATAGCAAATATCAGTAAAAGAAATAAATTCTATTTAGAAAGAATGACTAGGATTCCCACATTAAAAAAAAGTCCCCTGATTGATCACAAATAATTTTCAACTTAACTTTGTTTTCAAGGAAAATGGCTTCTTCCAAGTCTGGCCAAAAAATTTCGCTTTTCCTGATCTTTAGAAATTACGCCAAATTCCCTGATGATTCCAAGGCTCTCCAAGAGAGTGGAACCCTTAACATCTAAGCAGTTTAGCATAGAAAATTTTGTACCACACTTTCAAAATCACAAGAAAGTGAACATAACATTGCACTTGCATTCATAGAGGGTTCTAACACATACAATTATATCTGCAGAATCTATCAAATTTCACCTATCATTTAAATAGTACCATTTATTTGGGGCTTATCAGCTGATAGGGTTTTATGGTGCAAGGACCACTGAAGCCATGCTGCCTCAGAACCTACAGTTCACTGCAGAATCCAAACTTCAGTTAACTAAGGAATCAAACTCTGGACCATAGGCATAACCTAGTGGGGACACTTGCCCTTAGCAGGTTTTTGTTGTTTTTTTAGAAAAGAGGCAAAATCGTACTTTTTCCCATACAATTTTGTTTTGTTTTTTGCCCGCCCCCCATTTACACCATATTTAAACCCCAAGTTACATCTATGCTCTGGACTACAAATGGAAGAAAAAAAAAAACACATGTTCTATGGTACAATTCGAATCGATTGCTTATTTGTGCTTTTATGGCTCAAAGACTACAATAATCATGCTGCGCCGGGATCTATTATTTTCCAATGAATCCAAACCTCTTAAAGCCTAGGGAACCAAACCCAGACTACAGTGAGCAGTGCAATCTTTATGAGATCTCTGAGTAAGCGTTCTTTGCACTGTTGGGAGTCAAACCCGGATTAACAGCGCACTAGGCGAACGCGTTACCACACTGCGTCACCTCTGGGCCCCTTCAAATAGAGTCCAATTTAATTAGATGAATGTATTACCTCTATGGTGGTGTTTCTCAACCATTGGGCCCTGGCATTAATCATACCGGGCCGTGAAAAATTCACCTGGAATTTGCCATTTTAGTTTTTTACACATTTTTTATGAATACATACTTTATCGTGGAAATATTGTAAGGAAAGCAACAGTGATGAATGCATCAGAAAGTTCAAAAGCAGAACGCCTGAATAACATCTGTGCTGAAAAAAAAATGCCAATGACAAAGCTGTGTAATTTTTTAAATATGTGAGTATTCATGAACGAATGGGAATTTTTAGACATCGAAATCTTTCGGAGTTAGAGGAAGTGCGCACCATTCACAAAAGTTTCCTGAAAACCGATTACAATATCGTATGGTACATTCTACGTTCTTAAAACTGAATGAACTAGCAGCTGTATTGCAAATACAGGGATCACATTCGCACCAAAGCCATTCTTATCAGCTTCATAGCAGGAAAAATGGCCTTCGGTATCTATTTCATAGGAAAAAAAAAGCCTTTGCACCAGTTTTGTAGCAGGTGAACACCAGAAGTTTATTATTTTGTACAAAAAAAATTGCTTCGCATAGCAGTTTTGTAGTAGGTAAAAAATAGTTTAATCAAATGAATGAGCACAATAAAAATGAAAAGTAAAATGTTTTATTGAAAAAGTAAAAGTTCATAAACATCAAGTTCTTTGTTTCGTTTTTTATAATTTTGAAACCTCTTCCCTGATTTCCTCTTGAGAAGCTAAAATTGTTGAAATACGCAAATTAGCTTTGGTCAACGAAATTTGTCCACTTTCGACTACAGATGTATTTTTTCTTTGTATGTAAATTTATATGTTAAAAAATATGACTAACGACCGCGAATTTCGTACACCACCGGTAGGTGGCGTATCAGGGAGAAATTCCTCTATTTTGATGGAAAAATACTAAAAAATGACCAACAGTCATTAATTACAGTACATTAAAAAGAAGTTCACAATTTTGCAAGTAGGTGGTGCATCAAGAACGAAATCATACATCAAAAATATCATCACTCGTTAATTAACGTTAAAGTCGTATTTTTAGTGAAATCTTTTTCTTTTTTTTTTAATACGTAGTAGGTAGATTTTTTTTTTCCCCACGGAATAGAATTATAAATTACGTAAATTAATTAAATTTATTTAATAGGTAAATTTACTTTTAAATTAATCTACAAGCCTCTGCATGTGTAGATAACGAAAGCATAAGGGGGAAATATCCCGAAATATATGCCGCAAAATCTCGGCGCAAATCGCACGCTATTTTTTAAAGTATGATGAGGAAATTTTTCTGAAATTTTAATAAAATGTTGCGAGTAAAACGTGATTCAAAACGTGGTAAAACTACAGGTCCATGTAAAACTTTAAAAACTTTCGATGGTTCGTAAAACAGCTATTCCTTACTACAAATATAACGAAATACTTGCCTATAAAGTTTTGTCTGCCGAATTTTTTTTTTTTTTTTTTCTACAGCTGTTCCACAATCATGGCTGCATTTCATTTCGTTGTTTTAATCCAAATTTGAAGCAAGTTTCACATACAAAGCTGGACGTAAAAAATAAGAGAAACAAGTATACGAGCCGGAAACGTCGCGTCCAAACGTAAAGGCGCGAGCCATCTAGAAAGTGCGTTGTTGTTTTTACCAAAAAACCATAAAAAATGTGGATTTTTGTGAGGCTAATAGAAAATTGTACGTGAGGGCCTTGAATGAGGTTTTCTTAGTATGGACCGTACAACCGTAAGGTGGAGTTAAAATCCGTACAAACTACGGAAAATCCGTAAAAGTTGGCATCTCTGGACGCGGATGCGCAGAAATGCGACAGGAAAAGCATTTTTTTCTTCTGGCGCCTGATGCTAGTGTTTTCTAGTCAAGTAATATTATTGAATAGAAACACTGGTAGGAATTTTTCGCAAAACCCATGCACATACGCAGAAGACTGAACTGTTCCGGTCTCTAGACGTTAGTATCAAATAACCAGTTCATCAACCGTCGTGTTACGTGGGTGTTATTGGCGAAATTAAGCGCCAACGATTTGGAGAAAAGAAAAAAATACTACACAGTATAACCAATAATGATGTAAGCTAGAAAAATGGCCCACTTTGTGAAATAAATAAGTGATTTTGGCGCAAAAATGGAAAAATTTGCACTTTTGTTATCAGTTTGTAGTAACATTTTCGTTTTGGTGCAAAAACAGAAAAAGTCATGCTTTCGTAGCAGTTTGTAGCAGCATTTTCGATTTGCCGCAGTTTGGCGCAATTGGCACAGGCGTGTGATCCCTGCAAATACCAATAACCAGTCAGCAAAATGTATATTAATAGCAGGAATGTACTGACGTTCTTTATTGTTATGCCATAATTAATTATTCATACTAATGAAAATTTAATGTTTGATTGATTGTTTGGCTTTTTTATGGCGCAAGAGCATCTGGGCTATACTGCGCCAAATTTTTTGTATGACTTTTGTATGACAAATTTAACGTATGAACTTCAAAAAATGGAAAAGTATTCATAAGTATATTTGTTGGAACCGGAACCTCATCTTATAAAAAAAATTTACCAGGCCGCAGCCTCAAAGGTTGAGAAACACCACTCTATCGTACCAAAAGACACAACCACTACTTTTACCCAGTAATATGTTTTACTTACTTTCATCCAACAACAACACACTTACTAGTCATAAGAATCAAAATTGCCCACTTTTACCCAATAGCATGCAAATTATTTACTTTTACTAAATAACATGCTAATTGCTTACTTTTACCCAATGCCAGTCAGCACAATAATTAACACCCCAGTGTGGAAATAATTTCTCTTTAATGAACGCTAACTGTCTCTCATTATTCGTGGCCCAAACAACAATCAAACTGCCAGGTTTCGTCAGTCTGTGTACAGGAAGTGTTAGCAAGTCTTCGCAACCCATTCGTGAATATCTAAAAATGAAAACGCCTTAACATTAAAACATGTTCATTATTCTAAAAATCAATGTTCACTATTACTTTATTTACCACTGCACTGGGTCCAATTCTCAATAAGTTCAGTTGCATATAAATATATTCTTATACAGAGGTTCTGTTGAGATGTTGGTCCTATCTCAGATGACTCGTTGCAGTATTAAATCATAACCAATATATGGTAATCATAACCAATATACTGCCTAAAACGTCCACTTTTGAGATTGGATTGCAACTGTCACAATAGACAGGCGGTCACTACACATGACAGGCTTCAGACTAGGAATAGTGAAACTGTTTTACCAAGAAGGAATGCTGTGCTTCTGATGTGAGCAATGTGTCAATATTCAGCAGGATTCATGAGCTAAATTAAATTTTACTAACACAGAAAGAAAAAAATATATATACACAAGCGTATGCAGTGAGAGGATTTGATGGGATTGTAAGCCCCCTATTACAATGAAATTTTGTATATATGAATATATGGAGTTGTAGCTTCATAACCTACCCCCCATCATTGTTAAGTCTGTAATTCCCCCCTTATGATCGTTCACTTGCGGTTTTATCACTCAAGGACTACAATGGTCATGCTGCGCCGGGACCTACTGTTTTCCGAGGAATCCAAACCTCTTATGGCCTAGGGAACCAAACCCCGGACTACAATAAGCAGTGTGATTGATCTTTATAAGATCTTCGAGTAAGTATTCTTTGCACCATTGGGAGTCGAACCCAAGTAACAGGTTGCTTCACAAAATTTTTCAGAATTTCAAATTGGGACAAAAACGGGAGATACGCTTTCGAGGGAAAGCCAAATCAGCAGGATTTTATAAATTATGCTTATAAAAAATAAAAAAAATTGTGCGCTATTAAGATTTTATGCTCTGGACACTGGCCCATACATAAATCCGGAGTCCCCCCCTCCAAAAAAAATGTAGGTGCCAGGCGTTTATTAGAAATTTTCTGCCAGAAGAAATAAGAATTCCGTCGATCTGTCTTAAAAATACGACACGACAGAAATTCGCGGAATACGTGAGGAGGGGGTGTCTGAGATTACCTAATGTTCATTATTATTACAAAAAAAGATTTTTTATAAACACATTTATTTTACTGACAACAAAAAAATTTCCCAATGTTGGGGAGGGTGGAATGCTTTCACTGAAGAAAACGAATCGACGGAATTCAACAATAGATTGCAATAAAAAAAATTCACTGCCTTTGAGATTTTATGCTCTGAACACTTGCCTATATATAAATCCAAAGTTGTTCCTCCCAAAAAAGTAACAAAAAATTACGGAAAATGTAGGGGGAAGGCGTTTACTAGGAATTTTCTGCTAGAAGAAATAAGAATTCCATCGATCCATCTTCAAATACGACTAAGGCAGAAAATCACGGAATACCCGGGGGGGGGTGGAGAGGGGAGATCTGTGATTACCATATGTGCATTATAATTTTAAAAAAATGAATTAATATTGAAAAGTAGACAAAAACATTGCTTTCTGCAGACCGGATGTCACTAAAATAAATTTATAACAAAAAATGTTGCATGATGTTATTTTCCTTTCTTCCACACAAAACGTATGTTGTAAAACTTAACCAGTCCAGCGACACTGTTATCCAAACTAAACATTTTAGTGTTTCCAATTTCCATTGATACGCGATGCCAGATGAATAATTTATGTACTAAATTGGTGCACTTTAGCGGAAACAAAGGTGGTTTTTTTGCTCAGATTTGGTACAAATTTCGTTAAAATTCCCTTTTCGTAGCAGGATGGCGCAAAAGCGGTCTTTTGGTGCAATCCGGCATCACTGTCTATAATGTATATTGACAGACATCATTAAAGTCTTTGTGAATGAAATACGCCCCCCTTTTTTCCCTTTTGCCAAAACTTGAAAAAAGGTTTTGAGAAAAATTCAAGGACCAACCACATTTTTGGCAGTTTTCAAGTACTTTTTAAAAGCCCCAACTTAGCAAAAAAAAAAAAATTCAAGGGCTTTTCAAGGACCATGGGAACCAAGTTACTGCAGCCCTCCCCCCCCACCCCCATGAAGTTACTGTCTAAGCCAAGGTACCCAACCTGAAGTCACGTCCTGAGTCATGGTTGTGGACAGTTGACGCAGGATTATGGGAAGGTGATGGATGGCCCGATAATTATTATTAAAAAAAAGTTTCTTTTTTTACGATTTTTATCATACAAGGAAAAAACATTTCTTAAAATTTGGAGATGTGTTAAAAATATTTTAGATATTCCCTAAAATGCTCCAAAAACTTGCAGCCAGAATCCCCGTCAAGAACATGATTCATCGCATAAGTAAGGGAAAACATGATTTAGGCATATTGAGTCACTTCATTCGTATTCAATAGTGAACAAACATTGATATAAAATAATTAAAAATTTAATCCATATATCAATTGAATCATTGAATATCCATGTCCCAAGCAAACATTGATGTTCCAACACTGGAGTAGGGTCAAGGGTCGAATACAAATCCCTATTTAGGGTCACCGCAATAAAAAGTTGGGAACGGCTGATATATGCCTATGTATGTATCTTCTACTCTTAAAGTTTCAGTACATTTTGTGGCAGAGTAACAGGATCTGCATCAGTTACTAAATTCATTTAAAAGAAAGTGATCCATCTTCGGAATTAAAAAAAAAGAACAGTAATTCCAATATTTTATGAATTGAAGACCACATTCATATACGATTATTTTTAATCTTCATTTATATGGTCCCTAGTTTTTCTAGCTTTTCTATAAAATGTGAGTTATACAATTCATGGTTAAAAATTTACCCTCTTTTTCTTCTGACAGATTTGTTTTGCCAGGGAGGATCCATAACAATAACATCATACGTTGCACCTAAAATATAAAACAAATATGTATGTATATGTATCATCATTATCATCTACGATTTACAATCCACTACAGGATAGAGGTCTCTTTGTTATCACACATACATGGAGTACGGTGATAGAAATACAGAGGAAGTAGCCGTAAGATCACTACGTTGGTGAGACAGGTTGGAAAAATGGACCTACAGTTTAACAAAGATTCTGAACTTTGGTCACCACAGCCAAAGTCCTGCACTAAGGCTGAACTCATTGTGTCACCCACTTACTGAGTGATTGCTACTGGGGCTACTTCAAAGCAACGCTCTGCCAAGTGCCGGTATTCTTGACAGAGGATTCTTACATGCCGGTATTCTTACATACAGTGTGCACCAAAAGTTCTTAAAACTTTCAAAAATCATAATAAATTAATGAATAATGACAAAGACATATTATTTGCATGAAAGTGTTTCTAGGAAAATCTTTTTTTTTTAGTAGCAGCATCAGCAAAAAAGGTGTAAAAAAAAGGCAATATGACAACAGTTCACTCCAAAATGACATTTATGTTCGCCTGTATTTTATGGTGCAAGGACCGCTTAAGATCATGCTGCACAAAGATCTATGCTTTTCCAAGAAATCCAAACCTCCGCCACATAGGGAATCAAACCCTGGAATATGGCGTTTGCAAGTTTTATGGTGCAAGGACAACAAGCGCCGGGCCATTGCGGGTCATGCTGCACCGGGACCTATAGTTTTCTGAGGAACCTGAAGCTCATAAGGTCTAGGGAACCAACCTCCGGACTACAATGAGCAGTTAGTTAGTAAGCGTTCTTTCTTTGGCACAATTGGGAGTCAAATATGGGATAACCATATGCCAGGTGAAAGCGTTACCACTGCGCCACTGCAGAGCTCCTGGAATATGAATTGACAGAAAAAAAAAGAAACCCTCAAACTAGCTGAATTCGAATCCGCACATACTGAGCAATAAACAAACGTGATACCTCTAGGCCATCATACACTTTATTAGAGTTTAAAAAGATAATAAAATATGAAAATATTACACGTTGGAGTAGGGTGGAGGAATAAATATAGTGGAAACTCCGAAACTTGATGGAGGAACCAAAAGAGCTTCCACGGAAGGTCGGGGCAACTTGTTTCAGACTTACAACTGGAGATGACTACCTACAACTGCATCTCCATCGAATTAACACGACTGATTCATCTGCATATGCCTTGCGTGAACTTGACCTGATGATAAGAAACCACCACCTTTCATACCCAAGTCTACAAAATATCATAGGCAATAATTCTATGGAAAATCCTTACTGTGTTTGATTTTAACCTGTCAAACATGTATTGGGCTGCTAAAGCACTAATGACTGAAAGGCTAGAAAATGGCATTGGATATTAAAAAAAAAACAAAAATTTACTGCTCAAGCTATCAAAGTTGAAGGAAAGTTTAAGGGGGAGGGATCAAAGGGAATGAAGATTACTTTAACATACCAAGGACTTCAAGGTCTCACTGTGCTAATAAAATATGAGAACAGTTCTTGAATATTTTTATATCTAAAAATGTAGTATACCTATTAAGCAGTCGATGTGTTTAATATCACACAGCAGGAACGTGCAATGCGGAGGAAGAATATATGACCTACTATAAAATGTTTTCACAGTTGGTTTGTCACCCACGTAGGTATGGAATAGTGGAGTCTCGCTTGCTGATAGCAATTCTGTAAGTACAGAAATTAAAAACGGACACTTCAAAACCAAATTTCTCACAACACTTGTAAAACATAATAGTGAATAGTTTCACAAATACAGTAGAACCTGTCTAAAGTGACCAGCATTGGGACTAGACTGAAATGGTCAACATAGACAGGTGGTCACTATACCCGACAGATTTTGATATAGGGAAGACTAAGTCCCTACCAGTTCTCTCTTATAAAAAATGACCACTTCATTCAGGTGGTCACTTTACCAGGTTTCACCGTATCACCTATATCATAAAAACAATACACACACACACATTAGCCGAATACTTCGAGGAATACTAGGGTTTAAAATTTGAACAAATGGTCATATTTTAGGCATGCCAGATAAAGCAAGGATAGTGAACAGTAATTACACATTTAAAAGTATACATACATTAGTGCATATTTTAATTAAAACCATATCTTTCAAACATTACAGTAATATGGAATATGTGTTTAAAATATAAAAATCATGAAATGAAATCAATTGTTACTAAATTCAAAATATTCACTTTAAGTAATTACCTCCTAACATAGTGTCTAAAGTCTTCAGCAGACGAATCTATTATCATGTATATTTCATATTATCCCCCACTTTATCCAGATGCATTGATATTTTTCTCTTTAAACACAGAAGAATATTACAATGAAGATTTATTCCCTTGTTATACTTCAATGCATATCATTACATGTTGGCCTAAAACCAAAATTGCCTTGAAGTACCATAAAAAAAAATATAAAAATTAACAAAACTGAAGGATGTAGCCAGTGTTGACAATTTGACATTAAAAACTAGTTTTTGACATGACAATGGTTTAAACCTAGTTTTAGCTGTTTAAAACAGTCAAAAACTTAAACTTAGGGATAAAAGGATTTGATTTCAAATTAAATTTTGAATAATTTTGATATCGTGGTTAAATTAAACCAGGAACTATATGTATAGTAGAACCTCCATATAACGTACTTCCGTATAGCGAAATTCTCTATATAGCGAAGTTTTGATAAATCCCCATAGTCATTACATATGAAAGTGTTTCTATATAACGAAATAAATTTCTATATAACGAAATTTTTAACGACCAAAACAGAAAATCGAGTGGTCACGTCAGCTACCTTGGGTTCCCTAATACCGTTGGAATACAATACGGTTTTAAGATAAATGGCAAACAAACAGAATAAGGCATGTCTAAGGGACTTTAAACTCCCTAATAAAGAGTTTTCCTAAGCACAAACACCTGTGTCTGGTTGCCCCATACAGTGCAAAGCTGTTAGGCTATGAACAGGCCCTAATTGTCCTTGAATACACCATGTTGTCTGAATAGTAGTATTTGTTGCCCTTTTTTGCTCGTTTGATTACCAGAAATCCAGACCTTGCAAATTTCCCACAGGGGTACTGACGAGAGTACACGCTATAGTTAAGATTACCATCTGCCGAACCTTGCTACCAAAGAAGGTAACTACTTGGTTTACTTTTATCTGCACTGGCCGTGGAATACCACTTTCATCTCAATGGCAGTCATTTCACGGGATCTCCAAACGGAGATACGTTCTTCAAATTCCAATATAATAACTCAAATTTCTAGAAGAACGAGGACAAGAAAGTTATCTTTCTTATTTTTTTAGGTTTTGAGACATAAGTAATAGACTTAATGAAACCCACTTGCTGGAGTAAGGCTCACATGTGTTTACTATCACTGTTGCTCAATAGAGAGGATCATACTCACAAAATTCTTGTAACACCCAGGGACAGATTGGGTCCTCTCAAAGGGCACATACCTTGGATTATCGGAGGACATGAGTCCTATTGCCCATGAGGGCACACCGGCCCGGGGCTTTTCCTTTGCAAGTAAACATGCGCATCGTCTTTCATCTTTTCAACTTCGGGGGAGGGAGCAGAGTTCCATCCTCAGGTTAGAGCATAACCCGCAGGGAAGAGAACAGGGGATTGCCCCTCCCCTCCCCCAGATATCACAGAGGATGGGGCACAGAGATGGAAATTTTCCATTCTGTTTACATGGGTGGGGGGGAGAGACTGAGTGAGTGCCTCTCCGAAAAAAATCACATGAAATAAAATGAGCTTCAGGGAAAATAAAAAAAAAATCAACATGTAAATTTAAGAATTTTTCTCTTCCCCACTTGTGGGCACAGCTGATATATTAAAAATGAAAAATAACCTTTTGAAAGCTTATAAAAAATTAAAAAGTGGAAAATAGCTTATCTTAAGAAAGCAAATAATGAAAAAATACCCATTTCTGAAACGGGATTTCTGTAAACAGAATTGCTCCAAGTCCTTTGACTGTAAATTAATCCAACTTCTTTTTTAACAGTGCAAACAATTCAAACGATAATTTTGTATTATTTCTCTTTAGTGTGTTGTCTTATTTTCCTAGTTCTAATAACTTCTACAAAATTTTTATATCAGGTAACTGAGGTGGTGGTCTTCAGCAGACGATTCAAATTTAACAAGAAATAATTCAAAGTAACTGCAATTCACCCATTCACAAACATCCAAAGGTGAATATAAAATCAACCAAACTATACAAACCAGTATTGAAATTGACATTCCTGGCAGCTTCTCTGGCAATGGAATTGTTAGAAAGCCATTCTTCTGGTAAGGGAACACTGTCCTCAAATAGCTGCAAACTTTTACCTATCCCTATCAACAGATTCATAGCTTCGGTGATAATTGGGGATACCTGTGTATGGAAACAGATTCTAAAATATATGTTTTGTGCTTTACTTCATAAGAAAATGAAACCGAATACTACTTTTCGCCCATGTTCTTGTTCATTATCTTCGACATTTATTTAATACTTTCAGAGTCCTGTGGCAGTGTACAGATGAAACATGTTCATCATGCTGTTCCAATAGTATCATAGAATGAATGGCTTTTTTCTTTTGTTTTGCTCACCATAGTCCAGGGGTCAAAATTAACTTTTTAAATCAGGTGCACAAGTGCACCCAAGTCTTGTAACTTAGGTGCACTAAATACTAGTTAGGTGTACAAGTAACTAACAGAATAGAAAGTAAACCTCAACATTAAAAACGGGTAAATACTGAGCAAAGCGTAGCAATTATATTAAAGTAGATAAGCTAAAAAAAAATGCAACTTTTCAAAATAATTGAACATTCGTATGTAATAAAAAAAAATTCAAAGCAAATGCAGACACATTGAGAAAATTATATAAAATTATTCCGTAGTTCACTGTTCTTGAAAAATAAGTAGCCATAGTTTTGAATAGTTAGGTGCACTGTGTGCACCCAAATTAAAAATTTACATGCATGGATAAAATTTCATGTGCACAGTGCACCCACTAATTTCGAACCCTGCCTGATACAGTCTGGGATTTGGTCTCCAGAGTAACGGACATTTCGACTCATCTAAAAACTTACGGACCCAAATATGGCATGATCTTAAAACCCCAATAAACCAATCTGTCGAATGGACATAGGGGAGTATAAATAAATATTACCAGACTTCAGATACATTTAAAGTAAGTAAAAAAAATGAACATATCCAACTTTAGAGATAAGAAACTCAACCTGACATACGGGAGGGTCTTGATACGTAACTATAATATCCTCTTAAGACCCGAGTCTTGGTTGACATGACGCAACTTCCACAAAAGCAAATTCTCGTCCTGCGATGTTCTAAGCTTTCCAGCGACATCTAGTGACACTAAAAGAAAGCTTAAAATGTGCACAAATGATACCCTTCGGTCTGAGTTCACAGTTTATATTAGTATAATAGAAAAAGCATTGCAACCCAAGGTATACATATGTGTACTTCTGGAATGAAGAGGTTGAAGTGGTTAATGTATAATGGTAAAGTGTATGCAGTCTGGCATGTCATTATAAAGTTAAATTACAGAATATGGTTCGATGGAATTTACTTTCTTGATAGGTAACTGACCTCTTCCTTGGGGCATTTTCTTTGTTTTTGATTTATTTTCCCTTATTAGCTCTATTTTTCCTTTCTACTTTTAGTTGGTTTTAATTATCTCTTCGTTTTGTTAATTCATATTATTAACTTGTGACAGTTGGTTTTGCTTCTATTAAGTGTGTGCGTGTATTTTACACTATCCATAGTGTAGCAATTTAAAAATTATGGGATGGGCTCAAGTGGCTTTAAAGAAGATTATGTGATGTAGCCTTGGAGAAAATGTGCTTTGATATCCAATAAGGGATTTGAGCCTCTCCCCCTCCTATGCCATTGTACATTATGAATCAGTTTAGATGGAACTGCTAACAAGACATGGAATACATATGTATATACACACACACACACGTTGTCTGGAAAAAAAATGTACCCTTTCTTTCTTTTTTCCTTTTCTAGATGCCCAAGAGACGAGGATTGTTAATAGATGCTCCAAGTTTTGATTGAAATACCCACTGTTCCCAAGACCACAATTTTTTCAAGATGGTGCCTGCCCACACAACAACAGAAGGCATTTTGTGCTGTGGAATATGCAAAGGCAATGTCCGTTATCACAGTTCAATGCAACTTTCAGCAGCAGTTTGAGGTCGATCCACCTGACAAGAACTCTATTAAATGTTGGTATACATAAATCATGGAGACAGGTTGCCTATGCAAAGGCAAAAGCACAGACCGTCCTTCGCATTCAGAGAAGGCAGCGGATGGAATTCGGCAATACTTCCAACGCAGCCCCACAAAGTCAGTTCGGAAAGCGGGCTGTGAGTTAGCATTGCTCCACTCAACAGTCGGGGATATTCTTCGTAAGCATTTGAAATTCAAGGCTTAAAAGCTGTAACTTGTGCAGGCACTCACTAAAGATGACAAAAAACTTTGACCTGTCTTCAGTGAATGTAAACATGTTGGGATTTCTGGAAAATTATGATTTTAAGGACAGGGTAGTCTTCAGTGATGAGGTGAAACCTTCCATATCTACAGCAAAGTCAACAGGCATAATGTTCAAATCTGAGGTTCAGAACACCCTCGGCGAATCACTAATCATGTCGAAAATTCTCCAAAATTGAACATTTTTGCTGCCATGCACAACACTAAGCTTTATGGGCCATTTTTCTTTGAAGAAGGATTGTAACGGGACACTTGTATCTTGACATGTCCAGATATGGTTGATACCACAACTTGAAGATGCCTCCCGAAATTTCATTTTCCAACAGGATGAAGCTCCACCCCAGTTCCATAATGATATAAGAGAGTATCTGGATGAGCATCTCCTACAGCATTGGATAGGTCGCACTGGGCCTGATGATGAAGCGTTGTTGAGATGGCCCCAAGGTCTCCAGACATGACACCGTGCAACTTCTTTTTATGGGGCTTTGTCAAAGAACGCGTCTTTGTCCCTCCATTGCCTCGAGATCTGACAAAGCTGTGAGAGCGGATCATACAAGCCTTTGCTGCTGTTACAAGAGACATGTTGATTCGAGCATGGGAGGAAATGGACATCGACTAGATATCTTCCGTGTTACAAAGGACACCCATATTGAATCTTTGTAAGGTAGATAAAAAACTTTGATATATTACCTTACTTTTGGTATATAAAGAATTCCAACATCACACCATGGAGCCTAAGAACATTTTTTTGAAAAGGGTAGGTTCTTTTTGGACACCCTGTATATATATATATATATATATATATATGAATGTACTTGGATTCAATTTAATAATCCCACCCCACCCCTCTTTCATGTAATCATCATGCATGCTTAATTTTAATTCTCTAAAATAGGTACGAACCATGTTATGAACATGTTTTAAAAAATGATTGCAAAAAAGAATAATTCTACACCAAACCTTTTTTTACAATTTAAAAAGTAAGCACTTTAATCCAAATCCATAAAAAATTAAACATTTTTCATGGCCCTTAAAAATAATTTAGCTGAATTGAGCACCTTTAAGCACTTACGCACCTGTACAATGCTTCAAAAAGAACTAAATACAGTAGAATCTCCATATAATGAACTTCCATTTAACAAAGTTTTCTATTTAATGAAATTTTCAGTGGAACTTTGACTTTAAATGACCTTAACATGTAAATTTGTCCATATTACGAAAAACGATTTCTATATAATGAAATTTTTGTTATAAAGAATTTGCTGTTTTTTTTAATTTATCTTTTACAATTTTTCAATGAGCCTGTGAGATAGAAGGGGTAGTTAAAGATTTTAAGCAAGAAAGACGGAGGAGAGGTAGCCTTCTGTATTGTGGACATACAGTCCGTTGTGATAAACAATTTTCTTGTTCTAAACTCTGAACTTAGAAGCAGCGGGGCTGTAGTAAAAAGTGTTACTACTCTGCAGATTTAGCTAAGCCACAAAATTTGCGTCTCGCACATACGTCTTGCATTGTTTGAAAATGGGATTAAACTCAATGGGGGGGGGGCATGCAAGGAACATCTGGAATAAGTTTTTAAGAATTATTTCTCTGTTTCAAATATATAGTATGAGGATTATACAGGTGCAAGGTAAGCCTGGTCTTTTCTTTTTGTTATTAATATTTACGTATTTGTATATGAAAAATATTTAAACTTGTTGGAAAAAAAAGTGTCTAATAAAATGAGTTACTGTCTAAATTCACCCTTTTTCATTTTATCGAAATTAAGTTTTACAATATATGTTAATTTCCATTTAACGAATTTTCCTTATAACGAAGTTTTTCAGAGGAACGATGGCACTTTGTTAAATAGAGATTCAACTGTATAGTTTTTAATACTAAAAATAGCCTAAGGGGGAAAAAAAATAGACCAGCATGTAGAAGAAATAAAAACTGAGAAAATCAAGTCCACAAGGATACAAAGTTATAGGTCAGGTGACTTCCCATTCCTTTACTCAGTATCAGCCTTATGTGTGAGTAAATACATTAAAAAAGGCTTTTCAAGGCATATACCATTCCATTGTTTCATATATTTTTTTCTGTTTTCTCCTCTGTAAAATTTGAAATAACATGATCATAGTTTCATTTCTGTGTTGTCACTTTCCATGCATAATATAAACAGAGAAGGAAGTTTCTGTTGGCCCATTATACTTCTCAAGGGCAAGAAAAAGTGTCAATTTTCTATTTTATTACATAAATAAAATCATCAAATTTTTTGGGGCCTTCCGTGGGACTCAGACATGAGCCCTTTTCCATAATCTGTCCCTGAATATGTGACCACTGAACCTTGACTTATTTATACCCGATCAAATATACTGCCAGACATTCTACATCTTTTCGTCTAGCCTATTTACCATGAAAATATTTAAGAAGATTTGTTCTCCTTCAATCGAATATTAACATTTTTCTGTTTAGTTTTACAGGACAAAGGTCATGCTGTGCTAGGATATAGGGCTGTCCTTAACTAATACAGGCCCAGGGCAAAACATATTTCGGGGGCCCATACATATACGAGTAAAAAAAAAAAAAGTATGACAACTAGATGGCACGAAATGCGAGAGCTGAAGCAAAAATACTTTTGGGGGAAATTTTCAATGTTGCAAAAATTAAAAGTTTGAGTATTATGTTTCGTGGAGGGCCAAGAAGCATGAAGCCTGGGCTCAGCTCATCCCTACATGAACCTACATTCTTCCGAGGAATCCAAACCTCTTATGGCCTAGGAAACCAACCCCTGAACTATAGTGAGCAATGAGTTGGCATGTATTCTCTTTTTTTTTTTTCTTTTTTTTTGCCGCCACTGGGTGTCCAAAGCTGGATAATGGTACATTGGAATGAACATGTTATCAATGCAAAACCCGACTTATTTTTTGGTAGGTCTTTTAATCCATTTGAAAAGTCAGATTTACCCTTCTTACTCACATTTATTAACTTTTCAAAATCACAGTGATGTTAACAACCAAGACAGTTTCGGATCAGCTAAAATTCAGTTTTGGAGCAGATAAATGAATTTTCAGAGCAGGCAAATTTATACCGGTACCAAACAAGACATCTTTTTTTAAGCATTAAAATATTTCAAATTACCACTACACATTTACTGTTTCAAAATATTACCATGTGTTTAATGTTTCATAATGTTTTTACACATTTAATATTTCAAAACATTACCACATTCTCATATGTATATATATCATAATAATAACTATGAAGAAATTGAAAAAAAGCTTCTAAAACTATGAAAAAAAGCTTCCAAAGTATTTTAGAGTAAGTTAGAACAGGTTAGATTACAGATTAGAAAGAAAATTTGTTATTTTAGATGGTAACTTCTGTTATTTGTTCTTTTCAATATGAACACAAATCGTAGACGGTTTTTCTTTTCTTTCAAAAGAATTTGTCCACTTTTTATACCTGATTTTTTCTTCTTTTTTTTTTCCTTTTCAACCATTACAAATCAATTTCTCAGCATTTGATGATATTGTTTGGGAATTAGTGAATCTGAAACATTTATTGAAAAATTTACTGGTGCTCTTTTACAATACAGTACAGGCTTCCATTTTGTCACTCACCAAACCACTTGTCGTTTACCTACATTTTCCTTTCCTCAAACAGCAGATAAACAAAAGTAAAGATAAAATAACTCAAAAACAAATGTTATGTTTTAATAAGTATTTTAAACTGGTGGCTAATTTTCTCCTGTTATTACAGTTTCAAAATATTTGGGGATTAAGAAAAATTACTTTTTTCAAAATGGCAGAATTGTTATGAGAATATGAGTTCGTTATGACGATGAGTTCAGAAAAGTCATACAAAGTTGAATTTAGAGAAAAAAATACGATATTGAACTTGAATTACGGAAAACAAAGTTACATTTAAATTAAAGGAAAACGAAATTGAATTTAAATTAGAAAATTAGTTGCATTCAAATTAAAGGAGCAAGAGCCTCGCTCACGCTCAGCAGATCTATGGTTATTCGGCCATAGTACAGAACATGTACCCTAGTGCTTTTTAGCGGGAAGTGTTTCCAACACACATGGCAACAGTGACTCACTTGCTGCCATGTTGTTTACATCACCTTAACAACGTGAAAGTCTCATTTCGGCATAATTCAGAAAAAAAGAGGGACTTACATTTATTATGCTTCTTCGTCTGATGTGTGTGGTTTTATTACGTTTATTAACGCAGGAAAGAAATTTTCTGGTTTAGTTGGATGCCGGCGTCGCCATACAAATTCCGTAAAGTAGGTGTTGAACAATTCCTCTTTCAGGACTATGGTTTTTCCCTACTTCCTTCTTTTCCCCCTCTTTCATTCCCATCCCCCTCCCTACCTTGCCTTCTTGTCTGCTTCTTCCCCCTCCATCTCTTCACCCCCATTACATCCCCTTCCTAGCCGCTTCCTCCATCTACAACCCTACCTTCATCCCCCTTCCTGGCTTTCATGTCCTTTTCCTCCTCCACCTCCCTCCTAACTTATTATGCTCTCTGGGATCTACACTAGAATGCCTCATTCAAATGAAGTCTAGCCCACAATCTCTTCCCACACTTATATCCGGACAAAAATAATCCTTTTTTTGTAACCCACTCCAGCACATTTCTATGTCAACCGTTCACACATACAATTTCCTGCAACGAACACATGAAAATGCCCTTGCAGGTCCAGATGCCCGTATGTGTGATGACATAAGCCGATTTCCAACTACTTTTGACTCTTTTCAAGAGGAAAACAGCACTACAGTACGTATTCTGTACTGTCACCGGTTATTCTTTTAATCCAAAACAATAAAAAACTCATTAAATAATTGTTTATTAACTTACATTGAAATTAGAAAAAAAATAATGATATTAAAAAAAGTGGGAGAAAAAATGGAATCCAAATAAAAAAAACGAATAGAAGGAAATGCTCGCCAAAATGGTGGTTTTGGTGCCTGTACCATATTGTAAATGAGTGCCAATTTACTTTTTTTTAAATCTGGTTCTATTTTTATACATCCATACTATACACCTGAACTGACTGTAGAGGCAAAGCAGGGCGGCTCCCCCATACTACCCCATAACTAATTCATGAAAATTACAAAAAACATCATAAACATAGTGGCTGGTCACTTTGCCTGCTGCCAGTCGCTTTTTCGCATCACTGTAAAAAATTCAGTGGGTAACGTGTTGTGCAGTTCCACCAATTTAGCAATTCAAAATAGAAGGAAAAGGTTCATGACGGCTATTCAACACGTGTATCCCCTGTGCGATTTGTCGCAAAGGTATGGCAACCTCCTTCCCGGATTACATCAAGATGCGCTCGCTTCCCAGCCATCGTGTTCTTTTAAGGAGTAATTACCTACCCACATTCCCCTCATCTCCCCCTACCTCCTCTCTCCTTTTTCCATCCATACCTCTAACCTCTTCATTAACCTCTTCTTCCCATACATCCTCAAACCTCTTCCTCCTATATCCCCTCTCCATTGCAAACATACTATCAATTCCAATCTGTGACAAAAATAAAAACATTTAAACAGTCGCTCATCCTATCCCTACAACTCACAAACCACCACCGTCACAAACCGACGATACGACACTATAGCTACCATGCGTACATTTTTAACGCTTCACAAAACTTTCCCTCCCTTTTAAGAGTATAGCATCAGTTTTGGAGACGAGTTGGCGACAAAACAGGGGATTCATCTGTAGTGTCACCTTCATGACTTTTCCACATCTAACCAAAAAATCTTATTTTTCCCTGACCTTCAGAAGCAATTTTAAATTCTCTGACAATTCTAGGTGGGGTAGGAACACTGGTAAATGTAAGTTACGAATAAAATACACCTAAGCAAAGGTACATATTATATTGGGCATCAAAATGGAATGCCAATTTTTAGAATGGGCAAAAGAATTAGACACCAAAATAAAAATAAAGTAACATCAAAAGTAAATACCATCGAATGATAATTTTCAATTCCAGTCTTTTTCTCCAGTTTTTTCTTTTTCTTCTGCTTGGTTTTCTGAAATGAGTGATCATCTTTTAATTAGTAAACAACAATTTGCCAGAAAATGCCTTTTCATTAAGCCATTTAAAATCTTAGTTAAAAAGCATGTATAATTGCTTACAGATTTTCCTATCCCATTTCTTGCAATTTTTTCTGCTGAACTATTCATCAGGATCGGTGTTCGCAGATTGAAATAAGAATCTTTAATTTTGATATTTGTAGGCAAATGTTCTGAAATTACATAGGATTGGTACGTTCTCTCTAGAAATGTTTTGTGACAGAGAATCCAGCCATCATGATTTTCAAACATAATGGACATTCTGGCAATTGTAGTAGATTCTTTAATTCTTATAGATTCTAAACAAGTTGATTATAAAGGTCGCCAAGAGTACCGTACACTGAAGTTGGAAGTTTTTCTCTTCGCAGTTTACCTATAGTCAGTGTATCACAAAAGTTTCTCCGGTCGCTAAGTTTATGAATATCTGCTACCGTGAAAATGATCCTTATCTCTTTAGAATTCTTTACAACACTCTAGGAGACAGAGAAACCCCATACCCCTGATCGCTAACGCCCCATTTTAAAATGGGATACAGCTAGTTTCCATGGCAACAGCCAGGAGCAGGCTAGTCGATGGGGAAGTTCTCGTGGTAGATATGCATTCAACACAGTTTTTCCAGATCCAAGTTTATATCACTAGTTTCTAGGAAATTGAGAAATTTAACAATAAGATCTAATCAATAACTATATTTCCCATAAACAGTTTTATCACAATTCGCCACAAAAACCGTACAATTCAAATTTATTCACGAAAACAAAACCCAAGACTTTGCGATGGCAATCAAAAAATCATATTTGAATTTCGCTAAAATGGACACTTTCCTATTTTCAAAAAAGCCGTCCAGACTTCACCGGCTGACTGCTTACTAGGAAACAGCCAGCAAGTGATAAAAATCGATTCTTCCAGGTGTTTCACTGAAGACGTATA
This sequence comes from Dysdera silvatica, assembly GCA_006491805.2. Taxonomy (NCBI): domain Eukaryota; kingdom Metazoa; phylum Arthropoda; class Arachnida; order Araneae; family Dysderidae; genus Dysdera; species Dysdera silvatica. The sequence continues at coordinate 23,125,233 of QLNU02015003.1, read as the reverse complement.
ATTATCATTTGATAGAAAGAACTGCTTAAGAACCGAAATTCTTCCATAGAAATACAAACATTATTAAGGATAATTTCAGAACTTAATGAAAGCTATAATACTAATTCATTACAGGTATCACCAACGAGAGGCTGGAAAAAACATACACTTTGTCTCCCCTCGACGAAAGATCATCAAGTTTATTTTTGTTTGTTGTTGTTGTTGTTTTGTTTTTTGTTATAGTGTTGCCATTGTTTAGTTGTTAAATTTTTTCTAGCGAATATAGAACACAAATAAAATTATATTAAAAGAAGAGGAATTAATAAAATATCTAAGCCTCAAACAGAAGAAATAAACGTTGATTTATATTGTTTGATTTAATCTGCGTAGTGTTCGATTTATATAAATACATCTAAGCTTCTCATAACTATTTTTTCTTTCATAATAATTTATATGGAATTTTCACCTTAGATGAAAACATTATCAAGTCACAATTTTCTAATGCAGGTTTTTTTTTCAACATATCAGTCTTTTTCACATTGTAACATTTGTCTCCAAAACATGCACATAAACTTAACATTTCACAAAAAAAAACGGAAAATCAGGCAGATGTAATGGCAGGTATTGTGCAAGGAATTCATTCCAACTTTACATCTGCCTCTGGAATTACAGCGCCGCCCAGGCGGCGCTGTAATCCCAGAAGGCAGATGCAAAGTTGTACTTCAATGTTTAGCATTAACTAATGATGGAAAAATTATAAGCCGCGCTCTATTAGCAAAACACGACAGTCTGTTGGCTCATTTTCTTACTATTGTATTATCTCCATTCCCTCTTCCTATAAAAATTTCCACTAGATCCTAGATGGAGCGTGGATCTGGAAAGACAATGAGGCTGTCGGAACGAGCTGTCGGCTGGACGAAACTTCTGCGCATGCGCGTGGACTGAGCGTGGGGGCGAGATTTGAATTTCCATAACACTTTTAGCATTAG
>QLNU02015003.1:23101238-23124165 GCA_006491805.2 Dysdera silvatica | reverse complement strand
TCGGTTATTAGTTCAACCTCTGTTATTTATTATAGCTCATTCTAGAAAAGGGGTTGTCATGGGGGTGGGAGGGATTACAGATTTTCTTTGAATTGTGGGTGATATTCTACAAATTGCTTAAGGAAACCCAGGAGGGTCATCACAGTACTCTGGGGTTCTACAGAACACTTTAAGAAACACCGTCCTAGGGAATGGAACCCCAGAATATGGGTTGATTATAAAAAAATCAAGTTTTATGGCACAAGTACAACAAGTTGTATACTATGCCGGGATCTACAGCAGGGGTGATTGAAAGTCCAAACCAGATTCCTTGAACATACCAGAAAATTCCCTGAAAAGTTAGGTAATATTTTTGGTAAAGACACTGATTTCCACAAGAATATAAAAAATTATAGGAAACAAAACAAAATTTTTGTAATTCTTAGAAATCCCAGAACATAATGGCCCCTGCTACAGTTTTCTGAGAAATCCGAACCTCTTAAGGCCCAAAAAAAAACAATCCAGTGTGTCAGGAAACGTTCTATTTTAGCATTGTCGGAAGTCAAATCCAGGTTAATGACATGCTAGGTGGATGCACTACCACGGGGCTTCCAACAAAAGCACAGAACTAAAGAGTTAACGTAAGCTGTAATCTTTCATTTCTTCTGGCAATAAAACCCACGATCATGAATCAGCGTTTACTATACTGTATCTCCACTTGCTGTATTCAATTACCTACAGTGGAGCTTTTCAAGCTGAATTTTTTTTTAAAACCAGAATCCTGAATATTGTGTGACCATATACAATTTCTTCTTAATGTTTGCAACAAATAAATATTTACAGGAAAAGCATAAATAGAACAAATAATATTCAAATGCCTTTATCATTGAAATAAATTCACTAAGATTTTGAACACCCATTGTGTTTTAAAACAAAAAGCATTAAAACACTTACCGTGATAACTTTATTAAAATTCTGGAGACTTATCATAAAACCGTCGGTGCATGCAAAATCGGATGGTGAGTGCCCTCGACCAACAACTCTCACTTTTTTGTTTTCTTGCCTGGCTGCAGATAAAATCTGAAAAGAAAATGACAAATGTAATATTAGTTTATACAATAAAATCATGCCTTTCATGTCATACATACTGTCATATTTGATAGTTATCTAAAATTTGTACTTACAGCTTTCAGCTCATGTTCGGAGGTAGGCGCGAAGAATAACTCTGGGGTACAAGAATAGGTCTTAGCCCAATTTGTGAATGTAACACTCTCCATGCCAATTTTCTAGCAAAGGAAAAAAAATAAATATCCATTAACAGGAAATAATTTAAACTGTAAAAAAACTGTTTAAAAAACAATTAAAACAGAAAATAAACAGAAACCTAATCACATAAACAAGTTACATATGTGTTTGCTATATACTAATAATCTACTTCGAAACTGACAGATTAAAAATATTTGCAAATTTTCAATATAATTTTGATCATTACAAGAATTATATGTTTTTAAACTTTTAGTTTTATGACAGGGTTCGAAATTAACGGGTGCATGGATGCATATGAAATTTTATCCACGAACATAAATTTTTAATTTGGGTGCATGCAGTGCACCTAACTATTCAAAATATGGCTACTTACGTTTATTTTTCAAGAACAGTGACCTATGGACTAATTTTATATAATTTTCTCAACGTATCTGTATTTGATATTTTTCTTTTTTTTTACAAATGAATGTTCAATTATTTTGAAAGGTTGCATTTTTTAGCCTACATGCTTAAACGTAATTGCCACACATACACTTTACCCGTTTTTAATGTTAAGGTTTACTTTCTATTCTATTAGTTACTTATACACCAAACTAGTATTTGGTGCACCTGAGTCATAGACTTGGGTGTACTTGTGCACCTGACTTAAAAAATTAATTTCGACCCCTGTTTTATAACAATCCTCATTTTTAAGTGTTACAACATCGAGAAGAATATCAATGAACGTTGCAAAAATCTTGTGGGTGTAGGGGAGGGGAGGAATGTCCACGAGTGACTGAAATTTTCTGGTCAGTCACAAGCCTACCTTACATAACTATAGTTGTGAAAATTGCTAAAAAAAAAATTCCATAGGATGGAATTCTGTGATTTGACAGGCACAGATTAGAAATTAGTTTGGGCTCATTTTTTGAGACCCAAGCCCACATGTGCCTGAAGACTCGCAATTTGAGTCCACTCGAGCCTGAAATACTTTGTGGGAATTTGAGCCCAAGCTCAAATATAACGTTTTAACTCCTAAACGTACAATTTGAATTAAAAAATATTTGCTAAACTATGTTATTTAATTTCCTTCGAATTTCATATAAATGCATTTCTGCAATCGTCGAAAACAAATCACATAGCTGTATTGTGTATTCCTTGAAGAACGTGGATATAGGAAAGTTAGTTTTTAGTTTCAGTTGCATCTGATTCACGAGCCTGTCTCATCTCTAGTACAGATGTTGTTTGTATATTTTTTGGACTTTACTTTTTTTTATTTATTTATTGGCTTAGCCATTGATAAGTACTGAGAAAAGATATATCACAACACATGCAAGGATATCGGGCAATACAAGTGGTTTATGAAAGAATACGGGGTGGAAGTGAGCTGTTTTAGGAAAAGGATCATTCCATGTTATTTCAAAAAGATCATGTCACCCTCTGGGATTTTGTTGAAACTTGGTATACACCCTTCCCTTATACTTCAAAGAAATCCCCTAAAAAATTTTCCCTCTATCTCAAACGATTTTAATTTTATATCACTTTGAAGTTTCGTTAAATCTGCGTTGTTTGTCCTTCTTGAGACCTATGGTACAATATACCCTTGTGCACAATTTTTTTTTCTTCATTATCAATAATCAGATCTCGTTAAAATTTTACACAGAGCTCAATAAAATGGTGAGGATTTTAGGAAAAAATACACCAGCATTCAAAAGATTTTAGAAATGCCTAAAAAAATTATGAATGTACTTGTAGCCTAGTTTTTATGGTGGTTCCATCTTATTCCAGTTAAAAAAAAACACAGTAAGTAGTAAGAACCAGTGCAGAATACTAAAAATAACAGATGGAATAAATTATAAAAGTGAACAACACTGCTTTGCTCACATACACCCAGAAATAGAATGACTGGCAATCCAAGTCCCCATTCTCTGAGATACAGCCAGAGAGTTACTGCATGAGTCATGCAGCCCAGACATATATACCTAAGTGGCCTGCATGACTCATTTGCATTACATCACCCAATATCAGAAATTGGTGATTCATGCACACACCACTAGCATATGAAGGACTTCTCTGAACTGCCATCTGAGAAAACATTTTAAAATATCTAATATTTTTAATATTTCTGAAATGAATAATAATTTTTTAAATAATTTTTAAAGCCTAATTTGATGTACTCATATTTGTATACAATATTCAATTGTAAGATATTACCCTTCACAGAGATAACACAATTGCCAATTTAGGGTAATAATATCTTACATCTTCATATACGGAGAAAAATGCATTTGTTCTTGTCCACATTCGTCTAGTAGGTCAAGACACCGCGGGCTCAATGCGGGGACCCTGGTTCGAATCCAGGATGAGGTCCGCGCCTCTTTTTCTCCAAATATAAAAAAAGCTCTAGTTTGAGCTATATGAACGTGGGTGGCAAAAATTATTGTATAATAATACTAAATTCTTAATTCTTTGGAATATTTTTCTAGATATATTCTTTGGAATATTTTTCTAGATATATTCTTTGGAATATTTTTCTAGATATATTCTTTGGAATATTTTTCTAGATATATTCTTTGGAATATTTTTCTAGCCTTATTTCCTTGCATGTCAGCATTTAATGTTACTCACTGTACATTTTTTTATTTTCCCTATAACCAATTTTTATAACTTCAAATTCAAATACCCCAAAATTAAAAACCAAGTCTGCACTGTCGGGGTAAAAAACTATTGTAATATTATGTTAATTTTTAAGATGAGCAACTTCGTTTCATCAATTTTTTCTATTTATTTGTGAATTGTAGGAAAGTTGTATAAAATGGCTAACCAGTAACCCCGTCCACGAAGTCCAAGAAATGAAAAATTTCAGTTACAAGAAATTAAAAACAATGTATTTCACTCTTCGCAGAAAAAGAGCATACCTTTGCAATAATTTTCAACATCAAAAACTTTCGGTTACATCATACCCGCACTCTGAAAATTCAGGTTTTCTAAACCTAGTTTTTCCACCAAAAAAACTAAGCTACAAGCACATTTATAAATTCTTTGAATGGTGGTGTGTTTTTTCCTGAAATCCTCATCATTTGATTGAGTTCTGTGTAAAATTTAAAAGAGATCTGATTATTGGTTATAGAAAAAAAAAACGTATGCAAGGGTACTTGTTTTGAGAGGGCCTCAAGAAAGACAGACAATGGAGATCTAACGAAATTTCGAAGTACTATAAAATTAAAATTGTTTGAGATAGAGGGGAAAAAATTTAAGGGGGGTTTCTTTCAACCATAAGGGAAGGGTGTACACCAAGTTTCATCAAAATCCGAGTCAGAGGATGATAAAACCCTTGTTTTTTTTAATTGATTTGATATGGAATGACTTGAAAATTAAACTGGAGGGAGGGAAGAAGGAAGGTAAGTAAAAAAAAAATATATATATATATATATATATAGGAGTCATGAAATAACAATCTATTCTAGGCGATGGGAGAAACTATTGCTAGGAGGGGTAACTTAATTAGATCATGTGGAAGTGATTTTAATTTGGTTCAAAATTTCATCATCAGGGGGAGTGGCACTTCCAGTGCCATAATGGATGTTTTCAACCAATGTGAACATTCTAAATTTTATAGGAAGGTTTTATTTTACATAAAGAACATGGTTTCAGGCAAATGAACGGGATTTTCACACGTAAAGCACCACTCTTCCTCCTGGTGGCGAAATTTGGAACTAAATTAAAATCACTTCCCCCATGGTCTAATCAAGCTAACCTCCAAATTCCTTGCCGATACATCTTTCCATCATCGCTCTAAAGCATGTAGAATAATGCAAGTTATTTTAAGGGCACCCTGTATGTATATAACATACAATATTAGTATATCAGTAGCTAGGAAAGCACCAAATGGGCATTTTTTGCACTTTAAAATCGGGGAATTGTTGAAGGAATGAATGCTTTATGTTATTAATTCCTGAAACAATCCACCTAACTTCTTGACAAAAAATTCGTTTTTTTTTTCCCCAAATATTATCAAAATTATAAAAATATAGAAAAATAAAAAAATCCGTGGCAGGAATTTCGCAGATTTTGTAATTAACAACAGACAATTCGAATTACTTAAAAATATTCTGTGTAATGATAAAGGGAATTCGAATTTGATTTCTCATTTCAGTTGAAGATTTTTTTTTTTTTTTTCAATTTATTGGTTAATTTTGTTCCCTCACAAATAACGTTTTCGTGTTCCATTTCTGAAACTTTCATAATAAAAAATATTTGTATCTTTTCATTGGCGCTAGCGAATAGATTGGATATTTATTTTCTAGGGGTATTTTTTCCATCCAATTAGTGCCTTTTTCGCGGTTCAAGCACTTGGCTAATAACTCAGCAGCGATCTGTAAGCAAGGCACTATCTATTTATAGTCATAAAGGGGAATTCCTATGGTTTCTTGAACACTGTTCCTCCACCTCTTTTTACTGGGTGAACTAATTTAAACTATTCTAGCATGGTTGCATATATAGTGGCGTAGGCAGAAAGGGTTCATGAGGGGGGGGGGCAGGTTTGAGGGTTATAAGCTTAATGGGAAGGGTTACAGGGCTATAACTCATATTTCTATGCAAAATATACAAAAGTAAATTGGGATGGGGGGGTTACAACCCCTAAAACCAGCCCTGGCTACACCTCTGATTGTATAATAACACTGTTCTTAACTTATAATAATGATAGTGGTTATTTCCCAACAGAATTAATAATTGTGTATTAAAATTAAAAATTTCCATTTATGAAAATTTTTAATGGCCACTTTTTTTTTTCTTTTTTTTTTTTAAATTACCAAAATATGATCCCATTCCTGTCCCAAGATGAAACTTTCAATAAATGATGCTAATATGTGCAAATTTATGTGTGATTTTTTTAAAAATTTTAAAAATAACACTTTTTGAGAAATTCAAGGTCAAAGAATTCATGTCACGACCTTGAAATCCCAAACTACCTAAAACTACTCATGTTGGATATCATATGAAAGCTTATAATCTACAACATTATTTTTATTTCATCTATCTCATTTCTAGCTTGATTAGTAATAGTTTTTGTAACTGCACGTAAACAGAAAATCGTGCTTTTTTCTGGATTTCAGAGGCTTATAATTTAAAAAATACTACGGTTATAAATCTAAGAATTTAGATTTTTCACTATCTCTGGGTGTACATCTAATGAGCCAAGTTTGAAAAAAAATCCAACACGTTCAAAAGTGCACGTTAAAAAAAGCTCTTTCACACGTTCAAACGTGCTGGAATTCTGGGTCATATGACACAGAATGATCTTTATTCTTTCTCTAACGGTAGTAGTGTTTGTGAGCTGTTATAATAGATTTTTGCAATGAATTTTCGTCTAGACTGTGGATGCTGAAACCCAAATTAAGTTTTTTGACAAATTTTCTGGCGTGAATGCATATTGCTTACTTACCTCTGTTGCCAATCGTGCCGACTTCCTTCTCTGATTACGTCATGAATTGCTGTTTTGCATATTCGCTTTATTTCTGGCAACCATGATGGATTGTCATTTACAAATGGATAACGTATTTGTATTACACTGATTTAACCTTTTTAATATTCAGGCAGCTTCTCAAGAGTTTAATATTAAATCGCGTGGGGGTGGTATAGAGATTGATCCTCCTCTAGGCATCTACTGCTTCAACTATTATCTGATTGTTTGTTTGTTTTTTGGTTTTACGGCTCAAAGACTACAGTGGTCATGCTGCGCCGGGACCTACTGTTTTCCGAGGAATCCGAACCTCTTAAGGCCTGGGGAACCAAACCCCGGACTACAGTGAGCAGTGCGATCTTTTATGAGATCTCTGAGTAAGCGTTCTTTTTGCACTGCTGGGAGTCGAACCCGGATTAGCCGCGCAATAGGAGAACGCGTTACCACACTGCGCCACCGCAGGGCCCTATTATCTGATGCATGCTAAACAACTCAAAAGTAAATATCGACCACCATAGTGGATTAGTATTTACAAGTGTTTGGAAAAAGTCGCCTCTATGTTTAAACATCAGAATTTTTCGGAGAGTAGCCTTTTGCTTATTTTACTGCTGCTGCTCACAAAATAATGCCGGGATACGCAGACAAAAATAAAATGGTTGAACTACACTACAATACAACTGTTGCCCACATATGCACAACCACTATGAAGAAAAAAGTCTAGGATCCATTTCAAGAGAATAGATTGAGTTTTGGCGACGGAGCTTGCCAACAAGGAAGCAATACGCAATGTTCTCAATTTTCCTTTTGCTGGAAAAACTAGGCAATTTTAATCACAAAAAATTTTGATCAGCATACAAGATCAAGAACAATTGAACTGTTAGAAACTGAATTAATAAAAACCATCCTACAAAAAATCACAAAAACTCGCCCTGGTGCCTTTGTATGTCACCATAATATTGGCAATTGTTAAGGCAGTATTGGTGATTGAGAAGGGTAATAATATCTTACAACTTCACATACAGAGAAAGGGCCCGTTGTTCCTGTCCTCGTTGGTCTAGCGGGTAAGGCACTCCGGGCTCAACAGAGGGACCTTAGTTTGACTCTAGGATGGGGAAGATGTCTCTTTTTCTTCTATACCTAAAACAGCTCTATACTCCTGTTCAACTTAACCTGACAGTGGAGGAAAGGCTATGCCTTGTAACCTTCCGCCCTTACAAAATAATTCGTCAGTTAAGTACTGCATTTTTGTGTTAAATTCATCGTCAAATGCAAACAACATATTTATATAATTAATCTAGAATTTTATATATAATGTGTACCCAGTAATATTACATTTCGTCTTTATTTAGGGAAAGATGTGTTTATTACATCATCGCTTTGGTATCCAATAGGGTCAAAGCATGTTTTGGCACAATTTGGAGAAAATAAAAATTGCAGCAACCCTTTCCCTCCACCCCAAAACGGGAAGACGATTCATTCTCTGTTCTTTCTTTCGGACTTCGCATTTTCACATAGGGGCTCCCATAAATGATGTTGCACCTTTTTTTGGACATTTTGACCCCTCCCTCCCTCTGTCACAAAACGTCACACTTTACCTTCCCCCACCTCTGTCACATAGAGTTAGCTCTGTTATCCCAGGAAAATATAAGCGATTATTCAGCACTTCAGCATGACATCATAGTCTTGCGAACATCCTACTTTCGGCTCTTGCAGATGCAAACAACATGTAATGAGCCATATTGCTCATAATATAGCTGCTGTAATATAGATCAGGGACAAGATGGGGAATTGCTTCTTTCAAGCCCATTCCAACAAGTGGTGACAACTCGTACAGTCCCATAGAACCAAAATTATATGAGTTAATGTCTGTTTTTGTTTTGTTTTAAAGCCAATGCTTGGTGAGGTAAATTAAAGAAAAAGTGTTTAAAAATCTCAACGTATATCTTAAAATTTGGTGCTTATGATGTCACAGTTTTATTAATTAGTTTACAGCAACACTTTCGTCACAAGGGTGAGATATTATTAGCAATTGTGTTATCCCTGAGAAGAATAATGATATTTCCAGAATTCAAAAATTTCCTGAGAATTCTCCGATTTCCCGGTTTTAATACCACATTTTGTATACTGATCTTGCAGATATTTCTGGACACCCATGTTTAAGCTCAAACAATAGCTGTTTTATAAAAGAGGAAAAGGACCACATCCTGGCCTAGCGTCGAGTGAAACCCGAGAACCTTCGTTTGAATTGGGCGTGCCTTGACCAACTCAGCAGAGTAAGTTAAGCAATTGAAGCACAAACACGTTTCAATGGGATCACATTTCAGATACACACGCTGACGAAATGAAATTTCAATATCTAAGAAAGGGTTTTTTTTCCTTACATTATAAAAACGTACATAAAAGGCGTTTCATTTAACTTACCCGAATATCCGACATCATTGAACAAATTTGAAAATCAACGTCAATGAAAAAATTATGTTTAAAATCGACAACTAACTAACTAATCATTCGCTCATTGATTTATAAATACTCACTAACGGCGGTAGTGAGCACGGAGTTACAAAATGTTTTGGAGAGGGCGCAATCAGCTGAACACCACTCAATCCAGACATACTTTCTACGTGAAGCTTTTTTTGTTCGATTGGCTCCGCCCTATTAGTCAAAGAAAGCAATGGAGTTGTTCAGCATTTTTTAAAAACGAATAAAAGTAATCATTTTTGAATAATACAATATCGCTGCTTACGAATATCGAAGTAAAATTTTGAAAAAAAATTTGATTACATTTATATTAGGAACAGAACATGCATGAAAACATGTCACTTCTGCCTTTTCCGTGGCTAACGAGAAGCCACATTCTCGTTCTTGTTAGTCGCGTGTGGGGCATGAATGACGTCACAGGTTCCTTTGCCAGGTTGAGATTGTTTTCGTGGCCCTTTTTAGACGTTAAACTTTAAAAAAAATTTAGAAGTTAAATAGGCGAAACGACCCTGTAGGCGAAATGACGTGTCGGCGAAACAACCCTGTCGGCGAAATGACCTGTCGGTGAAGTAAAGTGTCGGTGAAGTGACTGTCGGCGAAATGAACGCGACCGGTTAGAATGTCTCCATTGGAAAACGATACTGACAAATCAATGCTACGTAGGGACAAAGACTATAGATAAAACCTCTATGTTCTTTGGTAGGGAGCAATGGGGCTGTGTTACAACCACAGAGTTCTTATAATACACAACAGAGTACTTATAAGAACTCTGTGTTTACAACACCCCTCCCCCCCACTCCCCGACTTCGGTGTTAGTTACACCAATGAGCACTGTTATTTCTTCATATTACTATTTCATATACCAATTTTTGTTTTATATTTCATATGCTGTCCTTTAATTTTATTATGAAATTTATAAAAGTTGATTTGAAGTAATTTGTGTACCATCTGCACGTACAGAAAACACCAGCAGCAGCTATTTTCACTGATTAAGCAGGTTTATCAGACAAAACTTGGCAACTTCCGTCTCCCAGCGCCACTGAGACTTTATAGGGGGCGCCAGTTGCGTTATGGAGCGCTCAATATAATGCTTGTAAATATTTATTTTGCAGCTAAGGTTTAATTAAAATTTTAAAAAAAATAGGTATTTAACTAACTTTCAACGTATATATAACTTCTCTAAAATCAAAATATTAATAGTCATGCGGGTGGAAAATCCCGATGCACTAAAAAAATGGTTAGTGTCGAGCTTAGGACCTATGTAAGTATGGTTAAAGCAATTTTTCTTTATAGAGAATTAATCGTTGAGCAAAATCTTTGGAAAGGCTGTTTTTGTAAAGGCGATACGTCGGTTTGTGGAACTGGCATCTAACAGAATAGCATATAACGCGATTACCATCAGCATAACAATAAGGCTTAAAACACGTTAAAAACGAATATACCATGTGCTTAATAGTGAAATGGAAGTTATAGCCCCCTCTCACTCCGGGACATCTCAGCTTGCTACGCCAATGTTAATCATCCAAAATTGGAGAATGCGCATTAATAGGTTTTCTCATGTTGGCGCCAGTGTAACTTATTTGGCATAAAAATTATTGCTAAAACCCTAATAAGGGAACATTACTTTCTGGTGTTATTTTTCAGGAATAGATGCTTTGTCCAATTCGGTATTTTCATAAAAGAGGCAACCTTAAAAGCGAGTTTTAAATTTCTTGACTCTGGCTGTTTCGGGAATTCTCAACCATGAAAGGAATCGCTGACTCCAATTGGTAGACTGTAGTTGTAGAAATGCTGATGTTTCTAAACAAAAATATCTTAGAATGGGGAATGACATACGTTGAAAAGGTTACACGAGCATCGAAGGTTGAAAACTGCACTAGTTTGTTTACAATGTATGAACCCAAATGATAATTTTTCAGCCACATTTTTAATCAGACTATAATTATGAAATGCAGACTTGGTTGATTTGCAGTTTCTGGTTCTGCTTTCTATGTTTTTGTATACTTGGGATGATAGGTTGCCAATAGTGGCAACCTCTCTAGAGACCCTTGCATCATCCTTCCTTTTCATCATCAGCTTTAGATGTTTATGTTTCTTTAAATGAACAATATGCTCCATTATCTACCCCTCCCATTTCTTGTTTTTATGGTTGCTAGATTTTGAGCAAAGCTGGAATCGGCGATAACAATATCAACAGAGATTTGGCAACATGGAACTTGTAACCACATTTTAACCCATGATTAATATGATTATTTTCACATGTATGTAGAAACAAAAATAAATAATCGCTTAAAATTTCTATCTAGGTCAATTTCCACGATTTTCGTATCACAGTGTTCTTGCATCCTTTAAATATGGTGAGATCTTAGCGCGCCATAATACAGTGGTGGTCAACCTTTTTTTTTATATGTATGCTACCTTAATCTTCTGTATTGTCAACATATCATTTAAGCCATTCTTTTCCTAACTAGTTAGATCTATATCAGGTTTAAATAAAAACGCACTTTCAGTACAGAAAAGTTTATCGTCATATCGCTCTTGGAATAAATAGCACGCCTACAATGAACACTACATGTTTGTGACTCAAATGAAAATGTAATTCATAAGGTTTGAATCTCTCTTTTTTTTTCCGCCGTTTTTTATCAACTCCACCATGGTTTGGTTTATTTTTGAATTAGCAAGTAAAGTTAAATTATTCAGGTAAGTGTTTGTTAATTTAGAATAATAATGAGTTTTAATTGTGAGACCTGCGATGGCGCAGCGTGGTAATGCATTTGCCTAGTACGCCATTAACTTGGGTTTGATTCCCAACGGTGCGAAGAACGTTTACTCAGATATCTCAAAGATCGCAGTGCTCACTGTAGTCCAGGGTTTAAGAAGTTTAGGCCTTAAGAGGTTTGGGTTCCTTGGGAAACAGTGGGAAACAGTAGATCTCGGCACAGCATGACCATTGTAGTCCTTGAGCCATAAAACCAAACAAGTTTTAATTGTGCATATTAATTACTGGAAACGTTGGATTACGCTCATGGGTTGCTCCAATCCTGTCTCAAAGCTAATTCATGTAAATTTAGGAAATCGGGAACTGAAAGAAATTTCTAGAATTCACCGGAACTTGAGTTGGCTGAACTTTTTTTTCCTTTATTCTCAATGGGAAGCAGAAGATTTCTGAAGCCAGCTGAAGGAGGCTACGGTAAAAGTCTATATGGTACCCTTTCAGTTTCTTGCTCCTTCATTACCATGTGGGAACTAGGGCTCCTACATACTTGGAGAACCAGCAAAACCTAAAATTGTAAGGGAATTCATTTGATAAATGTCAGGGGACAACAAGATTTTTTGGTCACACCTGGGAAAATCGGAGGGGGGAAATTTTAAGTTCTGTTTTTCCCTTCGGTGACACAGTGTGGTAACGTGTTTGCCTAGTGCCCCGTTAATGCATGTTCAACTCCTAACAATACAAAGAGGGGCCATGTGTTTAGGATTATTTACCAAGTTTGGCTTGGCTTTTTATGGCGCAAGAGTATCTGCTATACTGCACAGACTTCCGGGCATGTGAGGGCATAGTAGATAGAGAGGAGAGAAGAGAGTTTTATGAAAGAGGAGAAAGCCTGAGGTCATGTTAGACTCTGACCTTGCTTATCTTGATATTTGGGCCCTGTCCTAAGGTGTTCTGGGGTAAGCCACCAGAGGCCGATATTCCTTCTTTGTGGATACTCAAACACTAATGTTGCAATGCCTTATGTGCACTTGGAGATAATGTACATGTTATGTCATACTTTTAGACAAAAGTATATGCTGTGCCATACTTTTGGATAAACGTATGTGCTGTGTCATACTTGTGAGTAATCATATGTGCTGTGTCATACTTTGATAAACGTGAGAGCGGCCATACTTCTTGGATAAACGTATGTATGCCAGCACTTTGATAAAACGTAGTGCTGTGGCCATACTTCTGGATAAACGCGGTGTGCTGTGCCGTTTTGGGTAAACGTATGTGCTGTGTCATACTTGTGAGTAATCATATGTGCTGTGAATCATGTCTCCGTCGTATTTGTGTTAAGTCTGATTAACCATTCCGCTTCACACGTCCAAGAACTTGGATCAATCCCTGAAAACAACGGAACACCTTAGTGCAAAGGACCTCCGTTCCATACGGCAGCGGCAATTTAGCATGGACACCAACCTTGACAGTATGTAATAGGAGGTGGGGGGGGAGAAAACGATTTTAATTTCTTGTATAGAGTAACGGTTATCTTTAAACTTTGAGCATTAACTTTTATCTGGATAAAGTAAAACTAATTTGAATGTGTCGTAGATTCTCATTATACCAAACTCACAGGACTGCTAAAATGTTTTGTTAAAAAGTCTCTGGGCCCATATAACTTTACGCCCATGGATAAATGTACTAAAAGTTCTCTGAAGCAGTTGCACAAACTGAATGCTGAAACTCTCTTACCAGAGTATTCTAGATCAAAAGTTTACGCCTGCAACGCAGTTTAAAGCATTGGATAAAAGGATGTCTTTTAATTTTTTTATATAATTGTTTACTTAAGAAAATGAAGAAGGAGGAAGGCTTACTCAAATTTTAAAACTGACGGAATTGATCCATTTAATCCTCGTTAGCACAGCTGCTTGTTACTGTTTATTTTCTGCAAGAAGATATATTAGATGATTTAATGATAGTGAAATGCCCATTGAAGAGTGTGTCATTTTTTTACTACCATAGTTCACTGTTCCGTTCCTTGGCCAGTGAAAATTTGGATTATTCCTTAAACTAGATTCTTTTGCAACATAACCTTAGCTGTTCTTGTGCATAAACAAATAACCACTTTTAATATGTCTTGAAATTGTTGAAATGCTGAAGGATATTTTAATATCGGATTTATGCTGTAGCTATTAGGCTTTCTCCGACTAGTAGGAAATATGCCTAATGCTACCATATTGTTGTTTCTCGTACTTCGCGAGGGAAAAAGAGGCTCTAAGGTATTTTAACAGTCATAGTAAGTATTTCTGAATGAAGATCATTGCTATTGCTGTAGGTATATTTCATGAATGGTGGCGATTCTGTGTGTTTTAATTTGTTCTGTTTCGTTAAATTTATGTTTTGTTTTTGTTTTTTTAGTTGTTCAGAGAGGCTGTGTCGATCTGACCTAGCGAAGTACATTCTTACTTTAGTTAAGAATGATAAACCAGAAGAAGAACTAAAGAAAATTTGCATCGAGCAACTTGACATATTTCTTGAAAAAAGTATGTAGTATACCCAGAAATATGCTTGGTGGAACTCGTATATAATGAACAAATGATTTGGGTTAGTTTGATTTAATGTAGAATATGTATGGCCATATGAAATGACAACTGTAACGAAGAAAACGTCACATTCCTTTGGTGTTCATTATAACTGAGTTTTACTGTGCGCGATGGTTTTGATTTTTCATTTATTATGTTAAAACAGAATTTGCCTAGCTGACCAAATTGAACCTTTCTGGAGTCATTATAATTTAGTTCAAAAAATTAAATTGACACAATCGAAAGCAGATTAAAATAGCGTGTGTTTTCATATATATATACATCTTCAGGGGTGGGGAATTACGCTTGCCTACTCACCACTGGCGAGTAGATTTCCTGGAATTTCTAACCTATCTACCAGTGTCACGCTTTTTTGGCTGGTGGTAAAATGTTCTAGGCTGGTAAGATTTTTCTGGAATTTCCCGCCCCTTTATATCTTTAAGAACAGTCTAACCTCGATTTAACGATTTTCACAGGACTAGTGAAAATAATCGTTAAATTGGGGAAATACATTTATCTGAACCAATGATGCACCCACATGAGAAGCGATGAGTTCCAGGCCATTCCACGAGCTAAAAATTTGCGTGTTAAATATGTTAAAAGTAGCAAATTATTACATTAAAATGCAAGGATATTTTTTACATTTTCATCCCTTCCCAGAGCAAAAATTCTGGGTCCACTATTGATCAGAACTGAGAAATTATCGAAAAGGAGAACAATAAAAATGCTTACCAGCATTCTGAAGAATACATGTTAATTTTAATAAACATAAGACATAGTATGTATGTAATTACTACTTTGAAAAGAAATGTTTTATTGATATTTGTTTTGATTTTTCTTGGGAATTGCATTTGACATCGTTTTTTGATTTTTTTTTTTTTTTTCAAATGCATTGAAAAGATCATTGTTTTCATCAAAATGTAGTAAATTACTTTTTTGCATGCCGTGAACCAGCATTAGCTTTAATTAAGTTCATTCAATTGAAGTTTTTCTGCCGACAGTTGGATTTTCTAACCTAAATTGTACTCGCAGCTAAAGTCTAATGGTGAATCATTATCGATAAATGGAGAAAAGTAAATGTTAAGGCACGTCTGATATAACACTGGATTCGATGTTATTGAGTCCCGACCAGTCAAAACATTCATTAAATCAAGAGAATTGTTAAATTGTGTCCCTAAATCGGAGCTAGACTATATATATATGCACTAAAGAGCAATTGAATTACCTGGCATTATGCAAATTCGTCCGAGTGCCTGTAAATATAAAGGAAATAATGTAAGCAGCGATCTGATAATGTAACGAGTAAGGCTTACAGTATCAGTAATAGTTGAACGCAGTATGGATAAGACGAATGATCTAAATGCATTTGATTGTGGGTGAATGATTGCGGCCCCCCGAATGGATTACTCTATCTCTGACGTTCTGTAGGCACTTCGATTTTTATGAGCCACTGCATCAAGGTACCATGAGTGCGGTAAAACCATCCCTGCCAATTGCCTTGAATAATTGTCTATGAATGAGCTTGGTCATGGTTGGCTAGCTTGTATTGTAACAGGGTATAAACTGGTCACAGTGTAACAGATCGCTCTGCAATTTAACGCTAGTGCACAATAAAGTGTAAGCAGCCACACTATTCAGAATCATCTCTTTGCTATGGAGTGCAAAAGCCATTTAACCACGAGGGTACCTCTGTTGACTGTACATCACATCTGCAAAGATTAGCGTAGGCATTGGAACGTGACAACAATTGCCCGCATTTCTAGGGTCCAATAGTGATGTTCCAATGCCTATGCCAATCTTTGCGGACATGATGTACAGTCAACAGAGGTACCCTTGTGGGATGATGACTTTTGTACTCCATAGCAAAGAGATAATTCTGGATGGTGTGGCTGCTTACATATTATGCTGTCGATGACATCAGATTACCCATGATTGTCATCCATAGGACCTAAAAGTGCAGTCAGTTCAGCTATCGTTCTATGATTGCAGTTAACTATTGTACCATAAGCTTTTTACGATGTGTATATTATCTAATAATATTGTCCAATCTCATTGCAAAAAGTATTTAATTAGTAATTGCATGTAATTTGTATTCTATTGTTTTCAGAAACAGAGTCTTTCGTTAATGGTCTGTTTAAAGCTCTGAAGGACAGATCCTATCTTGCATATAGTACTGGTGCTAATTTTGCTTCCACCGATGCTGGACACCAAAATGCATCAGAAACGATGGGGCCAGCAAAATCCTGGAGCCAGGAAAAGAGCGAAAAGAGGAGAAATCTTCAGGTATAAGCGTTAACCTTATAACTTCTACATTCGGATGCTCATAACCGGACTGTTTGGCTTTAATCTCTTGTATTGATGTACAATATTAATATGTATGTACATCGACAGATTCTAGTTCAGATCTAAATCAGTCCTGGATGTTTGTTCTTGGAAATTAATTTCTGACCCTCCAACTTTGTGACCTGTAATAGTTTGAAAAATAATTTCCGCACATTCATAGTTTGAAGAATATCTAGTATACAGGCTATTGTCGCACATACTGCCTGACATTAGTATTTCTTACGTGAAAATTCTGGCATCCACGTTTATTAGCTCATACTAGAGCTTTTTGTTTTTAGGAGAAAAAGAGATGCCGTCCTCATGCTGGATTCGAACCAGGGTCCCTCCTTTGAGTCCGGAGTGTCTTAACTACTAGATGAATGAAGACAGGAACGCTCTCTCACTCTCTCCATTTATAAGAAATAATATCTTACATCCTTATATACGGAGAAAGAGAGCATTGTTCCTGTCTTCGTTGGTCTAGCGATCAAAGCACTCCGGGCACAATGGGGGGACCCTGGTTCAAATCCAGGATGAAAGCGGCGTCTCTTTTTCTCCTAAGAACAAAAAGTTCCAGTATGAGCTAATAAATGGCATGTACAATATATGTCGTTTATATCATAAATTTCACATATAATTATTCACCACAAAAAAGCACAATAAACTTGCTCCGTTGGGCTTTTCTGTGTTTACCACTACATTGTAATTGTATCCTTATTTGAAATTGTGTAATTGTATTATCCGTGTGAAGGGTAGTAATATATTACATCCTTAGTATTTCTTGCTTCGAATTCTATCATTGAGCATGGAATACTATAATTGAGCTACTTTGTTTCCTTTAAATGCTTAGATTGATATAGGATTTTTACAAAGAAAATGCATTTTGCCTTGGTTTTCTACGAATTTTTTAATCTTTCCCCTGCGTTTTCGCCTCCTCTTTAAATTTGTTTCTGGATTTCCTCCACGCATTTCTTCGTCTACTGCTCCCCTTTTTGGAAAATACCCGTCTAATACTTGTTGCTTATCTGCAAATATTGTTCAGTTTCTTCCCAACTGTATTATCTGCCCAGCTATACGGTCTCTTTGCTTAATTATTTCTGATATAGGTATTGCGACCACAGATATTTCATGGTTCAATATGTTATCTTCTTTGGCCAAGGTAAAGCTCCTGAAAAAGGGAGCTGACGCATATCCGCCATTTTGATGTCATTGTATCACATGATCGTGGATGAAAATTGTATTTATTGGCGACATTTTAAAAGTTGCGCCAATGTTTACATTAGTCGGATAATGGCGGATTGTTGATTATTTTTATGCCAAAATAGCGATCATTGCTCCAAAACTGAAAACCTTTATCGCCAAGGTAAATGAAACCGGAAGTGTACAACAAAATGGCGTCTGATGCATCGGCCTAGAATTCTAGGGGCTCTAGGCCAAAGTATGTTCAGTATTGTATGCTGAACAAGGTACATTGCATAAAGTTGAGCTAGGAATTGCAAAATTAAACTGACATACTACAGTTCACAGAAGCCCTTCAGTGGCATGCTGATGATGTGCTTGGCAACTTTGCAAATAACCTGGATTTAAATTCAATTGGTGTTGTTCAGCATTTGCCATTCCTCCCCCCCCAAATTCACAGTTCAAAAGTTGATTCTCGGGGTGGGGGGAGGTTCAAAGATCCCCTAGAAAACTGTTGTTATACATATAATCTTTACTGCCCTCATGCCATACACCATGAATTCCAATTCTGTTTATATTTTCATGAAATTGTGTTTGTTAGTTTGGATATACAGTAGAACCTGTCTAAAGTGACCACCTTTGGGACTGGACTGCAATGGTCACTATAGACATGTGATCACTGTACACAACGGTTGATTGTTTGGCTTTTTTATGGCGCAAGAGCATCTGGGCTATACTGCGCCGACACAACGCACTTTGGTATAGACAAGACTAAGTCCCTACCAATACCCTCCCTGAAGGAGATCAGATGAGACCACTAACTTATATTGGGATAATATAAAATTGGTGTAATTAGCGGGTTTCAATAGATATTGAACCTGCTATTGCTTTTGGTTTTTCTTTGTCTGCACGCAATAAAAAGGGTAAGGTAAAGGTCTTCCGTAAGTACAATAATGATAGCTGTTGTTAACATTGAAAACCTACCGAGTTACTTGAGAATTAGAGAGTTGCGAATTAATGTTAATTGAAACCCGCTAAATTTAAATATCGACCTTAAGCAATTTTCTTTCACATGCTTGTTTAAATATTGCCCGTTTTCCATGAATGCACAAAGTACCATATTCTGGCATTCAGAATTCCAGACAATATTGGTTGACAGTTGCTGACGGGAAGAAAAATAACATGTGCTGTAGAACTGTGCTGCATGATTTATAAAACTCGCCAGATAATTTTAGTATCACTGCCAGATTTAAAACTTCATGCATGCATGCTATTTTCACTGTTTCAATTTTTATAATATATCAATTACAGATGTTGAATTGCAGTGAAGACCACACACACTAAAGGCATTTTCTTGCCTTTTCTAGCGCTGTTGAGTTGCTGTAAAAACTATAATGCATATATTTAGATTCTGGAAGTTCTCATTTTTTTAGATTCGTAGTCGTGCTGATTTCTAATTATCATTTCCCTAGGCGATTAAAGAGTCAGCCAAAGAACAAAGCCAAAGCTCGAGGGGCTCCTTAAGATCTGTGATTGGCAGCTCCTCTGGGTTGGTGTCAAGACTAAGGAACGGAAACAGGTAATTTGTTTATTCACATCGTTGCGAAAACATATTGGTAGTTTTAATTAAATCTTACGTGCCGTAAACTTTTTTTGAAGGAATGTGATCGTTATTGTAGCATTCCGGTGTAAGTGCCAATTTTGTAACCTAATTCAGCAGTCAAGGATTGCAGCTTTCCATGTGACAAGATTTGTCTCGGTCATGATTGTGCAAACTCTCGGTGTGGGTTAATTTCAGGGACTTCTTTCTCGGTTTTGGTAATGTTTTGAAGTTGATCTTGCATATTAACAAAGACCCGATTGCTGGGTTGGGTTTCTTCCAGGACAGTTGAAGAAACGGAAAACAAAAGTGATGCTCAAAATTAAAACACTATTTCAATAAAAAAGAATTAAACTCAACGCATAATGTTATATCAAATCTGAAGTCCACAACTTAAAATATTACGTTTAGAAAGATAAGTTATTTTTTACAAACTTCAAATATATACAGGTGGTGGTTTTTATAACTTTGGGGGTGAGGGAATGTGTTTTTTCACTGTTTCTACCATTTCTGTAAAAAAAAAAAATACCCACCAATTTTTTATTTTTCGTATATAAATGCATAATTTTAAATTTAAAGCCTATTATGCAATACATTAAATAAAAAAAATGTAATTATTTATACTAGCATTCGTATCTCAATACTGATTTTAAAGGATTAATGTTCTAAAACTTTTTTTATAAATGGTATCTCGTATTGTTATCATATGCTGATGAAGTATACGTGATAATTGTTACATGATTTTTAGCCAAAAGTTTCGTACATTAATTTTTTTTTAGAATGCAATCCTTTGTATAAGCTGGTGCTTACAGTTTTATTTCCCTCTCTCCCGCCTTTCATTGGCACCTTGTACATCTGCAATGTTTTATTCTCTCCTATTGTTAAAGCCTGTCCCCATGAGGCCCATGCAGCTTATTTAAGCATTGTAAATTAACATTTTGATGATATTGATAAAACAATCATAGATGGCATTAGGAATTTTAATTTACATAAACAGTCTAAAGATCTTGTGAGATGCACGGAGAAGGGTAATAATATCTTACATCCTCATATACTTGAAAGATTTTTTTTTTTTTTATCTTTTGCATTCATGCATTCTAAGTTGTGAAACTGATTGCAGCATCCTACTGCTAAAAAACTTTCGTTTTGTTAGACGACGTTGCACTGCAGTAAGGAAAATGAGGATTTTGATGACATTTTTTAATACAGCAATTAGTATATATTAGTTCTCTTAATTAAATGGATGTAAAATAAAGGTACTGTCTTTTATTTAAATAATCTGTAAAATAAGTTTCATCCTACAGTAAGTGGTCTATACTATTTACTAACCGTTAAAAAATTTTAGATGATAAAAAAATTATGTGGGTTAAATTGATAACTTTTAATGAATTTTGTATAGTTTGCTATGTGATCTGATCTTGGTTAAAAAACTGATGTAATTATTAATCTAGCATATATAATTAAATTTTTATAAGTCTAATTAAATTTACTTAAGCTTATAAGAAACATGCATTTATTGTATGTTACAAAGTTGCAACTTATATGGTAAATTCTCAAAAAAAAAAACATCAGTTTCTTCCACTAGTGGAAAAAACCTATTTCTTCCGGCTGTTTTTTCCACTTTGGGGTAAACTTGCCAACCCTGCCCAATTTGATTGAACTGTCTTTAACCATGTAGTCAGATTCAGTATTTAGTTAAGTTATATATGGTGCTAGAAAAAACATTTATTGTCTTGGGTCTGACCGTTGACGATAAAAAAATTTCCCATCTTAGCAATTTATGATGCTGCTATGTGGCTAGGAATATTCAGGCTTCCTTACAAGTGCTCTGAGTGGTGAACGAGCAAACACCATAATTTGAATGCTATGAGGAAAGTAAGAATTGAGCTGAAAGACAACCTCCCAGCTGAGGTCAAGTTTAGGGAATTTACAATTCGTCTTAACTACTCTACTCCCAAAGCCATCCTATAAATGTAAGCAGAGCAACTATCTTAAGGTAGATTTTATGGTTGAAATTGCAACTCCAAATTCAGCGGACAACAAAATAAAAAGTGAAAGGCCAGTTCCAGCTTAAGGAAATGAGCCGGGGAACTACTCTTAAGAAAATGACACTGATGAAGCTCGAGTATCCATTTGAAAGAAGAGGAAACATACGAAAGATTTGTAGGATGAAAACATAGAGCATAGGTCAAAGTGGTGTTTGCAGAACACTTATCTGGAAGCCACCATGACACTGAGCAGAGTATTATCAACTTCCAGGATGGAATTCAAAGACTGCCAGTAGACAAGGAATTACGGACCTAACAGTAGCAGTATATATAGGGTTCCCATGCATCTGGAGAACCTAGAATTGTCAGGGAATTTGAATACATCCTTAAAAGGTGGGAAATGCCTTCCTTTCTTCCATTCTGAATACCTGAATTTCACATAAACATTTTCACATAAACACTCTTTTTCGGCCCTGCGGTGGCACAGTGTGGTAACGTGTTCACCTAGTGTACTGTTAATCCGGGTTTGACTCCCAACAGTGCAAAGAACGCTTACTCAGAGATCTCATAAAGATCACTGCTCACTGTAGTCCGGGGTTTGATTTCCTAGGCTTTAAGAGGTTCGGACTCCTAGAAAAATTGTAGGTCCAGAGGTTTGGATTCCTCGGAAAACAGTAGGTCCTAGTACAGCATGACCATTGTAGTCCTTGAGCTGTAAAACCACAAACAAACAATGAAATCGTTTTCAATATGAAGTTCTGACATGAATAGTCATAGTATTTTGTCGGAAAAGCCTGGGAAATATTTTCTCCAGTGTCAATAGGGATCCTGTATGTAGATTCAAGTTCTTGAATATAGACAGAAGTAGTGGAATAAGAAGGAGAATATAAACATCGAGAGTTTCACATTTGGGTTAGGTCCTGAAATTGGCTCTGGGCTCTCAAACTGCATTTCAATGATTAATTTAGGAATGATGTCAAAGTCAAGGAGAAGGAATGGTGTCATTGACTGTACAGGATCTTCTGGGCTCTGAACTTCGCGGTGTACTCCAGTACTTTTAATGCATGGGGCTCGTCAAGTCCTGTTGCCATTGGGGATTAGATTTTTTCATTTGGCAAATAAGAAATTCGCTTTTCTTACTAGGTTCCTGTTTTCTTATTGAGAAGGGCAAATACCGTTTTTATTTGGTGACTATGATTCATCGAGAATTGTTCATTGAGATCTACAAATAGGCAAGGGCATTGCCTTAGCTCTCCTTGTGCTATAAGATCTCTTCTGAGATGTTCTTTGTCCATAAAACCTGTAGTTTGAATCGTCATTTGTCGATGATGCATTCTATAGTGCTTGGTTTGGCTTATGTTAGCTGGAGAAAAAATAATTTGCTTCACA
>QLNU02015003.1:23085842-23101138 GCA_006491805.2 Dysdera silvatica | reverse complement strand
CTCCCACATATTCCGTCAAAAAGGCTCGAGAAGGAACAAAAAGTTCTAAAGGTATGTATTTAATGTTTGGTGCATTTCTAAAGAGATAAAACAAGGGAAATTACGACAATTTTTGTTTTAGAAAGTGGTGCTCAGTTTTGATGTACACAGATGTAACAGTGTTCTCACATCTGGGGAGCCTAGAATTGTCAGAGAATTTGAAATTGTTGTTGAAAGTCATGGAAAAACAAGATTTGTTTTTGGTCAAACCTGCAAAAAAAAAGTCATGGAAAAATGATATTTTTTTTTTTTTTGATCAAACCCTGAAAAGTCGTGGAAAAGCAAGAATTTTTTGGTCAAACCTGGAAAATGGATGGAAAACCTTCCAAACTTCTGAGTACTTAAATTTCAAGTGAACATAGATCTATTTTCCTCGAAACGAATTTCAATTCAAAAGTGTATTTGCGATAAATCGGGGGATTTTATTGAGAAAGTCCAGGGATTTTTTTTCTACTAAGTAAGTGGGAACCCTGTGTTAGACTTTGATGAAAAACGTACAGTTGAACTGATCATGTTTTTAATCGTTTTCCATTAGATCGTTATTGTCAATCATTTCTTTTGTCCATTATCGTTAACCACATTTAGGCTCTGTGGTGGTGCAGTAGTAACATGGTCGCCTAGCATGTGGGTGTTACTGCTCACCATAGTTAGGGGATTGTTTCTCCAACATTTAGGAGGTTCAGCGTCTTTGGGGAAACCATAGGTTCTGGTGCATCATTACCCTTGCACCGTAAAACCCTAACAAACGGAACATATGTATGTAATGTTTACTTTGAGGAGAAACCATCAATTTGATGAAGGAAGACAAAGGTTATGATGGCTGTTCTTTGGACTTGCCATGCAATAGTTGGTTCCCAGTGAGCTTGATTATGTGTGAAGGTGTCATTGTTTGATGGTCACTTGAAGCCGCTAGTCCCATCTCAAATCATCCGGCATGGTTTTGAGCGGTAAAATCTATGAAGTAGCTACTCACTTGAAGAATCTTTTAATGGCACTGTTTTACATTGATGGAGCTTGAACTCGAATCTTGGTTACAGATAGTAGCTTGTGGTTCAACAACTCACAGCAAAAGTGAATTTTCGGAAACTTGCTATGACCTCGCATCTCTTGATTGCTTGCCAAGTGTTTTAATCATTATAGTACAGGTAACCTGTGAATGCTTAACCGTTAGAGTACTTGGCCGTCAACGAAGAGATGTGGGATCGTACCCCATTTTTTGTTAATGTTTCGGTTTATAAGTTTGTTTTTCAACGTATTTATTGTCAATACAAAAGTTTTTGGCGTATATTGAATGTAACAATTTTTATGTTCCTACCACTGCTTGGGGATGGGGGGGGGCAAAAAAGAGCCTGGGGGTGGCAAAATGGTAAATCTTCCCATGTGAGTGGCCATACAGTGGTAATACTTTCACTTATCGTATCATTTATGCAGGCTTGGCACGTAATGGTGCTGCCCCCTTTAAAATGTTAATAACGTTTCTTTATTCCTGAGTTTGAAAATTTTTTTTTCCCCCTTCTGTGAATTTTTTTTTTTTTTTACAGGTCAGAAAAGTCAGCATTTGGACTATAGAAATTCATACAACGAGGCAAATGTGTCACAGCAATCATATGAACATGGGGAAATAGTGGGTTCATCATTGAAAAACGTTAACACCTCTACCGTTCCGAGCAACGATGGTAGGCAAAAGGAAGGGAAAAAGCAGGGCAGGTGTCAGGATTATGATGGTATGATTTTTTTTTACTTTGATAGCACAAGTTATATATACAACCACAGTCCAACTTAGTTACAATAACATTCAAGGAATCACAGAAATTGCGTTGCTATATCTAATAAATAATTATATGCAAATATTTCACAAAGAGACTTCAGAAATTTAGCAACACATTCGAGATGTCGCTACAACAGATGTTTGTATAGAATTTTCACGTTTTGTAGATAATTAATTACCTTGGTGGCTTGAGGCTTTATCCTATGGTGGGGTTGCATACTATATTTAATGACTCCTTTTATAAACTTTACTTACCGATAATGAAAACTATTAATTTTTTAACAAGCCATTTTATTATTTTTGTAACAGAAATTTGAACTTGGTTAACTAGTGACTTTTGAAATGTTCCTCACCCAATATTTGGTGGTAGAGAAACTGGCAGGGTAAATCTGTGGTTAATGTTTATAAGCTTTTTGGTGAAGCTTAAACATGTAAGATAGCCTCTGTTTTAACTCATTGTATCAATTTTCATGCAGGAAATCCACGAGGAAAGTGATTTCCTCCAACAGGGATCCTGGTTCCAAGCTGTTTTCCAACTGTTCCAATCAATTAAATAAATAAAGTAAAAATAAGAAAAGTTGTATGTAAATGAAGTCCAAGTTATAATGTGAAAGATGAGGAATCATATTTTGCATGGTATGGTTTTGAGATTTGATTATTATTGAACCCCCATTAGCCCCCTGAGGACTAGCTCCTATTTTATAATTGCTATAAAGTGTATGTGATTAATGGAAGTAAGTATGCATATATAATCTTACAATCTTTTGCATTCCCTACTGCACTGTAAGTACGAAGATTGATTAATAAACAGTGCTTTAATGTTATTAAATCAACAAGTTTTTCATATGAGCCGATAATGAATGTGCCTACAATGTTTTAATGATGTTGTAACTGATGCCATCAGACCAACTGAGCCATGTTCGAATCTCGTTAGACTTGATTATGTATAAAGATATCATAGTGTAGAGGTCAGGATAACCTAGCCTGATCTCATTGCAAAATCACCCATACTATAATCTTGAACTGTAAAATATACAATGAATTTTCTCGTCGAAAAAGTGCTTTCCTTTTTTTTTTTACATACTACAAGTAGTACATAAAAAGCTTCAGAAATCAAGTGATACTGTTTAAGCAATACCGATTCAAGAATTACTGATTCAGGATGTTGAGTTGCCTTTTTTTAGTGCTAGTATCTAGAAGGGGCGCTTGGGGGTAGTCCCCTCCCACTAAGCATCCATTGATATGAGAAAAGTACTGTGGCAAAAGTGTAGAAGTAGTTCCAAAAAGCCTAAAAAATCAGTCAGTACTGTTTGGGAAGCTGGCAACAAGAAAAAAAAATTGAGGAAACCATAATGACGTAAACATCAACAACTTGGAAAAAATGTTGGCAACGTGACCCATATTAGAGATGAGATGGGGCTCAGCCCAGGCATGAAACAGGGTCTAGCTCGATACTTCATGTTGTTTTCAGGTCTTGACTCATCAGATGAATGCAACTGAAGCCGAAAACTGACTTTTCAATATCGAAATTCTCCACACAATACAATTATGTGATTTGTTTTCGAGGATTGTAAAAATCTGCGTGTATATGAAAATTCGAAGGAACTTAAATAGTGTAGTTTAGCAAATTTTTTCAAATTCAAATCGTGTTAAAAGGGGTTAAGGTTATATTCGAATTAGGCTCAAATTGCAAGTCTTCGTACTCGAAAAATAAGCATGGACTCATCTCTAGCCCACATCTGCAATATTTACCAGGATTTCAATGGTGCTATATATAAAATTCTGTGTAGTGATTCTAATGAACGATACATAGGGGCACACTAAAAGAATAATCAAAACCACAGACAGCAATTAATTTCAATGTCTAAAATTAAGCTCTGGTATTTTTTTTTTATATATAAGTTGTGTGCTAATAACTTTGTTACGATTTTCTTGTTTCAGAACGGGGATTTTGTGTACGTGGAGATGAGTGTCCATTTGACCATGGAAATGATCCATTGGTTGTCGAAGGAGCTCCTTTAACAGGATTTGATGCTTCCGTTCTTCAATGTAATTGCTGCATTGTAGTATAAAAATTTCAGTTATATATTTTAAATTTAATCTACTAGCATTTATAGGCAATTGATGATTTTGGCAGATTTTTGTAAGAGTGGATAGCAATTTTGAACTGGAGTTTTTAGTCTCATGCATACGTGCCACTCAGGTGCTGAGACCAAGACTGAAAATCGAGGTTCTACCAGGGGGGCAATTCAAGTAACGCCAGGTAATCTTGCATCCCTGGCAGAACCGATTAAATTGACCTACAGATGGCAACCCCTAGTCACGGGCATATTCTCCCCTGTGAATTATTTTAAATTATTTTATATCCATCTTTGCCACCCTCTAGGTATGTCCCAGGGTGTAAAAAATAAGTACAATATACAAAATTTAAAAAAATATTATAAACATAACTAGTGAGAAAAAAGCTTTTATTAATCCTGATGCAGACTTCCATTACAGCAGAAGAAATATTTTTTCATAAATAATTACTGTGTTCTGTCAGTTCAAAACTCATCTGAATAGATTATTGGTTCCTAACCTCTTTCAAGCCGCAACCCACTTTTATAGTAACCAAGTAGTCTGCAACTCCCTTTTATAGTAAAGTAATCCGCAACCCGGACCTTTTGAAGCAAAGATCCACGCCCCCTATCTATCTCAACACTATTTGCATAATAGAAGCATTTTTAACATTAAAGAAAACACATTAAGTACAAAATTACATTGTATTATGTATATATATACTAATTTATATTACAGATATAAAGTTAACAACCATTAGTAAAATATTGCAATGTGTGTAGCCATGTTGTTGTAAAAGCGTTGGAAACATTTGGTATAAAATTCCTTACAAAAATAATTGCAACTAAAAATAGTTGTGGCGACCATTTCATGACCCCAGATTGGGAACCACCGTAACAGATTATTGGTTTTATTTTTAGGGTGTTTTGTTTGAACGTAAGTACTGCTTGAAACTTAGGTGCCTTAACTTCTGGTGAAAACTTTGCTTGAAGGGAGTAGTGGTTCTCGAAACGTCGCAGAAATCTTTCCTTGTATGTTGCACTGTTAACGAAATTTTACTAGTAAAATATTACTCTGTCCCCCCTAGAATTTGGCAAAATTTGAAAAAATTCCAAAAGATGGAATTCTGTCCCCAGGGCAGAACAGTGACACCTGTGGTCTCACATCAGGAGGACAAGTATTCTAATGAGAAATCCATACTCTAGCCAACTTATTCCACTACTGGAGTCGAACCTGAGAGTTAAGGACTGCCAAGTGGCCACCACTGCCCTATATGATAGCAGAAATAAAGCCTCGATCTTCCGCAAGGAAAAGGACAGCTTTTCCTCTATCTTCGCAGCAGATTTTTCCAACAGCTTCCAGGTAGCCGCCTTCTCATTTACTGATCATACCCATTGCTCAGTAAACATGAGCGTTCTGGAAGGAACTTGTATTTCCAGAGTTCAGTACATTTGCTGTCGGTGAAAAATGTTCTCCTAGCATCATAAAGCTCACAGGCTCCCAAGGTGGAGTAGTGGTGGTAACGCTGCCCTCCTCATTGTAATGGCTAATCCGGGTTCGACTCCCAGCAGTGCAAAAAGAACGCTTACTCAGAGATCTCATAAAAGATCGCACTGCTCACTGTAGTCCGGGGTTTGGTTCCCCAGGCCTTAAGAGGTTCGGATTCCTCGGAAAACTGTAGGTCCCGGCGCAGCATGACCACTGTAGTCTTTGAGCCGTAAAACAAACAATAACATAAAGCTCACAACATTTGAAAATTGGCAGCAGAGGTTTGGGTCCCTAGGAAGACTAGAGATCCCCATTCACTGGAACCTCCTTTGTTGTTCTGGCACCATAATGATCAGGCAAATTAGGGATTAACCATTTGCTAACCTTTTTGTCGTAAGGCGATGTTAACTAAAATTCGACTCGAAAAACTGCTGAGTATGAGTAATTTGCCGAAAAGCTTCAACTAAAATTGAAAAGGTGGTGATAGCGATATCACCCGACTGCATGGAGTGGTACGGTCAGGAGAAAGGTCAGTATGCCACATTCGGAGGTGAGACGTACCCTTACTGGGAACACCGAACTGCTTAAAAACTCTCAGAAATATCGTACACCCAGGCAACAAAGTGCACGATACGTAGTGAGGGTACCTCTCATCTAAACCCAGTTGCTTGAAACTCCAAGTACTGTGCTGCTGAAGAAAATATATTACGCGAGTACACCTCTATGTCCATAATATGTGAATTTGAATTGGCAATTCCAATACATACTGTAGATTGTGAGAGGATATTTAGTGAAATAAATATAAAAGCAGATATATTCGTAATAGACTCCATGTTGCCAATGTATGCCATTTGATAGGCATATCAATCAGTGGGCTAGAAAAAAAAAAAATAGATTTTAAGTCCGCATATCGTTCCTGGTGTATGCACCTGCATCGAAGAACCATGTCAAAGTATAAAAATAATTAAATGCTATTGCATGGAGTTGATTGTTTCGGACCAAAAGTTTTTGCGAACTTGAGAACAACACCTTTTCTGATTCGGCTAGAACTTTTAGGTGCAAATTAGCCGAAAAGCTAATAAAATATTTTTGGCAAGTTACTTCCTAATACAAATAAGCAAACAAGGTGGTTGTTGGAACATTTAGTCTCTGTGTTACCCCAAGGACGTAATGTAATTTTCCCACAGTAGAATTTTGTATACTCGAGTACCGTGGATGTTTTCCCCCCCCTCTGATCGTGTGTAAATAATCGGATCTTTTTTGTGATTTTTACGTTTGTAATTAACAAACACATATTTCTGCTTCAGAACAGTGTGATTTGAATTTAAATGAATTAATGTTTGTGAAATAAATTTTAAAAAAGATTATTTATTTAGCTGCTCCAACTTTCAATTACGGCAGTCATACTGGCCTCGCCACAGTGTCACAAACACCAGTCATTCTGCCACAGATTCAACCATTGCCATCGACGCAGCAATTGCCACCATTTAACTCCAGTTTGTTACCTCCAGGTAATTCCTTTTACCATAAATCTGCTATATTTCTACATGTACGCAATGGTTCTACAATGGTTTTAGATATATATTCATAGGCTTACTTGTTTTGAAATTTATTTATTTTTAATTAATACGAAGTTCCTACTTACCCTTTAGTTATCAGGGAATTTATAATTGACCCTAAAAGGCAGGGAAAAATTAAATCTTGCCCTCTAGTGGTGCAGTGTGCTAACACGTTTGCATAGTGCACTGTTAACTTGGCTTCGATTCCCAACGGTGCAAAGAAAGCTTACTCAGAGATTTCATGAAGATTGCACTGCTCACTGTAGTCTGGGGTTTGGTTCCCTGGGCCTTAAGAGGTTTGGATTCCTCAGAAATTTGTAGGTCCAGAGGTTCGGATTCTTCGAAAAACAGTAGGCCCCAGTGCAGAATGACCATTGTAGCCCTTGGGTCCTAAAACCACAAGTAAACGAACAAAATTTGTGGTCAAACCGGGAAAAGTTAGGGAAAACCTTCCTAACCTGTTTTTAATAACTAAATTTCACTCGAACATAATGCTATTTTTTCTGAAACCGAAATTCAATTCGAAGTTGTGTTTGCTATCAGTTGGAGAATTTTTTTTCCCCCACGGTGAATGGAGTAAACTATGTTAATAGTATTTATACTTTAATGGTGCTCTTCTGACTAATATCGTGCAAAGTTGCCAATAGTTCCTAACCTGGCAGTGTTACCGAAATATCCTTTTATTTAGTCCCATCATTTGTAACACTACTGTTTCTTGTATTGTTTCACGAACGTCATTTTTCAGGGTTTGCAAAATATATAATGCACTGTGAAAGTCAGATAGTCATTCCTAATTAAGAGATGAAAGTTACGAATGGGAGTTAATTTCGAAAAATACATTCTAATCTGCTTTTTATCCAAGCCAGTTTCCACTTCTCACCTACAAGAATTGTAAAGTGAAGAGAATTTTTCTACGAACTGGACTTTAACTAGCAAGCATTAGGTTTATGCTTCGCTACTATTATAGTTAGGCTGCTGACAATGGAAGTACAGTAGAAGCTCTTCAATCCGATATTCATTGGTTCGGCACATTCTATAATCCGGCATCGATCGAGCTGCTCATGTTTGGTTGTGTGGTTTTTTTTTGTAGATTTGGGCGTGGTTGACTTTGACCGCTTAGTCGGATGAAGGAGACATGGAAAATGAAGCTAAAGTTTCGTGGGTGCAGGTTTCTGATGCATTAAATCCATTTATAAAATTTTACAGAATCCAACAAAAGCCATTACTATGCACAACTCAAATTTGTGTATAATCTGTAACGATGTTTTGAAGGAAAGATCCGAATCACAAAGGCAGTGTGATATTGTAGATTCTTTTAAACAGTAATGTTTGTGTGTATTTTTTCTTGCCATAGTTATTACAATTTATTAAGCTTATTACAATTTGTTAGCTTATTACAATTTGTTAGCTTATTACAATTTGTTTTAACTACCATTGTACTGTATTAATTTTTCTTTGGTATTCCCGTTAAAACCATATTAACGTTCGATAATCCTGCAAAATCGCTAATCCTGCACAGCCGTGGTCCTGAACATGCTGGATTAAAGAGCTCCTACTTTACTTGTGAAAACGATCGCACTGATTTGCTTGAAATTGTGCAAAATGAGTTCAGACATGTCTAAAGTGTATTTCTGCCAGATTTTCATTTGGAGATTTCACAGATATGGGGCAGTTTGTATTGTACGTCACACCGAAATTGTCATCGTTTGTTCTATTACTAATGTCTAAAGCACCACCGAATCGCCTTTTCAATTGAAAATACACAGTTTTCAGTGCAAACATTTTGTCTGAAATACAAAATTTACATGGCTTTTTTCCATTTGTACATAATGCTTTTTTTGCATACATAACGAGAAGACAGCACACATATATGCATTTTCAACTATGAAATTGATTGAGTATAGTGTTTTATCTGTTTATAATAGAAAAACAGTGACAATCTCGCCACAACATAAAACACAAATATCTTTGCATCTGTGAATCAAAACTCAGTATGAGTAAACTTTCGATATTATTCTGAACTTTCGTACATTTTAAGCAAATTGGTGAGAGTCGAGTTCTTCCCTTATGATCATAGTCACGCTGAACCAAACTTGTCAGACAAAAACAGTACTCACCAATGGCGAAAAATCTAGTTATCAGTAACCAGCGGCTGTGTCAAGCTCTGCATACATTTGTGAAAAGGGGAAAATTTCATTTCATCCGCATTACGACTGTATTACCAAAGTGTGAAATTGCCAGATGATGTTGCTAAATAAACTCCTTTAAAAGATGATTAACGTAATAGAAATGTCTATGAACAATTTATTTTCTATCTAAGTATTTTGTGTGTGTTTTTATTGTATAGGTATTCCAACATATGATCCCAAGTCACCTGCTATGTATCAGGAAAAAGACATCTATAACGGAGGGAACTCGACTCCATATTGGCCTTTACATCCAACATACCCACCCCCTCAAGATCAGTCTTTAATGATGCATCATTTAGCAAGCGAGATTCCACCGTACGACCCTACTAGACCGCCACCACCATTTCACACTCATGCAAAACCTTATCGGCCACGAGAGCTGATAAATGTTCCCACAACGGGTAAGCGTGTATAAGGAACATAATAAATACTCCATTTTTTTTTTTTTTAGTGTGATGCAAAAGCTCAGGTTATTTCTGGTAGTGGCTGCACAAAACACACATATACCTGTCTGGCAGCAATGATCAAAGTTGGGGGAGCTCATGCTTGTAACATTATTATAGAGAGTCACGTAGTAGCAATAGTTTGTAGAGGTTTCTGATGGCATTTATTATTACTGGACTATTACTAGTTATTTATTATTAATATTATAATTTATTACTAACAGGGCCGTAACTAGGGATGGTGAAGGCTCACACCAATGGGTGCAGGCGAGGATCAGCATAAAATCGGTTGTAATAATTCACAGGTGGGGGAGAGGCTTGTAGGTGCACTCTGGATGGTTCTACTAGGAGTGCAAGATCATCCAGCTGTGATTCTGCTTACTAGTAAACCTGATTTGCACCAATTTCACCAGATGACAAATCTAATGACATTGAATTGAAAATGGGAATAAAATTGTGTATTATTTTCTGGCGCCCCTATTAGGAGACCGCGTCTCTCCATAGTGTCATTACCACATTTTGGGAACCACTACTTTAACTTGTTTAGTCATTTTTATTTTCCATTGTATACCACTATTGCACTACCATACAAGATGTAGACTCCTCGTACATGCAGTTGAAATATTAATGAAGATAGTTTTGTGACAATCAATGACTTCAATGTCGGAAGTTTTCACAAGTTTCAAAATTAGAAGTCTTCAGAGAGTTGAAAATAGATAAAAAAAACTTATGTTTTTTTTTTTCTTGAATCTATTATGTACATCATATGTATATCTAGTTTATTCGCTAGACGTTTTATATAATATTGGAATAATGTTACATAAATCATTATTTATGTTTAGACCCCACAGTGGTAATGCATTGGCCTAATATGTCTTTAATCCAAGTTTGACTTTTACTGTTACCCCCCGCCCCCCCACAAAAAAAAATAAAACCATCATCACTTGACTACTCACTGTATTCGAATAGTAGGCCTTGGGATGTTTGGAGTCCTTGGGTAAATGACAGACCACTTCCCTGTGGAGGTGTAATTGTAACACATTTGTTAATACGAAAAGTATGAAATTATGCGATGAAGTTGGGAAGGCTGGTCACCGAATGCAACACTGTAATCCCAGATGGGGCACTGGATCAGTGCAACCAACTGCCAGAGCAGAGGCAGTTGGGGGTGGGGAGGGATTGATCAAGTATGACACACAAAAGTGCACGCTCGCATGGATGCTAGAGCCGTGTTCAGGTGCATTTTTTGAGGTCCGAGCCTGAAGATCTACAATTTGAGCCTGCAATATGTTATGGGAATGTGAGCCCGTAGTTTCAAATAGAATCCCTTGACATATTTTTTAAATTTTAAAAATCTTGCTAAACTACACTATTTCATTTCCTTCGCATTTTCATATACGTGTATTTTTACAATCTGCAAAAACGAATCACCCGGCTGTATTCTTGGGAGAATTTTGACGTAGAAAAATCAGTTTTCAGTTTCTGTTGCATCCGTCTAATGAGCCTGGGCCTGCCTGAGCCCAAAAACTAGTATGAAATGTAGAGCCTGTCTCACCTATAGTGGATGCCATCGTCCAACACATTGATCTGTCATGCCATTAATAAAGGGTTCATCTCCCAGTGGTGTCATGTCGTAGAACGTGTGTTGTTTTTCTACTTACTGTACCTTTTTGGTGCAGAATGACCATTGCTGTCCTTGCACCATAAAAATGCAACCAGCCAACCGTCTACTCGCTGTAGTCTGAGGTTGATTCTTTAATAAACTGTATGTCCCAATACAGCATGACCTTTGTTGCTCTTGCTCCAGAAAAATATGTGCTTGTGTTTTATTTATGTAACACAAACGTATCAGGTTACCATACTGTCATGTAAATCGTTACGATGATGGAGCAGTGTTGCATAATCACCAACCTCGGGTGAGTGTGAAATGATAGCATAAAATATTTTTGCAAAAATTTCATATAAAAATCTCGATTTTAAGTGTTGGGCTCAGAGACCTACGCAGGACAGCCTTAATAGATCATATCATATCGAAAAGTTGATTGAAAAGTAGGGAATTAAATTGTGCTCATCTTCGTTTGGGTCGTTTTCTTCCTCCATTTCGTAGAAATTGTATTTTTTCTTCGGCTTTCCTTGACTATGTATTTATTGCAATGAAAATCTTAGTCTAATCAAATGTTTTGTTCCTCAATGCAGATCGCATTCATTCAACTAGTCAAAACGAGGATGGAATGGTGTCTTCTTCGAGTTCGTCGCAAACAAAAGTCGCGCCGCTCAAGGAGAAAAATAGAGAGTCCCCGAACAAACGTCTCATGGCCTATTGCCGTTCTACTCCTGGCTGTGTCCTAAAGTTAACCGGTATTCCAAAGCATCTCAATGCGGTTCAACATTTGAGTGCCCATTTCCAAAAGTTCGGGAAAGTCGAAAGTATTTTGGTACGTATGTGCTTTTGGTGTGCTCTTTATCAAAAGAATGCTGCATTCACATAAAGTAATTTGCTTCTGAAGGCAAGAGCAGCGTTCTCGTGGTCTGTAAAGCTCCTTGGTAACTCCTTATTTTACTGCAATTTACCTGCAATTGGAACATAATCGATATGAAAATTTGTTCATAACTTTCAATCTGTTTTCGAGCCTCACTGTCTGATCACCAAAATTAACACCAGTGTAATAAATATCATAAAAAAAACACCATCAAAAAGTTTTAAGTTTTGGGTTACTGTACTGTGCATCCTTCAGTTTGTCCTTCTTAGTTGATAGTGGTGCAGCGAAGGTGTAGTATGGTTTTGTGCCCATTTTCATTAGTCCTCATAAGGGTTCGGTTCTTAGAAAATTTTTAAAAGAAGGCTTGTTTACTTTGGAGAAAGAGCAGGAACTCTGAACAGCTGTTTTGACATAATGGATTTGTGTTTAATTTTGGGCTGTGGCAACACTGAATCAGCTGATGCTTTAGAAAAGCCTTACGGTGGTGTAATGTTAAATGCACCTGGACAACCTAGAATTGTCCGAGAATTTGAAATCGTCCCTAAAGGTCGGGGGAAAATAAGGTTTTGTGGTCAACCCTGGAAAAGTAAGGGAAAACCTTCTTAACTTCTGTGTTGAATAACTAAACCTCCCACGAGTGTGGAGCCAGTGGGCTTCACCCACTGGTTAGGCCAGTTTTGAATCTTTCTCCTCCTCGAAGGTGATCTAGATACAGGTGTCTACTGCGTTCAAAATTCCGACTGTCAGTGCAAGATTTGCGTTTGGATCGGTTAATGTTGCGAAAACATATCTTCAACGTATCTAATCCAGCAGTCGAAGGGGAGAAGGTCTCTAATCTTCGTTTCAATACGGCGCATGTAAATATCTGCAAGCAAGGGTTAGCCAAGGCTGTCTGTTTGAAAAACTGATTTTGGTACGAAAAAACTGAATTGTTTATACACAGATTGGTGAGATGCAAGAGATCTTAAATTTCAAAATCCAAGTAATGGAACTCCCTTATATGGTTGGCCAAAGTATCAAGAGCTGTCTTAATCGGAACAGACGCGAATAAACTTTTCACGTCAAAAGAAATGATTTTTGAAGAAAAGGTGGTGCAGTTTTTAAGACGTGTGGTGAATTCAAACGAGTTTTTTGACTGTGAAGGTGTTTTGGAGTAGAAGGGAAAACCAATGCACCAGATTTTTTGAAAGAGCATAGGTGACCGTGTTGATGTTTGAAACAATCAGCCAAAACGGCATGTTGGTTTTATGTATTTTTGGTAGAGCGTAAAGACATGTGACGTTATCTATGAACGGGGTAATAACTTTCTTAATGCGAGCATCAATAACGGAACTATTGTGAATGGCTTTCTTGGTTCTTTGCATCTGAACCGCCATCGGATGTTTTTAAACAATTGTATAAGGACCATCTTTTAACAATTTATCTACACCCTCAATGTATTGTTGACAGTCAGTTAGCACCAGTTGTCCACCTTTGTCTACTTTGGTAATTATTAAGTCCTTTTTGCTATGTAGGCTATGCAATTCACGTAATTTCAATGAAGTTTCACCCTTACGTCCAATAATTTTAATATGTAGAACTTGATGCTGGTTGCTCACCCCTCGAGGTAAAAAATTTCACACTCGTGTCTCATAATAATCCTAAAAATAGACTGTTGGATTTATTGTTACTATACGTCCTGTTTTTGGTTCATATTAGTGAGTTGTTTTCTAAGTTTCTTTGCGCTTTTCGAAATGAACAGCCGCTTGCTCATGTTTCGTATAATGAACTTCATGAATTGCTAATGAAGATGTTAAGAAATTTTGTGAAACCAGATATGGCAATACTCGCAAAATAATATTTATAGTTCCATGCATTGGAGTTTGTATAGCAAGTGTAACAGTGCCGTTACTGTTTCTGCATTAAAAAATTCAAATTAGCTACTGACTAGGAATTTTGTCTCCCTTTTGGTCCCTTTTTTTTTAAAGAAAAAGAATTCTGGTCCTTTTTTGTCTCTTTATTACCTAGGAACAAAGCTAAAATTTGTTGTGAGCCCTGCTAGTACACATGTCATCAGCTTTAACTAAATTTGAGAAAGAATCGTGTTTATCGTCGTCTTTTTTAGTAAGCATCTCTCAAAATTGAAACTCACTTGTCGATATGCTAAACGTAAAAATTAGAGTTTGTAAAGGAAATACTGATCGGAAGGGATTTTTTTTTTTTATACCAAAAGAAAAAGTATATAAAAAAAACTTTAAAAAATTTCTATTAAAAAATTCTTGTCATTTTCTATTAGTCGCTATTGCTGTATTCTTGTATTTAATCATTTGCGAAAATTTTTACAATTTCAGACGAATATTGATAGTGATCCACATTCAGCTTTGGTGTATTTTACGAAGCCAAGTGAAGCAGCAGCTGCATGCAGATATAAAGGGGGTATCTTTGGAAACAAGCTTATTAAAGTGTCTTTGTACGAAAAATCTCCGGAGAAACCAACTTGTTCAGAAACCGCTTCTTCCAGTTCAACTAGTATTGAGAGCTTACCACAAACCTCAACTAAACCTAATGAAGTTAAACCAACAGCAAACGAACCAGTTTCCACAAAAGTAAGCACTGAATTTGCATGCATTCTGTGCATCATTATATTTTGATTATTAACTATTTGCCGTTATTGAAGGGCTCTCTGTAAACACCGTAGCGTAAAGCAGTGTTCTCTGAAGTTTTCTGATCATGAGCCCTTAAGACACAAAAATTAATAATGCTGACGCCCTTATAGGTACTAGATGCAAAATGTGGTTCTTTGAGTCTTTGTTCGAAAGTTATTTATGTGAATCAGAACTTTACTTTGTGCCTGCTATATAAATGTAGCAATATATCCACAAAGACTCGTTGTCTGCCCCCTTCAAAAGTATGGAATAGTGTGGATGTTATTAATTTCTCGTCTGTTTAGTAATGCTCATGATCTTGTAATTTACGAATGCAGGCTAATATTCCTTCCTCTTTATTATTATTTTTTATCTCGTCTCTTGAACTGCCCCCAAGAATTGATTCACATATGCCACCGATCTAAAGGCTGAATTTTACCACACTGAAATCGTGGAGAGATGTCGTTCCTGGTGACATTGTGGAACCCTTTACCGTTTCACTGTGGCCTTGTAACCCAAGTTTGATTCCTTTAAAAACAGTGATTTAGGTCCCTTTGCAAACCGCATCCTCTATCCCAGCAGTTATAAGTGCTGTCTTCAATGGGACTTACCTCGACTTTCAGGCAGCGTGGTGACTTACCTCGACTT
>QLNU02015003.1:23070180-23083890 GCA_006491805.2 Dysdera silvatica | reverse complement strand
TTTTTTTTTTTTAGTAGCAAAAAATGTTTAGTTCAAAAAATCACCTACAAATGGTGCTGAAAACTCCAAAAGACAATGGACAGGACAACTGTGCATTCCATCGATTTATTATTGCAACAGTTGTTCAATATGACCTCCAAAACTTTGTATGACAGAACTAAGGCGAACAAGACATGTGGACATTTCTCGTCTTCAGTTGTTTCACTGTACGAAATTTTCGCAACGCAGTGGCTTCTAATTCAACATTCAGGTAGAAGAACTTCATAAGCAACGCTTGATCTGGCAACGATGACATTCGCAAATTATGCAGTATTGTTTTATTTGAATGAACAGTTCACGTTCATCCGGGTCTTTTAATTGCAAGCCTGCATTGCATGCTTCTGCTGAATACCTTGCACCATCTGCAGGTGACTTTTAAACTAAATATTTTTTGTGGTTAAAAAAAAATCCGATTTTCTAGAAATCCTTTTGTGTAAACCCACTTCTTTATCATTATTTGTTCCTTTTTCTTTTCTTTAATTTTTTAAAGTTTTTACGAACTTTTTATGCACTGTGTGTGTGTATATATATAGCCCCCACAATTGTCCTCAGCCAAGAAACTGCCACTCAACAGAGCACCGCTTTGAAGCAGCCTGGGTAGCAGTCACCCCATAGGAAGGTGACACAAAGAGTCCCGCCTTAGTGCAGGAATTTCGGATGTGGTTGCCGAAGGTCGGAATTTTCTTTAAACTGTAAGTCCAGCTTGACAAGCCCTCTGGCCAGCATGGTGAACTTAAGTCCGCTGTATTTCTTAACCATACTATGTGTATGTGCTATAACGGAGAGACCTCCATCCTCCAGTGCATTGAAAATGGTTGATAATGTATATAAAGGGGGTCAAAGAGCTCTAATTTGTGGTTTGGTGGGCTAAAAGAAATAAAAAATAACTTCATTGTCATGGCCTAAGTCAATGCAAGGATGGGAGCTAACTTTAATATTTCCACCCTGTAGTGGCACAGTGTGGTAATGCGTTCACCTAATGCACCGTTAATCCGTGTTAAGCAGTGCAAAGAATGCTTACTCAGAGATCTCATAAAGATCACACTGCTCACTGTAGTCCGTGGTTTGGTTCCCTAGGCCTTAAGAGGTTTGGATTCCTCGGAAAACAGTAGGTGCCGACACAGCATGATCATTGTAGTCCTTAAGCCATAGAACCATAAACACAGAAACAAACTAATATTTCCTTGGCTACATAGTTGTCACTGCCACATTGGCAACACTATCTGGTATCGCACATGAACTGCATCGGTTGTGTCGTTCTAGTGTTGGTAGTGCATGTTCACCAAATCAATAGCTAATTAACCCTGTTAAAAACTATCACTTTTACATAGAATTGATTACTACTTCACATACAGTACGTCATAAATTAGCTCAAATGCAGCTTTATTTGTTTCCCAGTTGGTAGCTAGGGAACATCCATGAATTCGTATGGAAATATGGAAACTTCCATAACCCAAACTAACCGCAGAGCCCACTAGTCCAGCTTGATGATTTCTTTCAGTGAATATGTGTGTACCTTCGATTCTGTCTCTTTTTTTGGAAATACAGTAATTGCTCTGTCAATAACATTCTAATTTATGGCTGTTTTTGTTTAACAACAATATTTTACGATACTGGTAAATTCTTCGTATAATTGCACACATTCCTATTAATAACTTTTACTATTTAACGATTTTTTTTCCATCCATTGAAAGTTATAAGATTACTATACAGTAGAAACCTGATTTATCCGGACGTCTTTTTGAAACAAGCTCCTCTGTGTGGAAGAGGAGAGGTAGAGTGTGAGAGGGGAACGGCTCCCATGGTAATGGAAGCCTCTTCCACATGGTATGTGCCAGCCGGTCGGAAGGTTCTTATGTAGTTTAAAATCTTTGAGGCATCATATTTTTTTTTTACATACATGCAGTATGTTTAATGTACATTAATAAAGTTGTTATACCATTTAATTTTTTTTTTTTCAATTTTTCCTGGTTTTCGGTTTCTATTTATTTTAATAGTATTCGCATTATTGATTTTACTCATCTGGATGTCTTGGTCCCTACTTCAGTTCTGGGCCTGGGCGGGTTGTGCAGTGTGGTAACGCGGTTCACCTAGTGTGCCTTTAATCTTGATTCGACTCCCAACAAGAATACTTTCAGAGATCTCATAAAGATTGCACTGCTTACTGTAGTCTAGGGTTTGGTTCCTTTAGTTCGGTGAGGCTCAGATTCGTGAACAGGTGTAGGTCCCAACGTAGCATGACCATTATAATCTTCGAGCCATAAAAGCAAAAACAAAAACCAATTTGTCCGTATAGTCGTGTTTCTACTGTACTTACTTTATGTGAAAAGTATTGATAATGTTGCAGTTCCTAAATTGTGGACTTCTTGTTTATTTTTTTAGATGTTACTCAATAAATTAAGTATATGTACAAATCCAGCCCAGTGTAAAGAGTATAAGAAAGTATGCCTTTTTTAATTTCTCTATTAAATGTTCTCCCTTTTTTAAACTCTTTATCTGATAATGTTTCAAAATAAAAAAATTTCTTACCCTTTTTATAACTGTTGTATGATTAGTTGCTCAACGAAGTGATGGAAAAGACTCAAAAGTTGCAATCAGAAATGAAGAGTGGAAAAGACATCCCGAAGAAATTACCCGATTCTCCCAGTAACCCCAGTCCCGAAAAGAAAACGGAGGTAATTAGTGAAGTATTGTTTATTAATTTTTAGCCAGTTTTACTGTATACCTGTGTATTAACCAGCATGCCGGATAATTTCGGAGGCACCAGATATTAGAATTTAAACAGCTAGTCGCACCCTCCAAGCCGGATAAAGTCCTGCAAGTGCCGTTTTTCACTTTCCGATACCATATGCTGTATTTAACATGTACACAGTTGCGAATATTTTAACTGAAAACGTCTCTTATAGCAGTATAGTATCTTAGCAGTTGACTTTGAATTTCAAATACGTTTGAAATGTAGAACTCACAAAATGAACTTGTTACAAAATATTTACTTACAAATTAATTTAAGTAGTGATGCCTCAACTATATGTATATAAGTGTAAATGCGGTAATGAATGTACACTCTGTCTACCATGAGGACTTCTCTCACTGTTAAGTGTATGCATGCATGTATGTCTGTTGCCATAGGAACAAGACATTGATCCCTTTACAATACATGGGATGCTAAAATGGGAATGCATTTCTTCAAGCACCCCACATTGCGAATGGGCTATTGTCTGTTTCTGTGGC
The DNA here is from genome assembly GCA_006491805.2 of Dysdera silvatica. NCBI lineage: Eukaryota > Metazoa > Arthropoda > Arachnida > Araneae > Dysderidae > Dysdera > Dysdera silvatica. The sequence goes on along the minus strand of QLNU02015003.1, from coordinate 23,080,620 downwards.
AATAGACAAGAGCGGGAGTTCTCCTGGTATGCAGACTACACCATAGGTCCATCTCAGTGACACCAATACTCCAGGAAGCTTCTTCCTTTAACACATTATCACGACGTATAGGCATGGTTGGGCAACTAAAGAGTTCTATGGAAATACCACTCATGGAATACAAGAACCTGCCAGGAACTGTGGCCACAGCCTCAATTTTAAAGCGTATAATGTTTTCTGGCATAAGTTGAACCTCCCCCATTTTTACAACATGCCAACTAATAGACAAGAGCACAGCATGATATTAACATTAATAAAAGTTTTGCCACTGGTCAGAACGTAGAAGACGAGGAGATGGGGTGGGTACAAATATATGCTCCCTTCTATTCTATTCGAAATGGAGTTAATACAACATAAAAGTAAAAACAAAGTGGTTAAAGGTGCATGTGATTTGCCTTTCTAAATTCAAGGGTATTTTTTTTACTTTTCTGTGTAGGGTGAAACGCAGTCGATTACCAATGAAGTAGATTCTAGCATTCAAGAAGACAAAGAACAAGAAGAAATATCAGAGGAAATGTCTGAAGAAATTAAATTAAACAAGGTAATTATTTAAAATTTGGTTAGTTCCAATTTGTGTATTAATTTCTAGCCAATATACATATCTAGATTGTAGAGCCTGATTATAACCCCTGCTTTCAAGGTGTGTTCGATTCTGAGTAGGATTGATTGCCTATATTGGGGACTAAGAGATAACAATAGGCCATCTACCCTGTTCCTTGTAACCCATCATGTATTGTTGAGGCATTAAAAAAATACAAATGTCTGTGGTATACGATAATTTTCCTTCACCATTTTTCACACAATGTTGAAACTAATGCTTTGTACTCCTATCACACACTTGAGTTCAAGCCCCAACGGCAGGGCAGTGCTTAGCTAATGCGGGGCCCGGGGCAAAATGTATTTTGGGGGCCCATACAGATACAAGTAAGAAAACAAAACAAAAGAAATGGAATAACTTATGACCACTAGATGGCACGAAATGCGAGATCTGAAGCAAAAATATTTTTGGGGAAATTTTTAATATTACAAAAATTAAAAATTTGAGAATTGCTCTTCATGGGGCCCCAAAAAGCCTGGGACATGGGCCTCGCTCACCCCTGCTTAAGGGCTACCCCATCCAACAGACATGGAATATTTCCAGATGTACTGTGATTTTAAAGTCCAGTTGAACAATTGGTCACCTTAGTCAAATTAAGCAAGTTGATCAGCCTGATCAACTTGCAGAAGTTGAGCTAAGCAGCTGATCAACTTGGCTCTCCAAGTTGATTGAACTAAATGGCATATCAATTTACAGGTCAATCTAAGCCAGTGTTTCCCAGCCTTTTTTCCTTTTAATATTGAAGATGTTTTTACGGAGGTCAATTAGAAAAAAGTATCAAATTTTTTCGTTATTTTTTAGTAAGGATAAGAGGCTGTTGTTGCCACTTTATTATAGTCGTATAGATAATATAATTATTTGTGTTAAAACCAATAAAAAATGATTGTTGCCACTATATTCTGGTGGAATCAATAGTAAGAGTAGCTACATGAAGAAATGTCAATTGTGCTTAATTCTTTACTTTTTTAATTTGGGTTGTCATGGTAACTCGAAAGCATTGGTGTATGCAGGGGGTTATAGAGCTGCAACCCATATTCCTATGTAAAATATACAAAATTTCAGTGCAATGTGTGTGGGTTACAACCTCCATCAACACCCCCCTGTATGCCAATGCCTGAAAGGTGCGAAATGCCAGAGGGCACTTTTCTCTTTTGTTTATTAGTATCGATTCAAATTTTGACACGTATGCACGCCATTTTTTTATTCTGCTTATTTGACTTGGGAAGGGTGGACAGACAAGACTATCCGGCTTTAATTTGAATGTTATTCTTTATTTACCAATGAAAAAATCTTTATAAAAATCTGCAAACAAAAAATCTTCAATGTTGAATACATTTTCAACATTCTAATATTCAGTAACATTGAAATTTTTTTTTTTTTTTCTCACGATACCCTTAGTATTCTAAAATCACATTGGCTAAGTGATATATTTGTGGCACCTTTGAGAATATTTTCCAGCACACAGGTTGTGAAACTTATGAAAGAGAGAGACCACGATAGATCAGCTTGAGGGTTGCTCTGTGCAGTGGATTCTTTCGTCTGTGATTCAGAACGGAAAGATTTTTTTTTTTACACCGAATGTACTTTATAATCCGAACTGAATTCATTAAACTTACCTGATGATACTTTTCATTTCAGATGATGTTTGAAGTGTTTGGAGATGATGATGATGACGATGAAGATAGCGATGATGGAGATCGATCATGGCGCAGATGAGTTTAACTATTGTGATGCATCTGAACTTTTTTTCCCCATTGTGATTGTTTTTGACGATTATAAGCGTTTTGTTTTTATTAATTTGTTTAGTATTGGTTTGAATATTTGTTACCGAAATATCAATAAAAATAATGAGTCAAATTCTGAGTGAAAGAACTCATCGTTTCTGTTAGTTTGCAAAATTATGTATTATTTGATAGCTGCTAACCACATATTTAAAAAAAATATATATATATATTTTTTATTTTTATTTTTTTGCACACAGTCTATATTTAAAACTTAAGTTGCAAACTTTAAATTACTTCGTGCACATGACGTGACATCTGTCAATCGATTGAAAAATGCATAATGACATTGTACATGATGTCAGATCTTCGTTTGACATTATGTTTGTAAGAGACGTATAACATCCCATAATGCATTGATTTCAGAACCAGCGAATTGTATAAAAAACATCATTAAGCTGCTATGTTTTAAAATATTCTTATTAAAAATTGACTACTTTATTCTATGTTTACTTTGATTACAGTGCAATTGCTGATGGAGAAGCCATTTTATATATATATATATATATACAGACTGAAGAGCCAAAACATTATGACTACTTACCTAATAGTGTGTTGCTCCACCTTTGGCACACAAAACATCTGCAATACCCACCTTGTCAAGGGTGTTATAGGTGTTTGATAGTTGGTTGGAGACAGATGGTACCAGATGTGCAAGCAGCTGTCACACAATTCTAGGATAGTCTGGGTCAGTGAATTTTGAGCTCTGAGCTTCCATTGCATTATATCCCAAATGTTCTCTGAGATTAAGGTCCGGTGAATTAGGTAGCCAGGACATCAGCTGAAATTCATCTGCATTCTTCTCGAACCATTGTAGTACATTCTGGATTTGTGACAGGAAGCGTTGTCCTGTTGGAAGACTCCATTCCTGATGGGGAGGGTGGTAAACAGAAACCATGTAAGGATGCAACTGGTCCGCAATGATGCTGCGATAGTCAACAGCTTTCATTGTGTGTTCTACTATAATCAACAGTCCCAGAGACCTCCGTGTAAGATTGTCTCCCAAACTCTAATACCGCCACCACTGGCCTGTTTATAGCCTGCGATACATATATCGAGGAACTGTTTGCCTGGAGGACGGCATAGCTTTGATGCTGTTATCGGTGTGATGAAGGGGAAAACACGATTCATCCAACCAGGCAACTCTGTTCCATCGTTCTGTATGATGTTCCCGAGCCAATTGTAGTCGTTAATGGTGGTGATCGGTTAACGGAGGCACATGAGAGGGCCGTCTGCTGGAGAGTCCAATATGAAATAGAGTCTGCTGAACTATACTCTCAGAAACACTTATAGTTAGACCGGCATTATAATCGGTTGTCACTGATTTTGCTTCACCAAGCAGGACAGCCTCCGACATCCAGTGTTGTTAATGATACATACATGTCCGACGCCTTACCATCTTCTCGTAATTTCGCTGTCATTCATCCACTTTGCATAGGTTCTAATGATGGCCGCTTACAAACACCCAATGAGCCATGCAGTATATATCATGAAATAACTCGTTCCGAGCTGTTGAACCGTTGCAATCTGCCCTCTACCAAACTCATATCAGCAGCCCTATCCATCACACACGAACATAATCAAGAGAATTATGCCTCAAAATCAACCCATAGCCATTAAGAATCCTTCTCACGTGCCCTCCATGTTATCCAGGCGAGCCCATTAACACACTTTGGGGGTGATCATATTTTGGCTGTTCAGTATGTATATATATATATGTGGTCGAATTCAATTACAACAAATGTTATGGGACTGGAGGATTTCCTTCACTATGACTGTTATTTGATATACAGTGGAACCTGGTAAAGTGATCACCTTTATAAATTGACCACCTGAATACAATGATCACTTTTTATAGAGAGAGCTGGTAGGGACTTAGTTATGTCTCTACCAAAATCTGTCGTGTATAGTGTTCACCTTTCTATAGTGACCATTGCAGTCCAGTTTCCAAGATGGGCACTTCAGGCAGGTTCAGTGGAACCTGGAGAATTGACTACCTTGGTATATTTTATATAAATCGAACACTACGCAGATTAAATTAAACAACAATATAAATCAACGTTTATTGGCGTAGTGATACTAGGCGAATAAACGTTGATTTATATTCTTTGATACCTTGGCAAAGTAACCACTTTTTATAAATAAGAGAACTAGTAGGGACTTAGTCTTTTGTATACCAAAGTCTGTCGTGAATAGTGACTATCTGTCTATGATGACCATCGCAGTCCAGTCCCAAAGGTGGTCACTTCAGGCAGGTTCTGCTGTAACAATTTATCAAACACCATTCTTTTGTATTGCCCGTTACAGTCAATGTGCATAATTTATAAATCAATATATTCAGTGAAGCACACAATTTTTTGGAAATTTTAAAAGAAGTTATTTAACATAGCACTTGTTCCCATACTTTATCTTGACCAGTAGTTCTCAAACTTTCAATCCCATGGAACTCTTTTCTTGTTGCGTTCCTAGCCACAGAACCCTTTTCTTGTCACACACCTAGCCACGGAACCCTTTTCTTGTCACATATCTGGCCACGGAACCCTTTTCTTGTCACATACCTAGCCACGGAATCCTTTTCTTGTCACATGCCTGGCAACAGAATCCTTTTCTTGTCACATGCCTGGCAACAGAACCCTTGTGACATGCTTGGCCACGGAACTCTTTTCTTGTCATGGCCATAGAACCCTTCTCTTGTCATATGCTTAACTATGCAACCCATCTATAAATAGTATTTAAAGAAAACTTAAAGGGCTATTATTTCTCACTGCTTGAACCTAAATATAAAAAAAAAACCCTATAAACCTATAATAAACAAATATCTTCCCTGTTGTCGCTAGATATTCATTATGGTTAGTCACCTCTAAGACAGGGTTGTCCAACATACAGCCCGTGGGCCACAATCCAGCCTGCCAACAACTGTTTAGAATAAAAAAAATATTCCCAAAACAAAACAAAAAATTTCCAGGAATAAGTTAAAACCACAAGAGGCTCCCTTTCCACATCGTAGGTGAACAAAGAAATAGCCAAAAGAAACTTTTTTTTTTTTACAGAAATTGCTGAGAAACTGCTGGTCCCAAAATCTATGGAAATTTTATAATATAAATATAAAACTACTTATAGTTGACGTTAAACGCGGTATTATTACTCGTCTTTATTGTTTTAGAGGAGTATTACTGCCAAACGTGTTTCTTCCTTTTGTGTTACACAATTCAGTGCGTCACTTTCACTCACTATTGCCTTAAAAGTGTGGGTTTTGAGTGCGTTGGGGAACACATGTGCGTATGGCAACATCGCTTAAAAAGTCATTGTATGTAACATCATATTTGTTTTGTACTTTTGGGCTGTGTATATTTTTAGAACATTGTAAACAAGCATTTAAAAACGTGTTTGTGGATGAAATTTGTAAAAACATAAATAAATGCGTGTTAAAATTGTAAATTTGTTCTAAATTCTTTCTGCTTTGTCTTTTCTTTTCTACATGATCTTGTTTTTCACCATCCTCTTGATCAGTGGCGTAGCATGGGTTGCCAGCGCCCGGGGCAAATTAGGTATCGCGTCCTCTAAAACAGGGGAAGTACTCCCATCCATCAGCTCAATGTTGAAATTTTATACCCAGGGGTTTTGCCCCAATGGCACCCCCTATGCTACGCCACATCTCTTTATTTCATTCTGTGTTGGCCCTGCAGTAATAATGCATTCCCCAAGCCTGCCGTCAATCCATGACACCTAATTGTGCCAGCAAAAAAAAAGAGAGAGAGAGAGCACTTACAGACCAACCGCTGACTGTAGGCAAGGGGTTAGTTCCTCGGAAAACTGGAGGTCCCGACTCATCATTACCTGTGCTGTATCTGCACTGTGAAAGACAGAAATTTTGTTGTACAGCTGTACAGAAAGTCAAGACGTTTATGCGCCATGCAGAAAATGTAGGTTTGACTGCGATTGTACCGCATCATATTATGAGGTTTAATCTTTTAGATCACATAGGTTCAGGGCCCTTTGCGTAAGTCTTGACACAGCATGATTTAAATTGTCCTTGTCTCATGTAAACAGGGTTCCCACGCATCAGGAGAGAGCCTGAAATTGTCAAGAAATTTGAAATCATTCTTAAAAGTTGGCAGGGGGTAACCAGATTTTTTGATCCAACCTGAGAAAGTAAGGGAAAACTTCCCTAACGTCTGTCCCAAACAGCTAAATTTCATGCGAATGTGAAACTCTTTTTTTTCTTCCTGAAATCGAATTTCAATTCTATGTTTTGTTTGATATTAGTTAGTGAATTTTTTTATTCAAGGTGAGTATAGGAACCCTCAAAGTGCAAACGAAGAATTACTCCCTAAATATATAACAGGGCTGTTTCTACCATTAGACCAGACTAGGCAACTGACTAAGGTGGCAAAATGGCGTAAAAAGTTTAATTTTAAATCAAAGAAAAAATTGAGCAAATGTGGAGGAAAAATGGAAAAATTAAAACATCCAATTGTTCTCAAAAGCATACGGAACAATTATATCTGTAAGTCTTTACTTTGACGAATGTAAAAATGTTTGATGTGTTTCATTGTTTAATTTTGCACACGGATTCTTTTATATCTAATATATTTAAGCCTTCTAGCTCTGATAATACAACGTTGTGTTTTAAAATATTACTCCCTTAATGTCTCAGTTTTCAAAAATATAAAATGTTGAAATTAAACAATTATATTTGCATACAAAAGGTTAAACACTAGTAAAAAAAGCAAACGAAAAAGCTCGCTCAAGCTTTCGGACACGTCAGCAGTAGTCTTTCGTCAGGAGTGATGACGAATTATTAATTAATGACGATGTTATGTTTCTGTCTCTTTTTTATACTTGAAATTTCTGGAAAACCCTTCATCAGAGTAGTCCCGCAGAATGGGAAAACCCAATGAGAACCAATGGGAGGCCTCCAATAGAATCATGGAAAAACCCAATGGGAACCAATGAGAAACCTACACTGCGGGTTACCTAATGTTGGGGATGTCCCATACATTTCAGAGTAAGAGTTGTTTATAAGTTTCTGGAAGTGGTTGTGATGTATTAATGGCTTTCCCGTGTAGTTTGTAAGTTTCCCAAGATTCTAAGAAGAGTCTACTATTCTTGTTTGTGATGTGACGGTGTAGTATTTTTGTTGAGTCCCAGTCGGGTTCGTGTCCGTGTTGTAAAGCGTGTTCTGCCAGACGTGAGGCTATGTCTCCTTTCGCGAGTGCTTGTTTGTGTTCTTTTTTTCTTGTTTTGATCATTCTTTTTGTTTGTCCTATGTAATGTTTGTTGCAGTCTTTGCATGGTATTTGGTATATGGCGCCTGTGAGATCTTCTGGTGGAACTGGGTCTTTAACTTTTGTAAGTTGTTTGCGAAGTGTTGTGACAGGGGAATAGAATGTTTTGATATTTGCCTCTTTAAGGATGCGAGAGATTGTTTCGGAAATGCCGTGAATATATGGAATAGATATGCGGGTGTGAGATGTATTGTTTAAAGATGTACTATTGGGTCTACAGTTTCTGAGAATGAATCGTTTAGGGTATCCATTATTTTTAAGTGCCGTGTGTATATATATAAATATAATAGTAATATAACATGTATAAGTATAAAAAGAGACAGAAACATAACATCGTCATTACTCCTGATGAAGGACTGCTGCTGATGCGTCCGAAAGCTTGAGTGATCTTTTTCATTGCTATTTTACCAGTGTTTAACCTTTTGTATGTAAACGTTTAGTTGTTAATATATAAAGCGAAATCAAACCTGTTATTGAGATTTTTGGCACTGCTTATTATTAACAAACCTGTCAATATCAGGTCTTATTTTTGATGCAACCCTAAGAGTTTTCAAGGCGGCCATCATTTATTCTGGTCCCAACTTTTGAGTTTACTAACTTCATTCTTGAAGTAAAGGTCTGTTCGCAGACGCATACGCAGAGAGTGTTGATGGAGGTTCATTGCAATGAAATTATATATATATATATATATATATATATATATAGCTTCCAACCCTCTGTGGTAAGCCTGCACCCCCCCTTATAAACTTTCTGAGTACGCCTATGCGCAGATGTAAGTGCTTACGAATAGCAGCAGTTTCAGAACATACAGTAGATGGTTGGGAAGACGTTCTTATCGACATATTTAGAATTCAACGAGTCCTAAGTTGAATTCCTTTAAAATCACTGTTGCACTGCAAATCAATAAAACTACTCCTAATATCCATATACGCTAGAAAACTAAAGTAAAACACGACTGAGGGAAGACCGCGTATTACTTTAGTTCTCTAACGTTTTAAGATATTTATTACGAAGTGTGAAAATGTGAATGGAATAAAATACATAGATTTAAGGCTCAGAGGGAGCGAGGAGCGTTATTTTATGTGAAATAATTTGTATTCATCAATTATTTTTGCAGTATCTATTTCGCCCGAAATTTTTTGTTCTACGTGTAGTATAGCCATATTGTTCAACCTATGCTCTCCCATCCTACCCCTTAAATGGTTTTTAACGTATTTTAAAACTGACAAAGATCTTTCACTTGATTCATTTGATATCGGTCTTGTTAAAAATATTTTCGAAATAATCTCTACATGAGGAAAAGTTCCACTCCCTTTATACACTTCGAACTATTATTCAATAGCATTTCTGGCTATTTATTTATCAACACTTCTGATTATTTATTTATCAGTTTCTTACGTTCTTATTATTTCTCCTTTCATAACAACATATATTAATATTCTTTTGTAAATGTTCTTGCGAACTTCCCTTATCATTTATAACTTTTTAATATCACTTAGTATCACGCCTTTAAATATCATTTTTTCCTTCTTTAGTCTATATAATTATTAATTTTCGTAACTTCTGCAAAAATAGAATAAACAGTACTTACAATTCGATTAGATTCTCGACGTCCTAATATGTATATCCAAGCGATAAATACTGATAGATGCTTCAATAATAATGATGCACCAATAATCCCATTGATTGACTATATGCACCCAATAATACGCAAACAGTTTCTTTTTTTTTTTTTAAGTTTTATTTATTATGTGATACGAATTATTTCTTTAAAATAATAATATTTCAAAAGGAATTTTAGAAAAATGAATACAGTCGTAACAAGATATAATCACTCACCTTTGAAGGTTCATTCAGAAGATCCGATTTTCGCGCGGAAATATTGTTTAAACAACAACAATTTTCTCGTCAAATTACCATTTAACTTGGTTGGTTGATTGTATTTTTATGGCGAAAGGACAGCAAGGGCCATTCTGCACCAACCAAGGTGAAACCGTACATACAATTATTACCTTTTAGTATTCTCGCACTCAAGTGCATGTGTATGTATATGGATTAAGTATGCAGGCATGTGCCTAGAGGTGAAATTAAAATCGTTCTCCTCCTCAGCTTTTTATAAGAAAAATGGCGTTGTTGAGAACAGGGTTTCCGCCATTATAATTTAATTCTAATTTCGCTTATTTAATTATACACGGATTTAATACTTTATATGACGGTAGATGGCGCTGTTTGGAGAAAAATTGCACTTAATAAGGAATTCTATTTAATTTTTTTTATGAAATGACTTCGTCCTTATTTTTGCTTGCTTAATAATGTAAAGATTGCTAAAACAGAATAATAGTTATAAAATAAACAAAATATTTTGTAATAAATTTATACATAATTGTTTAAAAAAATATTATAATAATTATAAAGATTATTAGAAGAGCTCGCTGGTGTCCGAGCTGGTCCGTTAGATGGGAGCACGAGACTCTTAACGTATCGTGTCTTCCATTCCACGGTCTGGTGAAGGCTCTTTTTTTTTTTTTTTTTAAAGTCTTCACCAGACTGTGACCACCAGAAACGATAGGTTTAGAGTCTCATGCTCAAAAAAAAGACTTAAAAAAATAAAAAAAAAATTTTGTAATAACATTGAAGAAATAGCGAAAATTTGGCATAATAACTGACAAATAATAGTAAAATGTTAGTACATAACATAAAATTCCATAAGTAGCATTATTTGTCCGTATAAATA
>QLNU02015003.1:23043660-23059155 GCA_006491805.2 Dysdera silvatica | reverse complement strand
TATACGATGTATAAAACGAGAAAAGCAGTCATTAGAAAAAATGTTCCATAAAAATCCTCATTTTACGTTAGGTGAGAATTTTTCCAATTCACTCTCGCCATTGACGCACGCAGAAGGGAGGGTGTGATAAAGGGTCATGGCCCACTTGCAGTGGCGTGCGGTCCATAGAAGCATTGCTTGCCTAACATCAATTTAAAGCACACTTTTTCCTTAATTATCTTAATTATAAAAGTTCAGCAAAATTTGTGTTTTGTACCCGAAATTTTGTCCGAGGTCAAATTAACTACTTCGCAATATTTTGTCACTGGATGGCGCCACAGTCTAAGAGTGAGGCTTGTGACATCGGATGAAAAGCAATTTAATTCTTGCTTTCCAGGGGAAAATGTTAACTATAGATTTCCATGGACAGGTAGGTCTTCGTGAGCATTTTGATGTTAACCTATTTTTATTTCCCATTTTATCGTGTTTTTTGCTTGAAATCTGTGAGTTCGTCAAATTAAACCTCAATTAAATTTATAAATACTAATTGTTTTAATTTTTTAAACTGCATAGGCGTGAAATAATTTTAATCTGATAAGCAATCTCTTAAATGTTAACTTTCCGATAATGCTGCCATCTAGTAGATTCGATACGAATTTGTATTTCATTTTGGACAAATTCTAGGTTAGAGTTTTTGGATTATATATATATATATAATTCAAAGATATCGATAACAAAAACATATTGCTTGCCTACAGGAAAATGTCACCGCAGGCCACTGCCCTCTTGGTGTGCAATTTTTTATATGAATATATGTTGTAGTTCTGTAACTCCCTTACAAACTTTCAGCGTAAGCCTAAGGCCCTCGAGAAAACATTTCAATGGTAATATTATAAATCTGTGAGTAATCTCAATTATTTTGGCTAAATTTTTAATTTTATATTAGCCTGCTATTATAAATTGATATTGAATAACCTTAAAATCCAGCTTTAAGTAATAACACTTGCCTTTTTAGGATATTTTCGGTTGATGGATTCGAAAGAAACCCCATTTCCATGATCCATTGGTATTTCCTGTGATCTTCCCTCGAGTTCATCATGTCTTCTGAAAAAGAGATCACACAATCGGAGGAGCATGAAATAACAGACCCTTACCTGCGTACATACGCATACGTGTCTTCATGTAGCATCAAATTCTTCAGTTTCTTAGCGTCATTGAAGTTAGAGCTCCTTGTGTTTTTTTACATGTTTGGTTATATGATGAAGAGTGTGACTTCAGTCACAATGATCATGGATAAGGTCTGTCGAACTGAACTTGGTTATGACGATAACATTTGCACCAACTTAGCAGAAGATGACTTCAAGAATTGGAAGGTAAAAGTGGAAACCACAGCAAATAATTATCATCTTTATCACACACTCATTGGCTTAGGACCCTCAGTGGTACTTGCTTGCTTCCTTGGGCCATGGAGCGACACGCATGGACGGAAGCCACCACTAATAATGGCACTAATAGGTATAAATATTATTAATAAACTAAAGATTGTAATATATGTTAGTTTAGGAATATACACTCCATGAAAACCTTACAAAAGCATGCAACATGGTTTCGTTTGCTGCATACAAAGGCAAATTGTATATTTAACGTGACATTTGATTTGCATACATGCATCTTCATTTCTGATTGAAGATAGTACCAAAAGTCAAATATGCAGTGCGTTTGGTATTTTAGTGGACACTTGATAACAGTGCACTATCGTGAGAAATAATGCCAAATTTGAAAATGAAAATAAAGATACTACAATAAAACAGTATTCTGCAAAGTGGAAGATTAATAATCTTTATTAAATCATTCATAAATGTAACAAAATCAAGATGAGGCTTTCAATCTTGTTTGAAAATTTAATGGACACTTACTGAAATTGGAGTGTTTTATGTACATTAATACGCGAGATATCCTCCGTTTTTGCGTATAACTTTAAAGACACGTGAATCCATTGATTCTATCAATGTTTGTAAATACTTAGGATCGATTTGATACCAAGTTTCCACAATAGCGTCCTTTAAGGCATTAACCGACGTGAATTGCTTCCCATTTGCATATATTTGACGAACAATATAATCCCATACGTTTTCGATAGGATTTAAATCAGGACTACGTGTCGACCAAATCATACTTTTAAACTTTTTTGAATTTATCCATCTTTTGGTGGAGATAGATGCATGGCACGGTGCGTTGTCCTGTTGCAAAATCCAGTTTTCCCCACATATTTATGAGGCATATGGGAGGGCATATTCATTCAAAAGTTCTTGATAGCAGGTGAAATTCATACGACTGCCGATGAAAGCTCCAGGCGTAGTACCGTTGTAGCCAAAGACACTACAAATGGTCACCGACTCTCCTCCTTGAACTCTACAAGAAAAGTATTGCGGCGCTTTCCGTAAATCGTGCCAATAATGTTGAAAAGCATCCGGACCATCTAAGTTGAATTTCTTTTCCTCCGTGAAAAGTACCTGCAACCATTTATCGTTCCACTTCATGAGTCGTCGAGCCTAGTTTAAGTGTTCCTGTTTGTGAACTTGGGTGAGAAGTGGTTTGCCTTTTTTTTTCCGAAAAGATAAATTTTTGGAATTAGAGAGCACATTCCATACTATCCAACGTTTAACTAGGAGCTAACTAAGGTCGTTTCGGACTTTTGCAGCCAACTTTCCTGTGTTACTGGCCTCTCTATTAATGTTCCGCTTATCTCTTTTACTCAGTTTTGGCTTCGCTCTCCGCTTCTTGGGTGGATCCTTTTGGGGTTTCTTTTTGAAAAGGCCCCTATAGCACTCCTTGGACGCTGAATAAGCTGACAAATTTTGAAAATGGATTTTCCATTTCATTTAAAAGCCACAATTTCCTCTTTCTCGAAATCCGTAAGTATTTTCCTTTCTGACATGACTACAAACGCTGCTTTCGCAGACTCAAACCTGTTCACACGGGTATTTATACGAACCTACGCATCGAAAGAATACAATATGCAAATTTTTTAGCGCCTGCACTGCCATCTGTTAGTCAGGAATGATAGTGTCCCTTAAATTAACAAACAACATTTGTTACATAAATTTGCATTTTCCCCATTTATGTGACGATATATTTATATAAAATTTATTTTTCTACAAGACATTATGGTGTCTCGGCATTCTTCAAAAGCCAATTCGTAGTTTTTGTATTTTTTTTAGCATTTACGTAAAAATATCAGGTGTCCACTAAAATACCAAACGCACTGTATATTAATGAATTATGGCTTTGAATCGAAATTAGATATTTATATGTAGCATAAAAAGCCATGGTTATGCACTGCTTGTGGTTGCGTTTGCTTGAAGATTAACGATATTGTTTTTTCAGGAGGAACCCTTGATGGCATTGGTAGCATTCTCTGCGCTTACTTCATGAACAGCAGCGTGAAATACTATCTTATTCCGCCCATCTTCAGTGGCTTTTCTGGTGGATTCATAGCCGTCTTTGCAGTTGTTTATAGTTACGCTTCAGACGTCACAGAGTCAAGCAACAGGACATTCAAATATGCCCTCTTGGAAATAGCCATGGGCTTGGGTATTCCATTTGGGGGCCTAGCTGGTGGATGGCTGTTCAAATATTCCGGATATGTCTCCGTATTTTCAGTTATGCTTATGTGCATGGTTTTCTGCTTGGTGTGGGTGCTCTTCGTCTTAAAAGAAACCAAAGGCTTTGACAATTCAAATACCATACAGCAAAAGACAAGAAATTTGTTCAGATTATCCAGTTTAATAGAAAGTTATAAAGCCACAGCAAAAAGACGCCCTTATAATGGACGAATTCAAATATGGATATTATTATTGGCCATGAGTTTAGCTGTCGTAGCGCAAAGTAAGTAAGCTTTTTTATAAAATAAAGGATTGTCAAGGTATGAATGCAATAACTATATTCTTCGGAAGAAGGCCGTAGCTAGGGTGTGGCGGGGAAGGACCATATCGGGGAGGGGGTAAGCAAAGAGAAGAGGGGTGTATAATCATCTGAAATAACTCATAGGGGGGAAATATGATCGTGACTATTGGGGCGCATTCTCCACGGTTATACCAGGGGCGCAGAGTTATATAGCTACGTTCCTGCTTCGGAGGGAGGGGAGGCAGATGCCCCCTTTAGCTAATGTACAGGGGGTTATAGAGGGTGTTGGATAAGGTCTATCTGACAGTGATGCCAAGTTTCGGCAAAGTATAGTACCGATACTTTTTAATTTAATAAATTAAATTTCCGCGATTATTCGCGCTCACAAATACTTTCAATAATAGACCAATAAATGGCGCTAACTTAAAATACATTTCAGCATTAAGATTCACATTTCAATAATGAACAAATTCCAGTTTGAACTGAATATATGCTATATTTATTTATTGATTCGTTTATAGCACATTTAAGTAAGAAATTACTTCCAAACGAATACCGTTTTGCAAGACCGAAAAAAAACAATAGGACGCGCATGCCAATATGAAATCATTATCCAGTGGCAGATTCACGTTGGGGTAAATTAGGGGATCCCCATTAGGGGTAAATCAAACCCTCCAAGTCCATAAAAATGCAGTAGAAATCGGTTATAATGACGGAATTTTTACGAGTTTTTTTTTAATGCTCGTTAAATCCTGGGTCTAAAACATACTTGTCTTGTATTTAATCATTATACCAAACAAAATCCATATTTTCCTCGCTATATCTGGAAACTTGTTAAACGCGGGTTCGTTATAAGTGGATCCTATTGTATTTTAGGCCTACATTTCTTCTTTCCCCCCCATGTGCAATTTTAAAACTACTATGAGCCAGGGGTGCAGTCGAGGCTAGCGCGCTAGCCTCGAATACCTAACCCATACATGGTAATTTTGTCCCTATCAGATTAATGGGCCATTGACTGGTTAGGGGTTCCCTGACCACCCCGTGGATACACCCCTGATTTAGAAGAGCGCTAGGCTACTTTTTTAAGGACTACACCACTGCTATGCACCAAATATTTTTGCTCAAGATCTCTTCAATCTTCTAAAAATTCAGTTTCAAGAGTGAACCTTACACCAACAAAAAAAGTATTTTTTTTACAAGTCAGGAGGTATCGTTCGGAATTTAAAAATTGGACGCAAATTTTATCCCATGCCACTAATACAAAGTTTATATTCGCTATAAATCAGAGTTGGATGCAGATAGGGATTTGAGGGAGGGGGGATGTAAAATGCGGTAGGATTCGCTTATAACGAGCCCGCATTTAGCGAGCTTTCTTTGTAGCGAGAAAAATATGGATTTTTTTCGGTATAATGATTAAGCGCAATATAATTTAACCGCTTTTAGCGAACAAATCTTTTTTAGACCTCGGATTTAACGAGCATTTAAAAAAATAAAATAGGAAACTGTGCTGGCATTACGAAGAAGTTCGGCGGGATGCGAAACTGAACAAACATAAGCCAATGTTCTAAGCAATTTGTTAATCGTACTTTCATTTACCTTTCATTCAAATTATTAAATGAAGTTTATTTCATGATGTTAGTTACACTGCTAATATTTCCAACAAAACTTTTTGTAAAAATCCGTCGTTATATACGGTTAGTCGCCATAATCGACGGTCGTTATAAACGATTTTCACCGCATTTTAATGTATTTGGGGCGGAATTTCCCTACCCACCTTGGGTCCGCCACTGTTTAAGCAGAAAGAGCGCTTTGCCTCAAATTTAAGAAACGTGAAGCAAAAATTCCACAAATCCGATTTAGTAAAACGAACTTGTGATTTAACTACAAGTTCTTATTCTCCGGCGCACAGTTTAGCAAAAAAAGTTAACTTGTCTCCACGCAGTACTTCCAAGAAATGCATGTTTTTTTCCAATGTAAAAGTTGCAGTTAATGCTTACTTATTAAATAATGTAATAGGTCTTAACGAAACAATACAGAGTTTCACCAGGAGATTCCATAACAAACAGTTATTTCGACACTAGCGTAAGGTTTAAAAACCGTACTAAACTCTGTATTGTTTCTTCTTAAGCTCTATTACATTATTATTACAATTATACTCCCTCCTTATGTGGATTACAATTATACTCCCCACTTCCCCTCTTGAACGACTTTCTCAATAATATATTACCCAATTAACGACTTTCTCAATAATATATTACCCAATTAACGACTTTCTCCATAATATATTACCCAATTGAAGACTTTCTCAATAGTATTCCCCCCCCATGAACGAATTTCCCAATAATATTACCCAATTAGCGAATTTCTCGATAATATTACCCAATTAATGACTTTCGCGATAATATTCTCCCATTAACGACTTTCTCGATAATATTCTCCCATTAGCGACTTTCTAAATAATATGCTTCCATTAACGACTTTTAAAATAATAATCCCCATTAACGGCTTTCTCAGTAAAGTTCTCCGATTAACGACTTTCAAGAGTGAGACTAAGTTTCCGTGTAGGTACGCAAGTCATATGCCTAGTGGGCGACAGCAACAGAGAGCATAAAAATAAAATTTTCGAAACTCGCAATGTTAGAAAAGATGTTTTGTAGTACTAATGTACATACAATGGTTGGTTGGTTGTTGCATTTTTATGACGCAAGAACAGAAAAGGTCGTTCTTTGCCAAACAAAGCGAAGTACAAATATACAAACTACAAAATGGATACAAGTTTAATGCCTAGTATACAATAATTTCTGCCACCCACGTATAGATTATAGCTCAAACTAGAGCTTTTTTCGTTTTGGAGAAAAAAAAAAGAGACGCTTTCCCCATCCTGGATTCGAACCAGGGTCTCTCTTCCTGCGGAGGGTAATAATACCTTAACATCTTTAATGCCTAGGTTGGCATACATTACGTTCGTGAACAAGATAATGTAAATTTGCGCAATATCAGGTGGCAAAAGCTTTTTAATGTAACAGTACTTAATAATTTCGTCTACAAACCTTGGGGGAAGGCGACAGCTAAAAAAAATATTCGCTTTTAAATGTTATTCGTCATTATGTAAATCGTTTGTTAAATCGTTTTGCTTTCAAAACTATTCCTTTTTTTTTTATGAGAGAAAGAGGAGGGGCTGCAATACAGTCTGTACCTAGAGGCGGTAATTTTTAAATCTGCAGCTGTTCAAGAGACTGATCAATAACGTTAGTAAGGAGAAAAGTACTGTAATCAGAATGTGTATGATCTTATGAAACATTTGCCAGAACAGCATAATACCGTTATTTGACGGAAATAATCATTAGGACGGTGTTATTGAGAGATTACTGTACTTATTATTATTATTATTATTATTGCTCCATTCCAGCTCCGAGTTTCTGTATTTCATCATATTTCGTTTTACTTTTAATTTTTGATTTCCTTTGTTTTCAGCTACAAACTCCGTTGCCTATATTTATACGTACCACCTGTTCGGTTGGTCCAATACCAAGTATTCCACCATTTCTGCCATATATTCCGTCTTAGGACTCATAACCATAGTGATATCCGTGCCATTATTCACCAAAATATTTAAATTTGGCGATCCAACGCTTGGTTTGATTGGAAGCATCTCCTTAGTTGCCAAGTTTATTGGCATGGGTTTGGCAGAATTTGGCGAAGGAATGTATTACCTGGGTAAGTGTTAATAACTTAACGCTTTATATACGATTCCACATTAGTGTCAAATTTGCGTATAAAACGTTGAATGAATTATGTGGTCAAACACGAGTATTAAGTGGATTATGTGATCACAGTGTTAAGTGGATTATGTGATCACAGTGTTAAGTGGATTATGTGATCACAGTGTTAAGTGGATTAGGTGATCACAGTGTTGAGTGTATTATGTGATCGAACAGTGTTGAGTGTATTATCTGATCACAATGTTAAGCATATTGTGCAATGAAACACGCTATTAACTATGTTCTATGATTAAACATACTGTTAAATGTATTATGTCTCCAAACTAGCGGTGTGTCATATCGTTAATAAACGAATTAATGAATGAATCGGATCCTTTATGACAAATGGACAAAATCCTTCACCGATTAGTTCAGTGAATGGTTTCGCACGCCTATAGATTAAACGTAGTGTTAAGTTTATTTTGTAATCACACTAGCGTTGTGTCAAATCATTCAATGACTGAATCACTGAATGAATCTGATCGTTTATGAGAAATGGACAAAATCGTTCATTGATCTGTTCAGTGAACGATTTGACAAGCCTATATATCAAACATAGTGTAAAATAAGTGTGTTATGTGAAATCACATCATGTGATCATCAAATCATGTGATGTATCATCGGTATGAAGATCTAGAGCTTACGACAGAAATAAAGATAAGCAGACTTGGATGACTCATATATGTAGAAAGAACGAAGCTTGAATAGCTAAGAATATGATGAAAATTAACCCAGAAAGAGGTAGAAAGGTAGAACATATCAAACAAAAGATGGACGAACAGAGTGGAACATGATTTCAGAAAGATGGCAAATAAGGCGATGTGGCCAAGAAAACAGTTGGGCCAGACACCAGACAGCTAATTTCATTTTTACACTTACATTTAAATATTTTTGAAGTTTTGTTTGCTTTAAAAATAAGACATTTGCTTAAATAAGACATTTGCTTAAATAAGACATTTGCTGTGAAACGCAGAATGAACTTCATGTTTCCAAAGCATTCAGATTTTTCCCATATTGGAAACGGAAAGCCTTCTGACTACTATCCTTGGAAATTGAAAACTTCCGTAATGGTATAGAAGTATACTAGTATACTAGCACAAATACTGCATTAAATACAACATTAATATTTTTTTAAATCGTTAAAATAATAGTGGTTTCGTGTTAACTATTAATGGTTATAGAATAATGCGATTTTTTGTAAATATTTATGTCGAATGACAAAGAAAATTTCCCGGTCTCTTGATGTTCGTTATAATTTAATAATTTGAATAATTTGAATAATTTCCATACATTTTCACTTAACGTTATGCACCTTTTAACTATTTTTCACTTTTATTATAGTGTAATTTAACCTTCAAAATCTGATTTCAGGAAACTTGTTTGGTGTGTTTTCATCTTTAGCAACGTTGGCTGGTCGGGCGAGAATTTCAAAAATCGTCTCAAAAGACGATTTAGGTACGAAATATATAAATTGTCTTTTAAATTCTGCCATCGTCCTAATTCTTATAAATTCCATCTTAAGGTCTTATAAATTCCGATTCGTCTTAAATTCTTATTAAAACGAAGATGCTATATTGAATAACGTTGATGGGATTTGCTCATTTCTGCTCCTTTCTTCACATTTAGGTAAAGTGTTTTCTTTCATCTCATCTGCTGAGGGAATTCTGCCTATTATAGCAACGATTTGCGTGACGAGTCTTTTCAATGCAGGTGTGGAAAATAATAACCCTGGACTGACCTACCTCGTAATAGGAGGAATCTCGTCTGTCAATCTCTTCATTTTCCTGTAAGCGTCCTCCATTTTATTTTTAGTAGCTGTGTTGATGATCTATTTATGTATAATCTATCTCCTTCAACAGCTTCCTTCTAATTAATGAATTTTTTAATGCTTTGCAGTCCCGAAAAATGCTTCATATAATTACGCAGGTATTAATTAACGCCCTCTCTTGTCTTTAGGACGTTTTCCCTCCATCCCTGAGATGCGATAATGGGGGAGACTATACTTGATATTGAAATATTATCGTGTACGATATTCTGTAACTTCATTTGGCAACTTATTTCAATTCACCTATTAAAATTGTAGGCATGTATGGTTAATATAGACGGTTTCAGCAAAGTAAGATGTTCTTTTTTTGTCAATTGGCGCAATCTAGAATTTGAAAATTGTCGTATAGAATAACGCAAACTTAGTCCTTAACACGCCATGAAAACACACACAAGCTGAATCTCGCTGGTCATCGCTAAATCACCAAGTGCTGCTTGCTTGCTTGCTTTTTTTTTTTTACTGATTCATGTTCTGGAATTTCGTTTCCAATTCCAAGGCGACAGAAAAGTAGATTCCTCGATAAATTGGAAGTCCTGGCACAACAATATTTTGGGTGTCCTTTCACCATAAAACGAACAAAAATTGCATGACTGAGAGAAGAATAGATTTTTCTGATCAATTTTTATCCCTCCCAAGTTCTTAAATTTCTTAATGAGATAAGGGGAACCCCTTTTGTCGACTTCTAACCCGATAGATTTAACAGCTGAAAGAAGGGGTGAATTTTCCCATCCACATCATGGTCTCGCATTGGATAATAGAATAAAAAAAATAGAGCTTTCTACCCATTTTCTATCTTCACGATCTTGGGTTTCTTAATGAGTTGGGGAGTAGCTCTCATTATCTTCTACGATATGTATGTGATAGCTGAGAGAAGAGAGTGGGGTGCAGGCTTGTGGCCAAGCTGGGGCCAGCAGGAGCTTGGCCCTAGTTGCCCCATAGAGCTATTTATATATATAGAAAAATCCCTGGGTGCCCTGTACCCAATATGCCCTTTGCTATGCCCCAGTTTCCCCTTTATCCTGGCCACAGGCCTGGTGGGGTGAACTGTCATCTATCTCAGCTGTATGTACCTCATGGTCTCGCATTGGATAATTGAGAAAAAATAGAGTTTCTAATCGTCCAAAAATGGAGTTTCTAATCGTCCATAAATAGAGTTTCTACCTTCCATTTTCTACCTTCAAGAACTTAGGTTTCTTTCAAAGAAATTGGTTGGTTGGTTGTTGCTTTATGGCTCAAGGATAACAATTGTCATTCTGCGCCAGTCAAGGTTTTCAAGGAAGTGTGGGATCTTTATTACCATGTTCTATTACCGAACTGGAAACTAAGAGTTATGAAATATATTACTTAACTATAGAAGAGAGCCTCTTAACAAGCTATTATTTTCTTCTGTCTTCCATTTCTAACCTAATCACAAATCCGTGGCCAGGCTGGAGCTATACGGGCTGACCCCCCCGGAAATGCAGTCAGTTTCCCTAGAAAATACTTTTCTCAAAAATCTTTTTTTTTTTTTTACGAAATTGTACATGACAATGAAAATTGTTCTTTGATGTTAGAAATGTATTCAAAATAGCTCTCTACTGTAGATCTTGTGTATGTAATTTTTTTTACATAGGTTTGAGTCTTCATATACTTTATAATAAGGATAAGAGAAATTATAGAGAGGTATACTAAAATTTATAAGTTTTTAATGCAAAATTTATTTTAAGAAATTTATTTATTAATTTTAAATATATTAGTCTACTTATATATTTAGTATTATTAAATATATTAATAAAATACATTAAAATATTAAAGAACTTTAAGCCCCTTCCCCCCTTCTCTAGCTTTATGAGACCCCCTTTTAACTTTCATAGCCACCCTGTAACATGTATCTAGGGCCTGCCTAATCATGTTAATATTCACTTAACCTCAAAGACTATCGATTATATTATTAGAATCGTATCAATATAGGTGTGTCCCATAATTGTATATGGTTTGAATAAAGTCGTTCTTATTGCA
Organism: Dysdera silvatica; assembly: GCA_006491805.2. NCBI lineage: Eukaryota > Metazoa > Arthropoda > Arachnida > Araneae > Dysderidae > Dysdera > Dysdera silvatica. The sequence continues at coordinate 23,047,686 of QLNU02015003.1, read as the reverse complement.
GTGAGACTTCTCATTAGGGCCCTGCGGTGGCGCAGTGTGGTAACGCGTTCTCCTATTGCGCGGCTAATCCGGGTTCGACTCCCAGCAGTGCAAAAAGAACGCTTACTCAGAGATCTCATAAAAGATCGCACTGCTCACTGTAGTCCGGGGTTTGGTTCCCCAGGCCTTAAGAGGTTCGGATTCCTCGGAAAACAGTAGGTCCCGGCGCAGCATGACCACTGTAGTCTTTGAGCCGTAAAACCAAAAAACAAACTTCTCATTAGCAGTCACTCACCGGACAGAAAAATTTGTCCGTAAAAGAGGGGGTACCGTAAATGAGGGGGTTCTTTCTGAGGCACACACACACACAGCTGAAAAAATTACATTTCAATCACTTAAGTACTTCATTTCCAAATTTATGTATTTTAAGCGCTTAAGACAATGAACACAACCATTTGTTGAATAAGTTATAACAAGTAAATTTAAAACGAAACGTTAAATATTCAAATTTATTTGACCTGGAAAAAATTTTGATCAATGAGTGATTGGTGGGTCTTAGTCACCATTCCTTCTCTTTAGAAATGTATTTTTTAATTGCAAGATTAAATTCACCATTTTTCCGTCGTTATTCTTACAGGACCCATGTGCCAGTCGAATAAACGATAATAATAAATTTGAACTGCGATAATTTTGTGTTGATAATTATCTGTTAGTTTTATGCAGTGCTTGACTGTATGATTAGCGGGTTTCAATAGATATTGAACCCGCTATTGCTTTTGGTTTTTCTGTCTGTCTGTCTCTCTGTACGCACGTAATAAAAAGGACAAGGTAAAGGTCTTCCGTAAATGCAATGATGATGATGGCTATCGTTAGCTTTGAAAACTTACCGAGTTACTTGAGAATTCGGGAGTCGGTTTTAGTCCAATGGAATGAATCATGAAAACAGTGTCCGCGTCCCTATCTGAGGGTGACCGCTAAGCAAGGGTTTGAAATACATTATTGTAAATCAGTTTCTTCACGGAAATTTTTATCTGACCGTAAAAGCGGGTTAATTTTATCTGAGGGGTGTCCGTTAAGAGAGTTTCATTGTATTGTTATTATCCTACGGTTGAAAACAGGAGCGGATCCAGAAATCTTTCACTGGGGAGAGGGATTTGTTCCCGATTTAAACTATTTTTAGCCAAGTGCCCCCCAATGCTTTTCATTTCATTTTCCATGATATAATTCCAGCTCAAGGGGAGAGGCGATCGCTCCATCTCCCCCCCACTAGATTCGCCATTGGTTGAAAGCAAACCTACATATTTGTATTAGAATGTTCTGTTTATTTTGTGCATTTTAAAATAATTCATGTTTTCCAACAGGTGGCTAGCTTGTCTACCATCAGTGAACTATGAAGAAATGCATGAAAATGAAGAACAACCAAAACCTGCAGAAATAGATCTCCAAAATAAAGTTCAAGATACATCGCCACAGGTTAAATATGTTTATCAGCCTTAATAGTAGTATGGATGTACATTTATTTAACATTATACTTATCTTATTACGCGAATGTGATCAATTGTCGCCAGTGTACAGTCCATAAGATCCTGTGCACTAATGTGCAAGCACATTGCTCCAAGACCTTTGCATAAATATATACTTTTTTTCTTAATAAATGTCGCAGTATTGTCAAATAGATTTACACTCTAATTTACAAAGCACATTATGTGTTTCTTTAAGATGAAACAACTAGTTAAGTCGGTACAATATTTCATGTTGAAGTACGATGATCAAGAATGTTCTCCAACTATTTGCTCCACAATTTAGAGATCAAAAGTCAATAATCCAGTAGTCTTCATCCTTCGGTCTTCTCAAGTCCTCCGGGCGTGGCAACGGTGGCGGATTCTTGCCTTCAATGTATTCGAAAAATTCCTTCAATTTTTCTGGAGCTATTTGAACTCCTTTTGGATCGGCGTTATTCAGCAATGGAACGTCAACTTCGGGATTCCTTCCCCTGGGTAAGGATTCGGGATTTGGAAGTGATCTTCCTTTGGGGGAAGGAGGCAAGCAGAGGTGGTTCTGACAGTAGTAGTCCATTTTGCCATTGTTATGGCACCATGTTCCTTCGGGAAAGAAGGTATCGACTCCTCTGTCGTTTAATTCCTGTCTTGGGGTATACCAAGTACCGCTTTTCATTTTGCAGTACACTGCGCAAGACTGCCATTGCCTTTCTAATAAATAAACGACAAATCACCTTGTAAGACAAACGTTACGTAAGCAAGCATAGGTTCCACGTAAAAAGGACACTATATACATACGCAAATATAGGTTCTATATGAAAAGGACACTGTGTAAACAACTATGGATTCCATGTGAAAACGACGCTATATACATACCTAAATATAAGTTCATTGTAAAAAGGACGCTATATACAGACATAAATATAAGTTCCACGTAAAAAGGACGCTATATACAGACATAAATATAAGTTCCACGTAAAAAGGACGCTATGTAAACAATTATAGGTTCCATACGAAAAGGACGCAATATACATGCAAAAATTCAGATTCCAAAAAAAGAGGACGCTATATAAACAACTATAGGCTCCATTTAAAAAACGCTAGGCCTATATACATGCACAAATGTAAGTTCCTTATAAAAGGGACGCTATGTAAACAATTATAAGTTCCATATAAAACAGGACGTTATTTAAACAATTATAGATTCTGTATAAAAAAGGACGCTGTGTAAACATTTATAGGTTCCTTATATAAAGGACACTATAAGTTCTATATAAGAAAAACGGGTTCTATCGAGAAGGATTAGGCGGTATATAAGCAAAATGATCTTGATGTAAGCAATTGTTTCGAAGCAGGATATGATGACTAATTTAAATTCTAATAGATGAGCTGAGTGTAGCTTCATACGAAAATATTGTCACTATATATTATCGAAAATATTTCATTTAAAAATATTGCCATGTTGATAGTAATTTCTGACGCTCATTCTTGAGCTCAAACTAGAGTTTTCAATGTATGTGAGAAAAAGGGACACGCCCTTGCTGAGAGTCAACCTAGAGTTCCTCCATTACATTCGGATCGGTATATACAGCGATGACGTCATCATCGGTAATAATCGGTGATTCAACATTTCAACTAATTCAGGCATAACTCAAAGTCTATCCAAATGGTCAGCGAGGGGTTTACCCCAAAGCGGGGGGTGTGTAGCGGTCTCCCCGACTAACCCTTCTCTGATATAGGTAAGAATAATTTGTTTTCAGGTATAATTTTTGTAAAAAAAAAACTACTACAGCGATCTTTATGGCAATGTTCCAAAGAAACAGCGATGCTGTGCCGTAATAGCCGTTACTATTTCTCCTACAATGCGACTAAATGACACGCGGTACAAAATTTGGTATTTTTTTTTCCACCAATACACCGTGACGTGATTTTGGGAGCAGCCAATCAGACTGGCGAATTTCCCCGTAATGTTAAAATTGGATTACGAATTCAAATCTTGCTAACGGAGGGACAATAGTTCGACTCCCGCAAGGGGCGATGTCTTTTTCCAGCCTATACATTGAAAACTGCAGTCAGAGCTGAAGCGTCGGTGTTGGAAAATTAATATCTGTAAAAATTCTCCACGAAAATTTGCCAAAAAAGGTGCCCTGGTAGCTTTATGTTTTGGCCATTATGTTAACTCTGAGGCGGGCAGTTAAAATCTTGCAAAAAATCATTAATGTCCCAACAATCCGATGATTAAAACTACGGCGATTAAACGTATTATGCTTTATTCTACTTGTTTTATCAAGCACAATTCCATATCAAAACAATTATCGTAATCTCACCTAGACTAATTTTATTTATAAGCCGTATGTCATTTTTCAAGTTGGCATAGCGGTACATACGGCCCGCATGAAGATAGCCGTATACGTATCAAAGTGAAAAGTTCGCTACGTTTAACCGTATAGCAAATCAAAACTTCCATTTTGCTCTGTAAGCCTTTTTTGCAGATTTCTTCTTGAGCAGGGCTGTCTTAACTCATTCAGGGGCCTTGGATCGGGGCCGA
>QLNU02015003.1:23015762-23041932 GCA_006491805.2 Dysdera silvatica | reverse complement strand
TTCTTTCTTTCTTTTTGGTTTTACGGCTCAAAGACTACAGTGGTCATGCTGCGCCGGGACCTACTGTTTTCCGAGGAATCCGAACCTCTTAAGGCCTAGGGAACCAAACCCCGGACTACAGTGAGCAGTGCGATCTTTATGAGATCTCTGAGTAAGCGTTCTTTGCACTGCTGGGAGTCGAACCCGGATTAACGGCGCACTAGGAGAACGCGTTACCACACTGCGCCACCGCAGGGCGAAAACCACTTAAATACTGCTAAGTTTAATTAGCGATTTATTTATCACATCGCTACAACTTTATTTTCTGTATATGAATAAGTTCTTGAGGAGAGAAACCTTGTAGTCACTTATTATAGAAAATGGCTTACTGATTGAACCTGCCATATCAGAAAGTTTGCAATTTTCGGGCGCAAGGAAGCGAAGACCCTACTAAGCAGGGACCTGCAATTTTTTAATAATCCGGACCTCGGTCCCCCAGACATACAAAACCCTGGTCACGGAGCGGTAGAAAAAGGAAAATGGAGAGCGTTGTATGCCGTAGAGAGCCAAGGCTGAATTTTTCGTATGACAGACTCGCTGCCACTATGCTATAGTGGATGTATGCTATAGTATGTAACTGCAGGGTCGCCGTATCGGGCCCGGGCATCAATTATACCGGAACGCGAAAGATTTTACGGGAATTTGTCGCTTTAGTTTTCTGAGCACTTTCCATTAGTAAATATTGTATCGTAGAAATATTCTGAGAAGAAGAATAGTCGCGAATGCGTTGGAAAGCCAGGCCCCTAGCGCCTACATAACGTGTGCAGCAACTACCAGTGACCGAGCCCTGTATTTTTAAATATGTAAGTATTCGTGAGTGATCGAAAAATTTCAGATATATTTTAGCATTCGAGAAAGGGTACTGTCCGTTCGCGTAGACTTGGCGCCCGATCCCGTTAGCAGACGGGTTGTTTCATTGCAGAAGAGGGTAGAGCGTCATCCATAACTCGCCTTTCGCGCAGGAAAAACGAGCTCTGGAAGACGTTTTACCCTCTACTGCAATGAAACAACCCGTCTGTTAACGGGATCGGACGCCAAGTCTGCGCGAACGGACAGTATACCGCTCATTGTGACCGGTCATAAAAAGTGCCTACAAGTCGGTTACAATAATGTACGGTGCATCCTCTGTTCTTAAAATTGAAAGAAATAATAGCATCTGTGTTATAAATGCCAACGAACAATCACCAAGGAAGTGTATCAACAAAGTTCATATTAATAGGGGGAATTAATTAATTAATAGTACCTTTAAAAAATGGAAGATATTTACGAGCAAATTTATTGAAACCGACCCTCATCTTGTAAAAAAGGAATTAACCAGGCCGCAGCCTCATAAAGGTTGAGAAGCACTACTACAACAGCAGGTCCACATCAAAAGCAGGGCCGCCGTTTAGGGGGGAATATGGGTGCCGAAGTACCGGGATCTGGAGCTTTAAGGGCCCGTGACGCTGGGTTTTTTTTACTTAGTCTCGGGGTTTGCAAAGGCTCAAGATGCTGAATACGTTTTTATCAGAGGGATCGTTGGTAAAATCGAGACCTTGGACCGTTATTGTTAGAGGCGGCCCTAACCAAAAGGCTTTCTGTTATTCATTTGTTACACAGCGCAAGGATGGCGAAGGTCATGCTACGCCAAGACCTACAGTTTTTCGAAGAACCTGAACCACTGGCGCCGAGGAAATCGAACCTACGCCCTACAGTGAGTAGCTTGTCGGCAAGTGCTCTATTTTGACGCTGTAGGGGCTCAAACTACGCTAACTGCACGACAGGCAACGCGGCACCACTGCGGAGCCACGCCAGAAGGAGTCAGTCGATTAAAGCTAGGTTTACATTCAGCCATTGCTCCTCACGCTGGTGTATTTACACCCCAAAATACTTTTGTGGAAGCATCAAAGGCAGTGAGTGTTTACATTGCAGCTCAATACTTACTCCGCATTCGACCTGGGGCAATGGAGGACGTAGAATTAGTTGCAGCTTCAGCTCTCTGACTTCCGCACAAAAACAGCCAACGAAGGGAGCGGCAAGGAGCATGGTCAACGCGGGTGACGAGTTTATATACTCTCGCTGCCCACTTTTATGCCCACTTCCCTGCTCACTGCCACGGAAGTGGGCCGAATGTAAACAAGGCATAAGGGTAGAGCAATTTTAACAGACAGTGGAAGTAATTGTCCGTAAGGGGGCTCAAGCAGTCCTTCATTAAAGACTCAGCTAAATTACAAACTGTGGCTCATTTGAAGTATCCGGTCCTGTCTGTTAACACTTTTAGGATGACTAGTTTATTTTGATGTTTACGGCGCAAGGATAGAAAAGGTCATGCTGCGACGGGAATTATAGTTTTCCGGGAAATCCGAGTCTCTTATGGTTTAGCAAACCAATCCCCGGACTACAGTGAGAGGTTAGTCGGTAAGCGCTTTTTTTTTTTTCTTTTTTCTTTTTTCAGTACCTTTAGGAGTCGAACCCGCAATAACAGCTGTCTAGGCGAGTGTGTGTTACCGATGCATCTCTCAGTGTCTATGAGGCTCAGTGGCGCCCTCTCTAAGAGAACTAAAAGTGTATGTGTGTGTGTGTGCGTGGTTTTAACATTTACGAAATGGAAAACGTTGAAACTTTTTTTTTCCAGAGGTTAAGTCAAAAAAACTTTACATGTAACTTTTATGTGATAAAAAAAAAATCGTTACGTTTTATCCGAAACGAATTTGTCTTACAATTCCGTCAATTGGCGAGATTTGGCTGTTAAGCAGAAATCCAACGCCAAATTCGTTCTCGAATTTTACGTGCTGATAAAGCTTTCAACGTTAATTGAATTTCAAATTAATTGAACATTTACATCCTTTTTATCTTCTTTTCTTAGTTAGGTGGTTGTATTTTGATGGCCCAATGGAGGCAAGGGTCATTCTGCGCCATTTAAATCGACTTTTTTTTTTTTTTAACATATTGCTTAGTATATTAGCAATAAATCTTTTATTTTCCCCTTTTACATATGTTTACTGAATTACTTGAGTCCGATAAAGAGCTGGATTAACAATTATTTTGGCAATGGCTCAACATGGAACCAGTAACTACATTCTAACCACAGCAATATATTGTACCTTTACATAAAAGTATATTTTATATTAAAGTTACATTTTAGTATTTAGATATACAGTATATATATCCGTTGGGCAGGCAAAATTTACTTTGATCTAAATGTATTCTCAGTAAAGAGTAATTTTACTTTCGTTCAAGGAGTCATGTTTTTTTTTTAACTAAAAAAATTCGTTGCCAAAAACCCCGGGACAGAAAGTTAAAAATTTGATATACATAAGATTTATGCCATACTGTTTCGAAGATACTTCAAAAATACTATAGCAAAACGTTCATTGGAATTAGTAAGATACGAACTTTGGATTGTTGCAGAATCGCTTGTCTGTTTGGGTTCCCTTTGCCTTAGCAATGCAGCCACTTTGACATTTACCATTGGACCACTTAGACCATCCACCCTTGGTGACCTTCAGGTTTGTGGAGCCCCAAGAGATACACTTGCCCTGTTGGCACCACTGTAAAATATAATTTCAGTATTAATAATTTCCTATCACATCGATGATTTCGTATCGCATCGATGATTTCACAACACATCGTTGATTTCGTGTCGCATCGATGATTTCGTATCGCATCGACTAACTTACGTGCATTATTATAAAATAAAAACATATTTATTTTATTTAACGACGAACTTAAGGTCACCATCGCATCACGAAGAGCGTTTACACACCCGGAATGGAACTATGAACCATCGAGAAACACGAAAGGAAAAAAATACATATATCGCTGACGAAGTAAGGACAAAATCCAGTGAATTTATTTGAAAAAAACGAAATTTTTGATGGCTTTTACTTAAAAGAGAAAAATGTACTAAATTATAGCCCATATAATATTTTAACCGATTATATAAATATTATTAAATTATATATTATAATATTCCGTTTCACAACTGGTGTGAAGTGTTATGGAATATTTTAATTTTAATGGTTTCCACAGAAGTACAATAAAATATTTAAGAAAAATAATTGCAATTGATTTTTAGTTTTCCCGATATTTGGTGAGAGGGGGACTAACTCGGAATTATTGAAAATTTCGAATTAAGACAAAAAGGGGACAATTTGTTGTTGTTGTTGTTGTTGCTTTTGGGGGTGAGAGAAAAGGATTCGATGGAATTCTACAACAGATAGACTGCGATACTTAAAAAAAAAAAAAAGCAATCATTGAATTCCATAGAATTCATTCTGCTGTCATGTGGGCGTACAAAACCGCAAGCATGCGACTTTTAAAAAGGTCGTCGTATTGTTTACCTATTACTGCGTACAGAAATGATTGAAACAAGCCCTCTCACGTCGTAAATAAACTCCATATGACAAAAAAACAGCAAGAAATAGACACCAAGAGTTGTGTGCTACGTGGAATGCACAAATGACGCTACCAGCTCATGAACGATTAAAGAAAACAGTTATTCTTTCAGTCGCCGTCAGTGCAAGCATAGACATCAAAGATGGAAAACGATTATTATGGAAAGCGGATTTTTGTGGAAAAAGGTGGTTTCAGGAGGCAATATCCATGGTCGTATGGTGTACGTGTGTGGAGACAAATCACCATCAAGTCGAACTGTGTTCCGTTGGTTGTCCAAGTTCAATAATGGGCGACGGCAATGTAACTGCGAATTGCAGGCTATTGTCCATAGATGGTGCACCAACACATCCAAAAATTGGTTCACTACAGCCATCTGGAAACTCTCAGTCAGATGGCAGAAATGCATAAACTTAGATGGGGAGCATGTCTAACCAATGTAATATTCATTTTTGCTGAATAAAATATTTTCCACCCTGTGATTGCATTTGTGTCAATCATTTCTGTACGCAGTAATAAATCGTTTCATTTTCGATATTGTTAAATATTTCCCTTTTCTTCGCGGAAATATTTAATATACACTGTGTTGTATTTGTATTATTATTTAAGATATGAGTGTTATGATGTATCCAAAATCAAATATGTGTTGATTCACTCAATGAAGAAATGTCTTCAGAAAATCGTAGATCTCGTACAACAAAAACAAATATTTATTATAAAATAAATAATAAAGAAAAACATTTGGGTTAAATGTAAGACTTCTATTTGCTTTCGCTTTGCTCAAAAGATTTAGTCCCTTAGTAAATGATCTTGATATAATTCACAGGTAATAAAATATAGATAAGTTTCAACACACTTAATTAAACATCTTTATCATTCCCAAAAGATTAGAATTCTTCTTTTAACTATTATTTTAACTCAGACATTCAATGATAAAATATACTATAGGACAAGTGTATATAATGAAATAAATAATGCTCATGGCTATTAACACATTTAGTTTACGAGTAACATTGACACATACTGTCTTTTTCATCATTGACACATACTGTCTTTTTCATCATTAACACATACTGTCTTTTCATCGTGGTAGACATATTAATTATCCACGTTGAAAAAGACAGTATGTGTCAATTACTGTCTTTTAATCGTGGTGCACATATTAATTATCCACGATGAAAAAGACAGTAACATTGACACATACTGTTTTTTTCATCGTGGATAATTAACACGCCTAGCTCCATATTTACTATGATTACATTTATCGTATGTATGCATAAAGATACATATAAATATATAAAACACTATTTTTACTCTAAAATCTTTATTTCTTTTATAATTAAAAATAGTAACTGAGCTCTTCAAATATTAAATTATCAGTTTTAATATGTAGAAAGGAAAATAATAGAGGAAATTACTAAATTACTGAAACCGTTTGCTGAGGTAGGCTTCTATTAGGCATTGATGTCGCTCTTGCTTTTTACTCTCTATTCGGTTATCTCATATATTATTCTTAACCGAGAACGCTGGTTTGCTTTTTCTCACGATCTAGCTGCTCTGTTTTCTGTGTCTTTCCTTTTAAACTAGTATGCGCCCCTCATAAGCTACACTATGAGACCACGGCCGTTTCTACCATTAGGCCAGAGTTGGTGACTGCCTAGGGCGGCAAAATGGCGTAAAAATTTTAATTTTAAATCAAACAAAGAAAAAATTGAGCAAATGAGGAGAAAAAATGAAAAAGAGGAAAAATTAAAACATCGAATTGTTTTCAAAAGCATACGAAACAATTACTTAATAAGTCTTTACTTTGACAAATGTAAAATTTTTTTATGTGTTTCATTGTTTAATTTTGCACACAAGTTTTTTTTCTATCTCTAATACATTTAAGTCTTCTAGCTCTGATAATACAACGTTGTGTTTTGAAATATTACTCCGTCAATATTACAGTTTTCAAAAATATAAAATGTTGAAATTAAACAATTATAACATGTAGCAATTGTTTTACTATTCACAATATTCTAATATTACAAAATAACTAATATAAGTCTAAAATATAATTAACGGGTTTAATGATTAAAAGTATAACAGAAAATTTACATTGTTGTACGACTGGCTGGTGGGGGTGGTGGTAGAGAGAGAGGTATGGGCGAGAAAGTGATTACAGTAAGTGGGTAGAAGTGGCATTTTTAATCCTTGTAACTTCATTTGGCTCGTAACTTCAATATTACCATATATAATTAATTATTAAACATAATCGGTTTGGGGATCCGTTCTATATTCATATGTGCAAAATTCATAATTAATATATTCATTCATATATGCAAAATTTCATCGCATTTGGGGTTACAACCCCTATGAATACGCTAGTGTACATTTCTATTCAGATAAAGATTCTTTCAATAATATATTAAGCGTATGTACTTTTTTTCCGCCGCAATAAGTTCCTTCCAATGCTGGCCCCGAGGCATAGTATCCAATTCTATGTGGAGTTTTGCACAATGTCTGTTCACATACCATCTGAAAGAAAGATATACCTTGTAGCTCATTCATTTAATCTGTATACGATTCTTTTTCGATCTGTATGTGAATGATTCTGTACCGTGATGACTGTATCATTCAGCAGTGATGCATCTTCATCTCGTAGAAATACTTTGCACTGGTCATGCGCATCCCAGGTCTGTCCTGGATTCTGCTTAAACTTGGAATGGTCCCAGTCTTTTGAAACCGATTTTGGTTTGTCCAGCAAGCAATCTTTTCTGCAAAAACAGAAAACAATGTGTAAGAAATCCGCTGACAATAGTTTAATATTTGAGACATCCGTTGACAATCTGTTAACAAATTGAGAGTATTTGTTGACAATCCATTAACAAATTGAGAAATCTGTTGACAATCTGGAAATTTCATAATAAATCTGTGCCAAGACATAAAAAATGGGTTGGTAAGCTGAAAGATGTATTAACAATCTAAGAAACTTAAACCAAAAGTAATTTTCTGAAGTCGGTTGTAGTGGAATTACTAGTAAAAGCTTAGCTCTCCACTTGCACAAAATAAAAAAGTGAAGAGTTATTCTTAATTATATCTAAGAAATAGAAAGTAAAATTGTCCTTCCATACTTCATCATTTTTCATCGCAAGATTTTTTTCTTAGGAGGTCCGCGTCCGCTTAACTTTGAAAGTCAGGTAAGGCACGCCCCCTTTTAGAGCGATTAAAATGAACACTACGACAAAAGATGGGGGTACCAAAATGCATTTGTGCCCAGGACGCCTTGGCCCTAAATCCGGGCCTGTGAGCCTGGCATTGCTCTAATTATTCCTACTCTAAAAAAAAGTGCTCTTGCAAGTTTCTTGTACAAGTCTTGCAAGTCTTGCAAGTTAGTTGTACATATCGTCTATGTATATCCCCATTATTCGCCAAAGCCACGTTACGTGCCGCATGGTTTGAATTCTACATTTGTTAATTACGCTGATTTGTGCTATGAGAAGAATGGCAGTAATGAAAAGCGAAATTAGAGAGAAAAAAATATGTATATAGAAAAATGTCAAGCATCAGGAGAGTAAAATTAAGAATTCTGCGCAGATTTTGGGCGAAAATAAGGATTTTTAAGGGACAAAAATATCTTTTTTTAAATTAAGGACTTTAAAGGACCATAAAAACCTACGAGTCAAGTTTCGAAGTTTCAAAAGACGGCGGGAAAATGCCACTCATGGATACGCTAACAATCTAAGAAATTATTTCACAACAAAATACTTCTTGGAGTTTTTAGAAACAGGAAAAAATGGAAACACAGGAGAAATTAAACATTACTTCATTTTCTGCAGCACGTCCGCGCTGCAGGTGGACCATGTTGTTTCACCTCTCGTGCCTCTGCTTGGTGACATCACATGGCCATTACTTGGACATTTGTTGTTGGGCGGCCCGTCATGGTACATTCCTAAACTAGAATATCATACACAAAAGCATCGTATTGCTTACGTTTGTTTTTGAAATAAATCATCCGCGTACACTTATTTTAAATTTTAATAATAGTTATTAATAATAATTAATATATATTATAATTATTAATAATAATTAATAATTGGCTAATTAATTATTATTATAATTATTAATAATAATTAATAATTAGGCAATAATTAATTATTATTATAATTATTAATAATAATTAATAATTAGGCAATAATTAATTATTATTATAATAATTATAATTAATTATTGCCTAAAAAGTATTGTAAAGCAAAGAATCCGTCTTTCCATAAGAATTACCGAGAATATGCGCTCGACACACGGAGGTCGCAGACTAAGTCGAATTAAGTTTCCATATCAAAAATTAAAAAATGTTAATAATATATTTAATATGTACATAATTATTATTATTTTTAAGTAAATACATAAATAACCAATTTAATATATTTAATTATTAAATAAATTTAATGCATAAAGAGATGTACGTGCATTCATGAACAGCCATTGCTTAGAATACTCACGGTATTTAAAGATTACCGTACTTTCTATTTTTTGTATTCTTTGTATTTTATAATTTATATTCTTTGCATTTTCTAATTGCTTATTTCGGTGTTTTATCTGCCAATGAACGCGTATACGCACAACAAGACCATTTCATCTAATAAAATTTATGTAAATAGCTTAATTAAATAGCATATATGTTAAAAAAAGTAAACGGACTTGAATTTTTGACATGTTAGTACGTTTTTCCTTAAATGCTGCCCAGGGCCAAAAAAGAAAAAAAAAACCTTCATAAGCCGAATGCGGCCGGCCGACCTGTTGCAGAAACTATTGTAGCAACTGTTGCAAAAACTTTCTTTTTTTTTTATGGTATCGCATTGTGCATCTATATGTGTGTGCATGTGTACGTGTGCCTGTATCTTAGCATTCATATAGGTAATAAACCATCAGAGTATAAACTAGAAAGTCACTAGATTTTTATTTTTTAGACATGTGTGTGTGTGTGTGTGTGTGTGTGTGTTTAAAGAGTATTTATTTAACATGCACCATAAAATATTACATGTTTTGATTTCCTCAATTAAGACATATATATGTTACATTGTTAATAAAATTTACGTCATATATATATGTATATACACATACAAAAATATATACAAGGTATGTACAAAAACAACAAAATCAATTATCAGTATCAATTATCAATATATCAGTAAGAAAGATCACAGAAGAATCAAATTTGCATGATGTCCAAACTCTTAGCGAAAGCTAAAAAGTCGCCAAAATAACGTTCCGAGACCAGTTCATTTAGTTCTAATGGACATAGTTCACCGTGGGCAACTGTTTTCTTGAGTAGGCCAATTCTAGCTGCTTCCAGAGTTGGGCAGCGTAGTATGACATGATCCACGGTTTGTTCAACAGTTCCATCACAGGAGCATGCTGACGATTCTCGAATGCCAAAACGTCGAAAGTACTGACCGAATCTTCCATGTCCTGTTAGGAGTTGCGTTAGTTGATGGGTGATTTTTAAGTGATTTGCGTTTAACCTATCTTTGACGGAAGGGAAAAATCTTTTTGTGAGGCTTCCGTTCTCAGTTTGTTGCCAATGATCCTCCCATTTGCTGGATAATGAATCTTTGATCATATTTTTTATTTCTATGACAGGGACTTTTTCATATATTAATGGTAAATCTTCTGATTGGGCTGCCAGCTTCGCCAATGCATCCACTTTTTCGTTACCTTCAGTTCCGTTGTGACTTTTTACCCATTTAAGTTTTATTTTCCAGTTTTGTAGATGCAATTTATATATGAGGTGCCGTATATTCTCCGTAATGGGAAAATGGCAATTGTAATTTTTAATAGAGTCAATAGTTATCTGAGAGTCTGTGAAAATAATGGCTGTTTTTGTGGAATCACTAAATATAGAGTCTTCCAGTTTTTCTAAGGTTTTTTCAATTGCTATTGCTTCCGCTTGGTTATTGGAACAAAGAGGGTGAAGCCTGAAACTTCGTTTAGTGACTTCGTGACTATTTTTGTAAATTATGTAAGCACATCCAACGCAGTTATTAATTTTACTTCCATCTGTAAATACTTGGAATTCATGATTGACATCATTCGTATCAAATATGTCAACCATTTTACCAGGATGCAACCAGTTGTTGATGAGGATTGGTAAATCGTGACTCTGTGTTTTTCTTGCCTCTTTCATATAGCGATAAGTTTCAGATGTTCCTTTAATTTTTAAACAGATCGGAGTAATTCCCGCCAACAAGCAGGCAGCGTCGTAGGACACAGTGCGAAAACCTCTGATTATTCGAATGGCGATGCTTCTCTGAACTGACTTGAGTTTCCTTCGGTTGTACAATTTGTCTAAAGCTGTGATCCATGCAGGTGCCGCGTAGGTCATCAAGGGAACAATAGCACCTTCATAGATAATTTTTAATGCTGGTGATCCTATTCCCCAGGAGACCTTAGCCATTTTTGATAATGAATTAATTATTTTCAGAGCTTTATTGCAAATATCATTGACGTGGAGGTTCCAATTCAAATTGTCAAAATGTACACCAAGATACGTTAGATCATTTACTATTTCAAGTTTTTTGCCATCCATGAAAACCGATATAGAGTGGTTTACCCTTTTACGTGTGAAGTGAATGGCTTTTGATTTATTTTCATTGAAAATAACTTTGTTGTTGATTGACCATTCATAAATTTGGTTTAAGCAAACGTTGCCAATCATTTCTACCTCCAACCCAGTCTTCG
Organism: Dysdera silvatica; assembly: GCA_006491805.2. Taxonomy (NCBI): domain Eukaryota; kingdom Metazoa; phylum Arthropoda; class Arachnida; order Araneae; family Dysderidae; genus Dysdera; species Dysdera silvatica. Next base: position 23,030,799 of record QLNU02015003.1, on the reverse strand, counting down.
CTGTAATTAGAAGTAGGAGATCGTCAGCAAATGCAATCACTTCTACGCCGGTAGGATAATTTAACTTCAATACAGAATCAAAGAAAATGTTCCAAAATCCTGGTCCGCAACATGATCCCTGCGGACATCCCTTGGTAACCCTTTTGCTGACAGAGATTGTTGTCGTGTCAAGAGTTGCGATTCTATCGCTAAAATAACTTTTGGCCAGCTGGAAAAGATTTTTCGGGCATTGGAAGGTACGCAGTTGCTTTAATATTGCGGGCCACCATGCTGCGTCGAAAGCTCCTTTGACGTCCAGAGAAACCATTAATACATCATTTTTATTCCGTAAGTTTGTTTGAATAAATTCTTTTACCCTATAAACAGCATCAATAGTACTTTTTTGAGCTGTGAATCCATATTGGTTCTCACTTAAGCGCTTCTCTCTGTTTAAAAAATACATAATCCTGTTAATCATTAGCTTTTCTAGTAGTTTACCGCTGAGAGGAAGCAAACTTATGGGGCGATATTTTGAGGCATCGTCGGAAGTTTCCTTGCCAGGTTTTTCAAAGTACCTAATGATGGATTGTTTCCAAATGTTCGGGAATTTGCCTCTATTTAGGCATTCATTAAAAAGTGCTTCATGAAATTTAGGGAATAATTCGATGGTTTTTCCAAGGATATCGCTACAAATTCCATCGCTGCCGGGAGATTTTTTAGGGTTCATGCCTTTCGTTATCGAAATAATTTCACGCGAGGTAAAATTTAAATCATTATCCGTGTCCATTTTGTTGTTCATCAATTGTCTACAGTATTTATGGTAATTTGTATCTGCCTCGTCCCCATCATTAGGTACGAAATGGTCCATAATGACGTCAACGGTATCTTTCAGGTTATTTGTATAATCGCCGTTCGAATTCTTAATTGTGTGTAAGTTTGTTTGAGGATTAATTTTGTTGGAGACTATTTTGTATAATATGTTCCATGTTTGTGCTGCTATTGTGGAGGAGCAAAATTCTCTCCAAGATTGTAATTTTGAGATATTAATTTGGTTCGAATATTGTTTTTTCCAGTCAAAGTAATCCTTTTTTCTCGCATCTCGCAATTTAATATTATTGTAAGTTCGTTGATATTTTCTTCTCTTTGCATTTGCAATTTTACGTAGGTTAGTTAGTTCTTTTGTCCACCATCTAACGGTTTTCTGGTTACCTGTGTTATATCTATTATTATTTTTGACAATTGGCATTGATTTTCTACAAGCGGTTGTAAGTCCAAGATTAAACGTTGCCAGGATGGTTTCGATATCCTCTGCGCTTCCAAGAATGGAAGCGAGTTTGGTATCGAGAATGTCCAGGTCAACAGGGACATTTATCTGAAATTCATTAAAAAATAAATTAGAGAGTTCGCAAAAGAGATTTTTACCAAAGTTCTCCCGGTTTGCATTTTTTGTTATATATCTATAGCTTTTCGGTCCCATGTTATTTGAGGTATTTTTATGTCGAGATGTTGAGATCGTGAAGCTGAGAATTCTATGGTCAGAACAGCTTTCTTCATCTTCTACAACCCAGTTATTAATGAACGGCAGGAGGGAATATGATGCTACTGTCAAATCAATGTAGCTTTCCCCGTTTTGAGATTGAAAAGTCGGCTCGTTTGTATTGTCATTTATCACCCATAGTGATTTTGAAGATAGAAATGTCTCCAGTTTTCTTCCTCTGGAATTTGTTAGGGTGTCAAACCAAGATGTGGAGCGAGCATTGCTATCTAATGTAAGAAGGCAAAAGTTGTTTGACCCTAGTTGAGGAATGGAATCCAGTTTTATGAGGTTGTCTTCGATATTTGTGTAGCAATCTAGGTAAATGCTTGCTACTAGCATTTGGAAACTATTAGTAAGAATTTTTAAGTAAACCATGTCCTCGTTTGAATGCTGAGACAAGAGAATAGTGTCAATATGTTTGTTAATGATTAGAATGGCTGCTCTGACACGATTTTGCCCTGCTTGAATGATTTTATAATTTTTTGGGAAACCGGCCACTCTGTTGTTTATGCAATATGGTTCCTGTAAGAAAGCTATGTCTATTTGTTTGGAGTTGATAAGAGCGCAAAGATTGTGAGTAGCCCTAATAGACCTCTGTAGATTGATTTGGAAGCACTTGAACGAAAGCACAGGGCTAACAGACACCGAAGTCTATGTTTTCTATTTTCCTCTCTAATTTAAGTTTATATGTAGGGCACTCACGACTCATAACTGCGTGATCTGTGTTGAATTTGTTTCCGTCTTTGGTATATCTATTATGATTAATGCAGTTGCTGCATTTAAGCTGCTTTGGACTTTTGCAGTCCCTCAGACAGTGTGTGTGTGTGTGTGTGTGTGTGTGTGTGTGTGTGTGTGTGTGTGTGTGTTCCCCACTTCTTTCTTTCTTGCTTCTTTAAGAAACCTGTCTATCGAAGTCCGCTAACTGAAGCCAAAATATGTGGATATATGAAACTAATTATATTTTAAAACAATTAAAATCAAAGAATATTATTTATTTGACACATAGTATATTCAATGTACACTTACTTATGTCCAATTTCGTGGACAGCGACGTACGTGGACAGAAGTCCAGCTGATGGATAAGGTTTTCCATCGTCACTAACAGTACCAAATTCGGCTATTACGCACGCATGCTGTTTTATGCAAACTCCGCCAACTGGCGCCAAGCCTGCCAAAATACAATTACAAAATTTGTGAGAATAAGTAACAATAACGTTAAAAGCTCCAAAAGGCGAGACCACTGATAAAAAAAACAGCGTACATCATGGGAATTATCTTGAAACTTTCAGTATTCATTGGTAAAGACAGACAGACAGACAGACAGACAGACAGACAGACAAGGAATGCTGTTCTTTGAAGTCTCTCGCTGATTGTATCAGGGAACAAGTTTGCCCATGTAATACTGATGATCAGAATCAGAACTGGAGCACTACATATTGCCCGCTATGTCGTCCTGGCGTTCGGATAATAGGGATTTCCTCTACTGCCACGTGAATTGCTGAACATGTATCACGTGGCGAATTTTACAGATTTATTCCCAATGGGAATGATTTTAATTTTAAAAGGAATCATAAGGGAATTTTCAATGGAATCTTAAAGGGATTTTAAAAGGAATCATAAGGGAATTTTTAAAGGATACATGAAGGAATTTTAAAAGGAATCATGAAGGAATTTTAAAAGGAATCATGAAGGAATTGCAAAAGAATCATGAAGGAATTTTAAAAGGAATCATGAAGGAATTGCAAAAGAAATCATGAAGGAATTTTAAAAGGAATCATGAAGGAATTGCAAAAGAAATCATGAAGGAATTGCAAAAGGACTCGTAAAGAAATCTTAAACACAAAAATTTAAAATACTTCAAATGCATAAACTTTTAAGGAAAAAAATTAACAAAATTTAAAAATGTGGTACCACCATCCATAAAACAATTGCAACCTTATGGAATTATCATAATAATTATATATTAACAAAAATATAAATTTTCCTTGTTTCAAACGAAAATAATAATTTTGAATTACGAACATATTTGTCATAATACATATCATATTTTAATAAGTGCACTTTCATACCAATTTAAAAATATTCAGTTATTAATAAGTGTTCTTTATACTGAATTATTAATTAATGATCTTTATACTGAATTATTAATTAATAATCTTTATACTGAATTATTAATTAATGTTCTTTATACTGAATTATTAATTAATGTTCTTTATACTGAATTATTAATTAATGTTCTTTATGCTGAATTATTAATGTTCTTTATACTGAATTATCGATTAATATTTTTTATACTGAATTATTAATTAACGATCTTTCATTCAGGGGCGTATCTATTAAAACCTTATGGGCTTCAAACAGCTTTAAGAAACGTCATACACACACAAGTGATTTGGCGTTAAGGGGAGGGGAATATACTTTGTTATACAATGGGGGGGGCGATTGAGCCCCCTGAGCCCTTCCCTTTCCCAAGCCATTCCTTACACTTACCCATTGTTACACCATTCTTTTTACCATTTTCCATGGAATAAAAATTAAGCCTGAAATAAGAAAACATCATGAAAAAAAGCCAGGTAATAATTTGTCAATGTAACATTACAAATAATGTTAATGAACAAATATCACTAAATGCAAATCGATATCAATAAATGCACATCGATATTCAAGTATCAATAAATGCAAATCGATATTCAGATATTAATAAATGCAAATCGATATTCAGGTATCACTAAATGCAAATCGATATTCAAGTATCAATAAATGCAATCGATATTTAGGTATCAATAAATGACAATCGATATCCAGATATCAGAAAATAGAAATCGATATCCAGATATTAATAAATGAAACTCGATATCCATATATCAATAAATAAAAATCTATGTCCAGATATCAATAAATGAAAATTGATATCCAGATATCAATAAATGGCAATCGATATCCAGATATCAAATGACTGACAATCGATATCCAGATATCAGAAAATGGAAATCGATATCCAGATATCAGAAAATGGAAATCTATATCCAGATGTTAATAAATGAAAATCGATATCCAGATATCAATAAATGAAAACCAATATCTAAATGCCTGTAAATGGCAATAGATATCCAAATATTAATAATTGAAAATCCATATCCAAATATCGTGAATAATAGGTTGAATATATATCGATTAACAATATTGATAAATAGGTTTCGATAAAAAGTTAACAATAGCGATAAATACCAATAAAAAAAGTTACCAATATCGATAAGTATCGATAAAAATTTCCAGCAAATACTATCGATGAAAGCGACACGCAATTTGAAATGGTATAATAATAAATATTATGGATAAAAGAACAGTGAATAGTATTGATAGAAGAGTGATAACTAATATCGATGAAAAGGCGATAAAGCATGTCGATGGATATTATATCACTTACCCAGATATATAGAGCGCTAAATCCCAATGATTTGGGTCCTTATCGGATGCCGGGTTCTTTTTAGCTTGATAACTGCAGAAATTGTCCAAAAGTTTGTCTCGTTCACCGTCTGCATGAGGCATATCTTTCTGAAATAACATTTATCAGTTGAAATGTATAATCTTTTATATCCAGATAGTGCAAAAACATTATATTAAAATACACAATACCAGGGGGCGGACTTGGGCCGCCGGCCAGCCGGCCCTCGGGCCGGTGCGCTCTCACGGGCAAAAAGACTCGAGCCTCCGAATGAGTGAACTGAAGCCCTCCGTTATTCCAAGGTGTGAGCCCGTTGAGAAGACCGCCAGTCCGCCCCTGCACAATACTGATCTTCAGGCAGCATTATGTGCTTATACTTAACTCTACTTATTTAATTTATAGCGCTAGGCTCACTGGGTACGGCGACATTTTTGCGCTGCCACCCCACCATTAGAATTCCGTCGATCTACCGCCTTAAGTACGACAGAGAATCGCAAAGAATGTGAGGGGAGAAAGTTATATTCCCCTTATGTGTATTACTTTAAAATAAAATAAAGAAGTTTTAAAATACGTTTATTTTTTATCTGACGGTGTTTTATTTTTTACACCCCCCCCCCATATTTAGAGGGTGCTGTTTCACGGAATGTTTCATAATTTCAAATTATAACAAAAATAGAGAAAGGGTGCTTTTTCTGAGGACTGATGTTGGACGGAATTATATGATAGGTAGATTGGAATTAAAAATCGTCTATAGTCCCCCCTTTAAAGAATTGGCACCATAGGCACTTGCCCAATGTACCCGTTTATAAATCCGGACCTGACGTAGGTGTTGAAATGCAATATTGAGCGTAGATATAGAAACATAATATTGAAAGTGAATGTAAAAAGGCGGTATTAAACAAATGTAGGAATGTAGTAATGAACATAAGTGTATGACACATGAACATATCATTAAAGATGTGTATCGAAACGTCACATCGATTACAGATGTAAAAGCGTCTGCCTTCTGTACAAGATATATAGAAGCAGCATAAAATATAGAATGGTTATAAAACACGCCTACGAGAACTCAGTGACAAAGACGCAAGAACACAGTGCTAAGCTGTTACCACCAGAAATTACTTTTGAGTATTTCTTACGGTTTACAAGCTTTTACAAGAACATACTTCCTAATTTTGAAAGTATGAAAAGATAAAACGGAATAAGATATAAACACAGGTGGATATTAGCATGGATAGATAGGGATGTTTGTGTGGTCAAGCATGAGTATGCTGTCCATCCACCTATTTTGTATTAGTGTTAGATTTGCTACGAGTATGTTCCTTCTTAAATGTTGGTCAAATACTTTTGTTTAAATTTGCTTATCTTCTGGTATTGTCAAAAAAAAGAAGAAGAAGAAGGAGAAGGAGGAGGAGAGGAAGAAGAAGATGATGATGATGATCAAGATCATCACACCTTACAGAAAATTTCCTATTATCCTGGAGAAGCTCAGTAAAGAAAATTTTTCACTTTTAAAATGACTCGATAACTTGCGCAATGATTAAAACTGATTCGCGAATATATACTTTGCAGAATCCTGCAATAATTAAAACTGATTCATAAATACTTTGCATGATTCGAAATCGATAATTTGTGCAATAATTAAAACTGACTCATGAACACTTTGCAGAGTCCAAAATCGATAATTTGTGCAATGATTAAAACTGATTCATGAATACTTCGCAGAAAAGTAGAATTTATATAAGGCCAGATTATCCACAAATTATCAGGAAATTATTATAAAGCCGGATTATCCACAGGGCCCTGGGGCCCACTGAAAACAAGTGCCCACCGCGGAAACCAGTACGCTAAAAAAAATACTACTTGTGTGTTTAAAATATTTCGTTTCCGATTTAGATTTTTACTTCCAAAGTCTGTAAGCACTAAAAAACAATTATAGGCTATTCGTATTATAAAAATTTATACAAAAAAAGAGAGAGAGAGAGAGCGAGCAATAATGCTTGAAGCCAAAACTTTTATCTATAGCCTTTTGTGCAAAGTTTGTGCTTTTGTTGTTATCTGTTGAATCGGATCTTATTGCAAAAATAAAAGCTAATTCAGCAGACATTATTAAAAAATTTACTGCAACCAAAGCGCGCAAAGTACAAGTTTACGAGTAGACTGTTTATTTACTTACTGTATAAAATATTGAAATTAATAAAATTTTAAAATATTCAGTATATTGTTAAGTTTGGTGAAGTGCACTTTGTCCATGCAATACGGGGTGGGGTAGGGGGTAGGAGCCTATATTTTCCCATGTGCCCTAGGGCCCACTGTGGTCTTAATCCGGCCCTGAATATAATTTTGACTTACTGATTGCCTTTTCATAATTTCCAGATGAACAACGCTAATTTGCACTTTATTCTTCAAAGAAGGCTGCTGATACACTGCTTGCATCTATAAAACAGACGAAAATACACTTTGATATTGCACGTCAACTGCTTCAAATCAGTATAGTATATCACCTGATGATCATTGGGGAAAAAAAGATTAAATTTTAATCACTTGAATCCATTATCAAAAGATTAAATTTTAATCACTAGTTCGTTTGTGACGTCAGCTCCCGTGAATTCTAACGGTACTGTCGGTCAACTTTCCGCAAACGAACTATAGGTATAGAAAAGTTCAGAGGTTGAATTATGCTACTAGTCTTTCCCCGGTATTTTATCTTGGGACGTAAAGGTATGTAATTAAAAATTTCTTATAAGCTATAATTCTTATAAGCTATATATATCTATTTGAATCGATTTTGAATTGCTACGCCTACATACTGAAATATGATTGATATATATATAGCTTATAAGAATTTGTTTAATTACATACCTTTACGTCCGAAGATAAATTACCGGGGAAAGACTAGTAGCATAATTCAACCGCTGAACTTTTCTATACCTATAGTTCGTTCGCGAAAAGTTGACCGATGGTACCGTTAGAATTCACGGGAGCTGACGTCACAAAAGGGTTGGTTCATTGCAGCAGAGACGAGGACATTATTACAGCAGATGGAAGGACGTCATTTCAGAACTGGTTTTTAGCGAACGTTTGTCTACGAAAAAAAAAAAACAGTTCTGAAATGACGTCCTCCTCTCTGTTGTAATGACATCCTCCCCTCTGCTGTAATGACGTCTTCCCCTCTACTGCAATGAACTAGCCTGTTTGTAACGTCAGCTCCCATGAATTCTATCGGTACGATCTATCAACTTTCCACGAACGAACTATACCCTGCATTCAATAAAATTGACAATAAATACAGCTGTAGTGTCATGAAAACGTCATCCTTCGTTTTAGTCACTAATATTTTTAAGATATGGTCCATTAAAAGTTGTAATTATTTTTGGAGAAAATTTTGAAATGAAAATTTAAATAGATTCGAAAATCTGAAATTTGGGTATTTTCGGATCCACCGGTTCGGTTGATATACCTTTATATTGCATCAACCAATTAATATACCTTTAAAGCATATTAATTTATTATCTTAGTTGATATCTTAGTTAATTGATAACGTAATTGATATACCTTAAACTTATATCAACTGCGGATATTTGAATTAAACAACAAAGCCTCGACAAAGTGAAATAGCCTAAAAGTGTTCCTAAATATCTATACTTCCAAAAATTGATAAAATTTTGATTAAACAATCGTAATTAGAACAAATTAATTTTAAAATAAAATAAGTTTTTATCAAACCTGATTCACGAAGCCAAGGATGAGATCAACCAACTTTTCTTCCGATTCGACATACGCTATAAAAAGTTCATAAGCAGATTGATCGAAAAACACACCTAATTCCAAGAAATAATCATTTGAGCCAGCTCTTTTGTTTATTTCTTCTTTCAAAATTTTTCTACCAGAGTCTTCTTCGAGGGTATCAGAAATAAAATTATGGTCGTCAAAATCCGCACCAAAATGGCTAAAAATGTCATTATCATCCAGTTCATATTCTTCTCTGGGATTAGCAGGAATGTAGTGATCATCATCTCTCTCTAACGAAAATATTACATAAATTATCATGAGTACTTGAATGTAATTATAAGTACTTGAGTTTGATTATGAGTATTCGAGTATGATTATGGGTATTCTAGAAACGGTACCATGTTTGTGTGTGTAGCGGCCTTTAAACAACCATGTGTCTAATTCAGATACGTGCCAAAGTTTTAGAGAGTGGGGGAGGGGGGGGCAAGAGATCTTTTACGGCGACAAACTTGTGGCGACATCTATTGCAACAAAGCTCCGACAGTTTTTATAAAATATTAAGTAGATAAATTAATTATTATTTAAATAGTTAAAATTAATCACAAAACAACAACCATTTGAAAGATTTACAATTTTACTGATTTTACAAAGCACCACGCTTTAAGATCGATAGTTTCACAAAGACTGAAAAAAAATATACAGGTAAAGAGACGCTAATTTTTTTAACAATAGACACGTTAGGGAACCACTGTAAAAGCAGTATTATTGACGATATGGTGCTGACATTTATTGACAGAAAACGAAATTAAAATCTAAGTTTCTTTCAGCTTTGCTACATTAGTGGCAATGTTTAATGATATTTTTGAAATTAAAATTTTAATAGTATTCCTCGATAACGGGGGAGAAATATACCTATTGCCCCTCCTCCTCCGAGACTGGGAGGGCGAAAAAACCCTTCCCCCTCCTGCTGGCACGTGCCTGGTCTAATTCCACTTGAGACATGTTATCACATTTAGCTATCGAGAAGAAAAATGAAGGAAAATGTGGTAATCATTCCATTGGAGAATTGAACCAAATAACCGTAAAAGACTAACATTTACTTGCCCATTCTCTCATAATATATCTTTACTGTGATAATGTCCTGATGGCATTAAACCTACAAATTCAAAATCATATTTAAATTATTAAAGCTGTCAAAATATTCAAGAGATAATGTCTAAAAGACACTGATTTACCATTGACTAACATTGTTCATAATGTTAACTAACAGTATTGCATTGACTATCACTGCCTACCATTACATTAGTGTATGTATCATTAAACAGTGTATCTATCAATCTATCATTACCAGTGTTTCTATCAATAAATAGCGGATATATATCATTACCAGTATATATATATTATTTCCAATGTGTATTATAATATCGGTTACCATTTTCTAACATTACATTGACTCACCATCAACAACAGATAATTTCTTCGACCTCATTGGCATCGATACAATATGAGGATGGCTTTCAACGGCTTCGCGATTAAAACTGCGTTTAGATAAAGATTCCTGTTCATCTGTAACTTTGAAAAGCTCGGTAAGATTGTCGCCAATGGGCTGGATGTTCACTCCGCCTATGGGCAAAAGCAGAATACCACTCTGGAAAAGCGAACGGGAAAAGAAAGTTTTATATATTTAACATTTAAACGAAAAGTTTTACATAGTAAATATACATATATACATATACAAAATTTCATCGCAACAGGGGAGCTTACAAGCCCCATCAACCGCCCCTGCGTACGACAGTGTTTGCAGAACACCCTTGGCATAGCAACTCGTCTTCTCTCACGATTTCTAACCATAGATAGCTGGACTTCCCACTTGAAACGAGGAGCTGGCTGCAGCTGCCAAAATTATTTTCTACGTGCCTTTAGATTAATAAATAACAGGGATGTTAAAGCTCCACAACTTTTATGGACGAGACGCCACTGCCTAAATATATGATATGCAAATGAACGCCGAAGTAAGTTTTTCGATCCCGACATGGGAATTCCTTATTCTCACCCGGGAAGGAGGAGGAGGAGGTATCCCTGTTTTAATAGCAGATAACCAGCCAAAAAGCTCTCATTTCAATTCAGAACACGGGACTTCTTATTTAGATAATTGTATGTATCTACTATTTATATACTTATTTGCCTCTACTTGCTTATCTATTGATTTATCTACTTATTTGCCTCAACTTGCTTAGCTATTTATTTATCTACCAAACATCTACTTGCTTATCTGTCTATTTATCTACTAAACGTCTACTTGTTTATCTATTTATTTACCTACTAAATATCAACTTGCTTATCTGTTTATTTATCAACTAAACGTCTAGTTGCATATCTATTTATTTATCTAAGAAATATCTACTTACTTATCTATTAATTTATCTATTAAACATCTACTTAGTTACTGTGTACAGCTGAGGGGATGATCCCCATCGAAACTGTTAATCAAAGCATATCGATTTTTTTGGGGTAGGGAGGCTAGGCGATGAATAACAGGTTATTTGGCGATTGCTTGCTAAATATAATATCAAGAGTAGGTTCTGTACGAACCTCATCAACAACGCTCCCCTCACCCTATTTGGGTAAGTAAACTGGTCCATTAAATTAGTTTAACCACTTCTAGGGCTCTTCTCCTCAGCGGTACTCAGCCCCTATGCATCTACCTTAACTTTTCATAAGCTTGCAGATCCATCTTGTTGCCTACCACTCTATTCTCAGTTCAACAGTCATTCTACTAGAACAAGACAATTTTACTCACCAGACCTGGTTCCTGGTTGAAATTGCAATTGCTGACAGCAGCAGATTGGTTTCCGCTTGCCCCTAAGTAATGGCAACTGTAGCTTGAGTTTTGATATATCGAAGGCATATGTACCTCTTCGCCATCTTCGTTGATTTTGACTATTTTAACTGCCGATGAAAGAAGGTAAGGGTTTTGATGAAGCCCCATCTGCACATTGTGTCCGAAAATGGATTGGCTTGTTAAAACTAATTCCGGATCAGCATTTGATTCTCTTTGGCTGATGCGATGAGTTCCAGAACCTCGATGTGGGCTATCACGTTTCTCAATGTTCACAGTTACAACTTCGTATTTTGGAACTGTGCAATAAATGAAACAGATGATGAACAAATAACACTTATGGAATAATAATAATGATGATGATAATAATAATAATTAAATTATTATACAGTAAAACCTCTCTTAATGACCATCTCTATTCAAAAACCACCTCCCTTAACGACCACTTTTCTGAAAGCGGATTTTCTCCCTTCCCCATAGACTCAATGCTAAATTAACCTTCATTCGTTCAGAGATCACCTCTCTGAGCGAGAGCTTTTTCGGTGAGCCGATAATGGTCGCCTTAGGGAAGTTTTACTGTACATAATTAATAATAATAATAGATATACAAGTCGAAGAAGAAATACTACGGAAGAAAAAACTACAATTATTCCAATTGTGCTAAATACACTAGGTACAATGCCCAAAAATATGGAATGCAACTTCAACACGGTCAAAAAAAGTTTTAATATCAAAGGACTTCGAGGTGGCGCAGTGGGAACGAGTTCACCAAATATCCCTATAATTTGGGTTCGACTCCCAATGGTAGAAAAAATATACTTCCGGACTACTTTCTGACTATAGGCCGAGGATTGGTTCCCTGGGAATTAAGAATCTCGAATTATCCTCGAAGAAATGTAGGCTCACTGCTCTACAGTGGCATAATCGTAATGCATTCATCCGCCTTTCCATTGACTCTTGTCGGTATCGTAAAGCGCGCGCCATTTTTTTGCCCACCGTACACCAAGGTTTGACTCTCTTGACGACCGAGGTTCAGATTCCTCAAAAAACTTCAAATCCTGGCGTAGCATGACCTGTACTCTCCTTGCGCCGTAAAAACACAAACAAACAATTTCATATCAAATCCAAAAAGCCTTGCTTCTCTATGTGGCAGCGGCGACTCTTGGCGAAAATTTAGTGAGGCAGGAGTTAGCCGATGCACCAAAATGTACTAACCTACTTATTTACTCAGTCGATGAAACCGGTTTCTTGGCGAGTAGAGATCGTAATGCAACTTGTTTTGGTGAATCAGCCTAGTTCTGACTCACTAAAATAGCGCCACGAGCCACCACTGGTATGTGGGAAGGCAGTTCACACACAGTATAAGCTACTCATCCGAGACCTTTGAAAAAGCTTAATAAATCACAGAATCCAGCCATATACAGCATGGACTTTAAATTTGTGAAATAATAATTGCATTAGAGTAATTTTTCGCTTCGGTCATTCCTCTTCTTCAGAAATAGAGATGCTCCAGAGAAATCATTGCATATACAGGGTGTCTCAGCACCAGGGTTACAAACTTCTAGGAGGGGTAGGGTACACCTAGACGACTCGGAATCACATAGCAATGATGGTCGCAAACCACTCACAGAGCTAGTTCTAAGACCGTCCAGCATGCACAAATATTTACAACCAGTGCGTGAAAAGCGCCAGATAAAACTCAGGTCAGCTGCTCAAGTGCATAGATGATTAGGACATCGCATTTTGCGCTTCTCATGCACTGGTTGTCACTATTTGTGCATGCTGGATGGTTTTAGAACTAGCGCTGTGAGTGGTTTGCGACCAGCATTGCTATGTGATTCCGAGTCATCTAGGTGTACCCTACCCCTCCTAGAATTTTGTAAACCTGGTGCTGAGACGCCCTATATGCAGGGTGGTCCTCATAGGCGTGGAGTTATATAGGCCCGTGGGGCCTGGGTCCTCCCCCCACCTCCAATAATTTGGAATAAATTTCAATTTTACATATATTGCAATGTATAAATATCCATAATATGTGTTTGTAAACTTCCATGTACCTTGAAAAGTCTACGTTGATGGTGGTCCTGAACTCTACCGACAAAATAAGAGGGGGTGTTGGGGACACCAAATAAGGCATATTTGCCCATATCCCCGTGTCCGCAAAGGGGCCGGTTTGGCTGTAGAGCGTAACTACTGTTTACGTCCATCACGTTGCTACGTAGCCAATTACATGAATTAAATACAATTTTTGATACATAATTTAAGTGATTGAGCTAATAATACAGCAGAGACAAAGAAATCCGGAATTCTGTTTCCTGATCTGTGTTACTATGTAGTGAAATATAGAATACTATGTGAAGTACTACACCATTCTGCGAAATAACTGGCAACAATATATATACGTTCGTAAAGAGATTATATATTGTCCTTCGTAGCTCAGTGGGTAGAGCCTCCGCCCGGCAAGTGGAAGGTCGTGGGTTCAGGTCCCACCGAAGGCAGAAATATTTATTTTCTTTCGAACGTTTCACCATCTAATCACGCCATACCATCGGCGTTGGTATCACTACGCCAATAAACGTTGATTGATTGACATTGTTGTTTGACCTCTTATTTTGTCAATACAGTTCGGGACCACCCTGTATATATTGGAAAAGCAGACATTGTTGTTAATTTATTTTTTCCATTGTTGCCATTTTAATGTGATATCGCGTGATTTTTAATAACCGCAACCTGGATACCATTTTCTTGTTTAGAATATATATAAGAGTAAAGCCATGGTATTTTGGAATATGAGTGACAAATTTTAAAATTTAAAAAGCCATTGTGTTTTATATATAATATTAAAACTAATAAATTATATCATTTTAATCTTTCAAGTCTTTTCAAAATAATGCGTTGTATTATTTAATTAACTGTACCGAAATTGAAAAAAACATTGAAAACTCCGTTACGGAAGGACATCATTTCATGTTTTTTCTGTCCTTCCGTAACAACGCGCATTTTTCAAAGTGCATTTTTTTATACCGCAGGAAAATTTTCATACCATTTCAGTTAAAAGTAGTATTAGGCCCTTTTCTTAAAATGACTTACGAAAAACATTGCAGTTTAATATTTTGAAATTGTAGAAAACATTAACCATGATGTCGTTCTTCCGTAACATTTTAAATACCATGGCTTTACCCATAATTTAAGTTAGGTGGATTCTATTTGTCGTTGAGGAGAGCGAACAACCAAGGGGAGTTTGATGTAAAATAGAACGTGTAAATAGAAGAAAATAAAGAGGTGTTTCTCTTTGGAGTGGCGGCTTCTTATTGAGTTCTTAAAGAAATGCTGACTAAATTGAGTCGTAATTGAAGTTGGAAAAATAGAACCCACATATAGGGCAATGCGCAGCGCGCATATGTAAGAAAGATTGACATGAAATGTGACTTATTTAATAGGGGGGGGCATGGTGAATAATTGTAGATCGCTCGCTTTTGAAGTCGTGCTACACCCCTGATATATATAT
>QLNU02015003.1:22956290-23015662 GCA_006491805.2 Dysdera silvatica | reverse complement strand
GTCAGAAAATTTATTACCTGTTAGTTACACCACTTGAAGAAAAACAGGAAAGCAAATTCGTTAGTATGATGCACAAGTTTATTACAAAATTGTCCCAGCATTCATTGAATATTTTTCAGAAAATTATTGCAAGCGTACAGAAATATGGGCAATGGCTTACAGAAATTTTTCTCATGCCCATTCCGATACTAATATGTATTATGAGTCTTTCCATAGTAAGTTGAAAAGGATTTATTTAAACCGGAAAGCAAATACACGTGTTGATTCTTTAATTGATCATTTATTAGAAATTGAAAAAAATACCCATACAATGCATCAGAAGAACATACTATATGATGTTCCACGTGATGTTTACCCTCCTACATATTTAAAGAGACATAAATCTGGTTTAAAAATTTGTGATGGTGATGTGAAGAAAATTAGTAAAACATTATTTATAGTAAAATCTCAGACTACTACTAAAATAGAATGCAAAGTTCATCGAAGGCAATATACTTGCCCAGAGTCTGAACATTACTGTTGGAGGCATTTACAACTTTCTTGCTTCGGACTGTGTAGCCATCTCTATCATTGTAGCTGTTCGGATAGTAATGTATGTTGCAAATCTATACATAAAGTACATAGTTTAATAGTCAGAAATAATGAACCATCCATTTTAAATTCTATAACATCAGATCAAGAGATACACTTATCTGATGAAAAACTGGTTCATACACCTGACATAAGTCTTCAGATCAAAGGGTTTTCTTGTCAAAAAGTAGTTAATGAGTGTACATCGTTAATGTCAGAACTTTCTGAATTGTTGCAAAATGAAACAATTCCGAATTCTTCGTTAACGAATATTAAAAAACAACTTAAAACTATGGTTTTGCAATGCAAAAGTACAGACTCTGTAACTAAAAGCATACCTAAAATGAATTTTACCCCATTAGCACCAAATCAAAAAATAAGTAAAATTCAAACATTTTTTAAAATTCTGAACAAAAATAGAAGGGAAAAAAACCTCGCAGTATCCTGATTTTCAAGAAAAGATCTTGATCGCGAATTGAGCTCCATTTTTCATCGAATAAAATCAGCTGCCGCTGTTTGTTTTTTTTTAGCCAATTAACACCATGAAGACGTTAAGCAGGTATATAAGCTATGGCTTTTCCGTCGCCAACATTTCGTTTCGGTTGTTGACCTGCTTTCTAGGAACCTCTATCATACGAATCAATCGGAACCAAGCAAACGCCAGAGGTCCAATTCCGGCTATCATAATTAGAGAAGAACCTATATCTATATAATAGACATAGATTCAAAAAGAAAGGAAGTTTGTCATTGTAAAAATGAATACGGTTTCCTGGTTTTAACAGAAATTATTTAAAAAATGTCACAAAAGTTAGAAACCATTTCGATTGTTTTTGCGTTACGGTTTCACAGTGAAGCTTCTTTAACAGCACTAGTTCTATTGAAACACATCATTTTTGCTGCTCCAGTTACGCTAAGCTCCGAGAAGAAGGGAGGGGGAACGCCACGAAAACAGACGTCGGATAATAAAGGTTCTATTGATTATGCAATAATTTCTACCACCCACTTATATATTACAGCTCAAACTAGAGCTTTTTTTATATTTGGAGAAAAAGTGACGCTTTCCCCATCCTGGATTCGAACCAGGGTCCCCGCGTTTAGCAAGCGGTATCTTGACCAACTAGACAAATCAGGATAAGGACAAACGCATTTTTCTACGTTTGTTTGTTTGGCTTTTTTATGGCGCAAGAGCATCTGGGCTATACTGCGCCAAATTTCGACGTATATTAGGATGTAAGATATTATTACCCTTCACAGGGATAACACAATTGCCAAATATGGTCAACACAAGAAAGCCTCCGGGGCGAGATTTTTGTGAGTTTTCGTGGGGGAATTTATTATACAATAATTTTTGCCACCCACGTTTTAATTACAGCTCAAACTAGAGCTTGTGTAATTTTGGAGAAAAAGAGACGCTTTCCCCATCCTGGATTCGAACCAGGGTCCCTCCGTTTAGCCCGGAGTGTCTTGGACCGCTAGACGAATGAGGACAGGAAACAATTTAGCAGTTGTGTTATCCCTGTGAAGGGTAATAATATCTTACAGGTTCTATTGAATTAGTAATTGTAAGATTAACACACTTGTGTTATTAGTAATTAGCAACTAAATAAAAGCATTACGTATAGACGTATATAATGTGTTAAGAGTTTCGCTAGCTCGGCTGTCAGATAGTTCTGACTTTCTTTAGGCATTTCTTTGTTCCAATGTTATGTACTCGGGGAGCGGACACAGACTTTAATTTAGAGAGAGAGGGTTCAAGGATGGTATTTGCCATGGTTTTAGAATAACACCCTTCATTTATCATGAAAGTTGGAATTTTTTACAGTGAAAAAATATATTTTGGGGGAATCATGACCATAGGCGTAGGCAGAAAGTTCATGAGGGGGGGGGGTTGCAGGGCTACGACTCATATATTCCTATGTTAAATATACAAAATTCATTGTAAGGGGGGTGTTACCACCCCAAAAACTCCACTCTGGCCACGAATAAGGTCATGACCCCTGTGACCACCCCGTATTCGCCCTTGAATGTACTCGCGAGAAAAACTCGGCATCGCAAAATGGACGCCCGCTTTAAGTCAACGAAAACTCCTTTATCCTATATTTTTAGGTCGATTGGTTGAACAGACAGCAAAAGGTCAAATTCTGGGTCAAGTAAGGTGCTCTACATTTTTAGTATTCAATGAACAAACAAAAATGACATTCCATGGCTTTTTGAAACGCAGTTGAAACACAAACCTTATTGCAAACAAGTTCGAACACATGTACGCATGGCAGTAAGTGTCAGTTCTCGATGTAATTTAACATAAGCAAAGCAAAAAACCTTTAAAACTGTGTGCATTAAATTATGAGAGATAATTATTTTATTCTTTAGAAATTCAAATCGTTACATTTTTTTATTTTCCCTCTACCTCGATAATTCGACACACGCATAACTCAAGATCAATTTCTTACGTGTCGACTTACCAAGCCTCCGCTATAGTTCTGAAAAGAATTTACATATTACATCATACACATCGACTACGTATCGCTTCATCGTTTTCGATCAGCGATTTTCAACCTTTTTCATCTCGCGACTTATCAAACCTAATAATAAAATTCTGCAACACGTCAAAAATATTTTTTATCTGTATAATAATGTCTATAATTTTGTCTGTAACGTATTGTATCTGATAAAAAAAATAAATAATAAATAAATGGTTGCATGGCTGTTGCTGTTTTTTACTCGAAACTCTCAGGTGAAACAGGGGTAGTGTTTGTGACTAAATAGTTAAGTATTGCATGTTTCAAAATTTCTCGCCAGACACCTGTGGACCCTCTCGTGACACACCGGTTGAAAATCCCCGTTTTAAATCGCTAGTCCAAAATCCATATCATATGGTATTCATGTCACAATGTTTCTAATGACATGCGTTGATAGCATCCCGAAGTTTTCGAACCAGTTTAAAAAGTACATCATACTTTGAAACTTCGATAATTCTTTGATCAAATGGTTTGAATGCAATGTGTTTTACAATATAATTTATTTTTCAGGTATATTAAGATGTTATAGTTTTTACATATGCCACACAAGATTTAAAATATTAAATATACACGAGGGATGACTACAAAAAAAAAACAACTGGCAAGTACAAGCTTGACATGTCTCAGTCAAAATTTAGTACAGTTGCAGAGCAGTAACAGCTAACCGAGGTGTCTTAATTTTCTGTTTCAAACTCCAAGTTTTTAAATTTCCATTGATGAATGAATTCATTCTGTTTCCAGTGTTGATTCCCACAGTTTCCATGATATATCTAGAAAAAAAAAAAAGGTTAAAGTGTAAAAATCAAAGACTTTCGCTCTATCGATCTAGTGCAGTGGTTCGCAACCTGGAGATAACTGCAACTATTTTTAATTGCAATTATTTTTATAAGGAATTTCATACCAAATGTTTCCAACGCTTTTATATTTCAACATGGCTACACACATTGCAATATTCTACTAATGGTTGTTAACTTTATATCTATAATATATACTAATTATATATATAATATATATGGATGAATGAATAATTATAAAATAATATATATATATTATGGATGTATAGTTAGCGATCATATATATATATAGAGATAGATGGATAGTGGGCCTGCAAAAGGTTTGCTGGTATCTAACTGGAAGGAGACCCACACGCTGAACGTATGTGACGATGTGTGGAACCGGCCAAGCCAGAAATCTAGTGTCCTACCCCGCCTTCAAGTGGTGCAGGCTGAGCTTCTATTTATGTGGCAAATTAATATTTGCTGCACGGATAGAAAGGCGGAAGGGGAGGGCTAATTTACCAACCCGTCTAGTCAGCGTGGTGAAATTATGGCTAATTCCTCCATTATGTTGACACACCAGAAACCATGGCCCCTAATCTCCAGGTACTGGAGTACTCCTGATCAAGGCAGCGGTCAGCGTGGCATGAAAGCAGGGGGTGCTAAGAATCACTTGAATGGCCCAGGTTGCCATTTGTTATTGATCTTGGCTACGTATAATGGACGATCCTTTGCTCCTGGAACAAGACTTCAGGAATTACAAGAAAAACTTGAAAAGATCAAATGGGACATTATAGGACTCAATGAAGTCAGAAGAAAAGGTGGAGAGTTGGTGGAACTTAAAAGTGGACATTTGTTGTATTATACAGGAACGGAAACTGGAAGAACAAGTGTTGTTGGCTTCTTAAACAACAAAAGAATTAAAGACTGTCTTCTGGAAGTTGAAGTACATCAGATCGAGCAGCGAGGCTTGTTGTTCAACTAACCCAGCGATACCAACTTCAAATAGTACAGGTATATGCGCAACATCAAGCCATGCCGGCGAACAGGTTTAGAAGAATTTTATGAAGAAATCAAACAGTTACACACCAAAGGGAAACAACATATCAAGCTCATCATGGGGGATTTCAATGCAAGAATTGGACAACAGGAACAAGGAGAGACATCGGTTGGTAAATACGGATATGGGGAAAGGAATGAACGTGGCGATCAACTCATCGAATTTGCAGAAGCTGAAAATCTTAGCATCATGAATTCATTTTTTAAGAAGAAACCGCAAAGAAAATGGACATGGAAACACCCAAATGGGGGAACTAGTGAAATTGACTATATCCTGGCAAACAAGAAATCAATTATTGAAGATTGCAGTGTACTGAACAGATTTAATACTGGAAGTGATCATCGAATGGTGAGATGTAAAGTGCACTTAAATACTAAATTAGAACGACAGAAGCTCATTAGGAAACAAGTAAGTAAGAGGGTGGATCTAATGAAACTGAAAGTAAATACCGAGGCATTCAAGTTGGAATTAAAAAATCGCTTTTCTGCACTGGAAGGACTTATTGATGAAAGTGATATCTCAGAAGCAAATGAAAACATTGTTAAGACAATAGTTGAAACTGCTGGGGAAATTGGTGGTGTAACCTGTAAAAAGCACAATAGCAAATTATCTGAGAAGACGAAACAGCTCATGAAAAGGCGAAGAGATATGAAGGTGGACAATCGAAATACCAGTTCCAGGATTGAGTACATAGAACTTTGTAAAACTCTGCGCAAAAGCATGAAAGAAGACATAAGAAAATTCAATTGTGAGTTAGTAAGGAAGGCCATTGAAAATAACAAGAGCCTTAGGGTTGTTAAAGGAAGTTTATCTGTTGGGAAGAAACACATCATTGCATTAAAAGGAGAGGATGGCACCGTAACAAGAAATAGGGAAGAAATACTTAGAAGAGTTGAAGAATTCTACAAAAAACTATATGAAAGTAACAGTGGATTAAACGAAGACACTGAAATAGTCGAAGGAACAGCTCCTAAAATCTTAAAAGAAGAAGTTTCATTTGCAATAAAAAGTATGAAGAAAGGAAGAGCCCCTGGCGATGATGGTATTACATTAGATATCCTAAAAGAAGCTGGAGAATATGTAGAAGACATACTTGCAAAATTCTTTACCAAATGTCTTAACAGCGGTAACATACCAAACCAATGGGATTCTGCAACAGTAATTCTTTTGCATAAAAAAGGTGATAAAGAGGATTTGAAAAATTACCGACCAATTAGCTTGTTACCTGCTATTTATAAAATCTTCACAAAAGTGCTAACACATCGCCTGCAGAAAAAATTAGATGCAGCTCAACCAAGAGAACAAGCTGGATTTCGAAGTGGATTCAGTACAGTGGACCATATTCAAGTATTAAGAGAATTAATTGAAAGAACACATGAATATGAACTTCCATTGTGTGTTGCATTTATTGACTATGAGAAGGCCTTTGACTCTATTAAAACATCAGCAGTCATCAACTCTTTAAGATCAACAGACATTGAGGATGTGTACATTGACATGGTGAAACGTGTGTATAAAAATGCAAGTGCAAAATTTCGGTTACATAAAGATACCAAAACTATCAAAATTGGTAAAGGTGTGAGGCAGGGAGATACCATTTCTCCAAAACTTTTTACTTCAGCTTTACAGATGATTTTTCAGCTGATAAATTGGAATAACAAGGGAATAAAAATAAATGGTGAATATTTAAATCATCTGCGGTTTTACTTCAGTAACATTGTTATTTTCCATGGACCGGTAGGGAACTCGGAGCAAGCACTGCAGGAAGCTCTCAACTAGAAGTGAAGAAGTTGGACTCAAGATGAACCTACAAAAAACTAAGATCATGTTCAATAATTTTGTAGAGGAAACAAAAATACAAGTTGACAACATTGAGCTAGAAATTGCTGATTCATATATTTACCTTGGCCAGCTGATTTCAATGGATGGCAACATTATGAAAGAACTCAACAGACGTATTAAACTTGGCTGGAGTGCATTTGGAAGAAACAGTTTTATCCTGAAGGGGAAATTGCCTTTGTGTCTAAAAAGAAAGGTCTTCAACCAGTGTGTATTGCCAGTCCTCTCTTATGGATCAGAGACATGGAGTCTAACAGTTGGAGCAATACGAAAGTTACAGACAACGCAAAGGAGCATGGAGAGGTGCATGCTTGGAATAACTAGGAGAGATCGAAAAAGAAACACTTGGGTGAGAGAGCAAACTAGAGTAGAGGACATCATTGTTAAAGTAAAAGGGCTGAAATGGCGATGGGCTGGGCATATTGCAAGAAGAACTGATCAACGATGGACAACAGAAATTCTGAACTGGATTCCAAGAGACCACCGAAGACCTAGAAAACGTCCTCAAACTAGATGGGTGGATGAAATAAGAAAAGAGGTTGGGGTGACGTGGAAACGAATGGCCCAGGATAGACTTGTGTGGAAAGCATTTGGAGAGACCTTCATCCAGCAGTGGATAGATAATGGTTGAATATGATGATATATATATAATTGATGTAATATATACATATAATTAATAGGCCTATACCATAATTTTGTATTTAATGTGTTTTCTTTACTCTGTTAAAAATGCTTTTATTATGCAAATGTGGCGGCGGCGGAAGGGGGATCTTTTGGTTACTATAAAAGGGGGTCGCGGATTACTTGGTTACTATAAAAGTGGGTCGCGGCTTGAAAAAGGTTGGGAACCACTGATCTAGCGCAGTGTTTCTCAACCTTTATAAGGCTGCAACTCGGTAAATTCTTTAATTACAAGACAAGGGCATGGTAAATTCTCATTTTATACTATGAAGGCCCGTTCTGGACAAATTAACTTATAAATACCTTCCATTTTTTTAAAGTTCATACATTCAACCATGATAAGTATGAATAATTAATTATGGCACGATCAGAAAGTGTATCAGTACACTTCTATTAATATACACTTTTCTGGTATACTTCCTCGCCAAATGGTCAATGGCATTTGCCAGGTGAAATTTCATCTGATGTAGGATTGAGTGCGCAAGAAGAAATGCAGTGTGCTTCAGGTAAATTTGAGATAAAATTGTTATTGAAATCGAAAATCATTTTTCACAATTGCGAGAACTGCAGAACTGCTTTGATTTTTTCTGTGCTACTGAATCATTTGTTAGCCAGTTGAACTCCGAAACTGATGAGCAGCTTGTCAAGCTGCATAAGAAATGTGTCGATCTTGCATTATTTTATCCAAATGACTTGAGCAGATCTGAACTGTATGAGGATTATAAAGACATAATTTCTTCTCTCAAAAAAGCAAAACGTTTAGGAGAAGAATTAGACTACTCACTACCGGGGCTTCTCATATACATTTCTTCAATGGGATTATAAGCCTATAAAACATTGGCCACAGCATTTAAAGTTCTCTGGACATTGCCTAATTCAGTTGCATCATGAGAATGCTCTAATAGCAAAATGAAGTTCATTAAATCATGCCTGCTATGTGCAATGTCTCAAGGAAGACTTACAAATCTCGCTACGCTGTCAATAGAACATGAAGTTGCTTCATCCATTGATTTTAGTGAGATATTTAAAGAGTTTGCAGACAGTAAATAAAGAGCTGTGTTTTGATCCTAAGTATTTGTGCATCGATAACGTTTCTCATTATATTAATTTTGTAATGGGTAATTCCAGAGAAAAATGAAATATATTTAATAAATCTCTCATTCTCCAGCAAAACCTGCATGCATTTGAAAATGGCATTTAGCGGGAGAGAGGGAGCTAATGACAGTCATTCACACGGGGCAGCAAATTATCTCGCTACGCCACTGTGTGTGTGTGTAACATATTTAATTATATAAACCTTACACAACAGTGCCATATGGTTCCTGCTCACACTGCATGGTTGGTTGGTTAGTTGTAGTTTTATGACGCAAGAACAGAAAGGGTTATTCTGCACCAAACAAGGTGAGCGTTCACATTGGAGAAAAAATTCCCCGGCCAATCATATACAAAACCTTCGACTGAATATTGGTTGCGAGGAAAATGGCTACATATTCACAAGAGATTCAGCTATTCAAAACAGACGTAAGGAAGGTTTTTCTTCACTTTCCAATGTTTGACCAAAAAATCTTGCCCCGACTATTAAGGATGATTTAAATTTCCCCACATTTCCACGTTTATGGGAACCCTGTATTTAGTAACTTACTTTAGATTTATTCGAGTTTTGAGGTACGAGGACAGCTCATAACCCGCTGTGCAAGGATTTTTTCCAAGGAACTCCAATCACCTTGTATAGTATTCCAACCCAAAACCGTAGATCTGACGAAAAATAAAACAGCAGATACTAGCTACCTGCTGAAGTCATAAACTTGAATTATTAGAATGGTAGCCAATAGAGATAAGTACATGCTCAATTTTCAAAGCCCAAGCCCGAAGACTTGCAATTTGAGACTGCCCAGGCCCGAAATACTTTGTAGAAATTTAAACCTGAAACTTCAATTTAGAAAAGTCAGTTTTCGGCTTCAGTTACATCTGTCTTTTGAGCCAAAGTCCAAAAATAATATGAAATATAGAGCCTAGGCCTGTTTCGGGTCTGGGCTAGGGCTGAGCCTGCCTCGTCTCCAGTACCCAAGCATGTTACAGGGTCCAACTCATACTGCAAAACATAATTCCCCAATTTCTATGGCAAAATCCCCTAACTAGTGTCTTTTGACTTTTCTTTGTGGATTCAGCTAAACTGGTTGCAGAGAAAATGGCTTCACATTCATGAGCGATTTAGTTATTCGATACAGAAGTTAGGCGGGCTTTCCTTGACCTTTTAAGGTTGGAGCGGAGAATCGCAATCTTCGCTGAATGTTTTCAAATTGCTGACAATTGCATGTGCGTGGGAACCCCGGTGTTGCCACTATGTCCCACAGCGGGACGAAATTATTTTAGGATTTCCCTCACTGCTAATGGGGGATACTCGTGAATTTGTTGCTTATAGAACTAAGATGGGGCGGCTAGTTTATTACCGTGACCTACGAGCCACAATCAGCTATTAGAACTCAAACCAGACAAGAACAGCGTAGAAAATCCAATGTTAAAAACAATAAAAATCATTGGTAATCAACAATAACCTGCAACTGGGAAGGTGAAATATTTGCATACAATTGGGAATATGTAGTCTCTGAGGGACTGCATTCTATTTACAAATAAAATTTTCTTATTAAAATATTGACATGAAATTTATCAAAATCCCTTACAGATTGGATAATTTAGCTAAAAACACTTTTTGTTTTTCAAGTTTTAGTTATATATTTGGCAAACATTTTCTTCTGAAAAATATATAGGCTTAATAATTTTATATAAATTATATTAGTTTTGGTGAAAAATGGTAACTTTTGGAAGAAGTTTAGTCAAAAGTACAAGTTTTTCAAAATTTTCAGTAGGTAATGTGGTATGAAAAGCACAGTTCAGGAAAATTATTTTAATAAGTTATTTATTATAACAATGAATTTCAAATTTCCCTGACTTTGGCCTTTGTATTTCAAATTTCCCTGACTTTTTCAGCCAGAAAAAGATTTCCCTTGACTTTTCCACGTTTTCCAGATCAGTAGACACTTTGTCCTTAGTGGTTTGTAAGACTACACATCCCCAGTTGCAAGTTAAAGGATTGCTAAAATTATTAAGATAAATCAATACAGTCAATTACTTAATGATAAAAACAATTTACATGTTCAACTTTAGTGACGACTACGAGCGATCTGTTCTTTCAAGATCATGATGCTTTGCCGCTGTTCTGCAGGCAGCATGGCGATTTGTTGCTCAGATAACTGAAGGACTTGCATGATGAGTGCAGCCTATATTAGAAAAGCAAAACACAACACTTGAAATATCAAATATACAATCCATAAGTTCAAAATAAGAAGTGAAGTATTTATGCACACCTGCGATGTCAGTTCAACCTTATTTGATCCATCAGGGTCAGAAATAAAGTGAGTATAATTCAAAGCTGATGCAAGTCAGCAACCTTCAAGTTGCCTGTTTGCACTAGTTTTGTGTTTATAGTCCTTTTCTAACGATTATGTATGGTTCCCACTCTTTTGTCCTGATGAAATTCAAGGACCTTTTAAGGACTTTTCGAGGACAAAAAAAAAAGTTTTCAAGGACCTTACAATGCATTGGAAATAAAATAAATAGCCCTTTTTCTTCTTTTGCTAACACTTGAAAAAAAAATTTTGAGAAAAATTCAAGGACTTTTCAAAGACCAACCACATTTTTGGCAGTTTTCAAGTACTTTTCAAGGGCATCAACTTGGCAAAAAAAATTCAAGGACTTTCAAGTATTATGGGGAACCACATTATAAACAGAGCTTGACAAATCTCGGCGAACCATACTCGCCAGGAAAGAATGGAAATCGCCCACCCCAATAAAAAAAACAAAAAAACTATGAACTTCGTAGGAAAAAAAAAGCTCCTACTCGCTAGCTGCAAAAATATAGTTGCCGGTAGCAACTTGACGACTGGATTTGTTGAGCCCTGGCTATAAATAGAAAAAAAACACATGGATTCTAGCAGTGGCGTAGGCAGAAAGTTCATAAGGGGGGGTTATAGGCTTAATGGGAGGGGGTTAAAGAGCTACAACTCATATTCCTATGTTAAATACACAAAATTTCATTGCGATGAGGGGGTTATAACCCCAAAACCACCCCCTAGCTACGCCACTGGATTCCAGTTTAAAACAAAACTCTGTATGTATATATACGAGGGGTGTTCCGAAAGTAAGTTTTGTCATTTTATTTCATAGGGAAGCTATATTACAAAATGTGAAAACACATTGCCATATCAAAAGACAATCTTTCCTGAATTCTCGACAAGCGGAGTGAGACCAAAGGAGCAATGGCGCATGTGCTAAGCGCCAAAGAATAGAGAAAAGCAAAGGACCAACGTGACAGAACTCATTCGAATGTAAACCAGTATAGCAGAAAGACATGTGTGGAAATGTGGTCGCAAATGGAATTGCATGCCTTGGTGCGCTATGAATGGGCACATGGGACTAGTGTTTCAGACATTCATCAATGTCTACAGAGTGTCTATGGAGACCATGTCATGTCCCGTCAAATGGTTGGGCACTGGTGTTTAATGTTCAGTGAATGAAGGCAGAGTGTGGAAGATGCAGATTGATCTGGGCGCCCTTCCACATCCGCAACTGCAACAAACGTTGACAGAGCACAGGAGATGTTGTTAGCAGACAGGCATTTAACTGTGCCTTATGTCGCATCGGACATGCTCAAGCCCGCCCCACGATTCATAACTTGTTAGAATATCAGAAGGTGTCAGCAAGATGGCTGCCGAAACAGCCCACCCCTGATCACAAGACCACAAGAATGGCAATAAGCCTCGAACACTTGTGGCGATACAAGTGCAAGGGCAATGACTTCCTGTTCAGAATCATCTCAACCAATGAGACATGGATGCACCACTTTACCCCAAAAGCCAAATCCACCTCAATGGCATGGAAACATCCCAGCTCACCCGTCCACAAAAGATTCGAAGTGTCGCAGTCTGCAGGGAAGATTATGCTGAATGTTCTGGGATGGGAATGGTGTCATTTTGCTTGACTTCCTCACTGCAGGACTGTCAATGCGGTACGATATTGCCACACGCTAAGAAAACTGAAATCCGCCATTCAACGCAAGAGATCAGGGTGCTTAAGTCGAGGGGTTTTGCTCTTGAATGACAATGCAAGACCCCACACAGCAAGGAGCACTGCAAAATACATTCGTCGTCTGGGATGGGAGAGATTGAATCACCTGGCCTACGGCCCCAATCTTGCCCCATCAGACTTCCACCTTTTTCCTGCGTTGAAGTCAGCACTATCGAGATGTCACTTCAGCAACAATGAAGAGGTGCAACAGGCTGCGAAGAACTTATTGAAATCGCCGGGCACCGATTTTTACCAGAAGGGTTTCTTAAAATTGATTTCACGGTATGACAAATGTATCAGTCGCTGGCGCCTATGTGGAAAAATAGACGAAAGTTTGTCTTTTGTTATGATATTATGCTTTCTCACTTTGTAATACAGCTTACCTTTGAAATAAAATGACGAAACTTACTTTCGGAACACCCCTCGTATATACAGAAAAATTCCAATTGCTCTAGATCATCTTTTTATTAGGTTTTCTGTGAAATGAGAGGGTTCCCTTTGACACATGTCAAAATTCACAGGATACGCCACATCAAAATTCACAAAACATGCAACATTTCACATGCTTTTTTAACACACAAAATTTCAAGGCTAAATATCAACTTTAAAATAAAATTTTAAAAGAAAGGAGTTTTACTTTTATTCTTAATTAAAAACAGCAAATTCGTATTGTTTATATTTATAATGAATTTTAAAGGAAGTTAATATTTGGCTACAGAATATTCGGTATTCAGCTGCATCACCATCCAGTTTTCCCCGAGAAATATGAACCTATGCTGTTAAGAGAACCAAACTCTGGACCAATGACCATTCTAGGCTCATTTCGTAGGACGGAACGCCCTTTCATGAAAATACGTGGTGCCCTACCTATCCTCATAAAAAAAATGTATGCCCTGACATGTGCTCCATAATTAACATTTGCGCCCTACTGGAAATCTGCACTTTTCCCGAAAAAGCATCACCAAAAACATATCTTTAGTTCTACATATCTCGCCTGCTTATAACGAACCCCCATATATAACGAATGATTTTTAGTCCTGTCCAATTTCCTACACTTATAATGCCATCGGATATAATGAACACCCAGACATAGCCAACAAAAGGTTCAGTCCCTTGAGGTTTGCTATGGTGGGGTTTGACTGTAATGTAAACTCAGTGGTTAGTTGAGTCTCGTTTTCTGTTGAGAAAAAATAAAATGATTTGTTAAAAAAAAAGCCTTATTTTGTAATCTAGTAAGTTAGTATTAATTAATATTAAAGCATATAAAGGTGCTTTGATAAAGTGCCCTTTTTCTAATCCAGACAGCCCTGTCCTTTTCTGATCCTAGAAGAACTACAAAGAGAGAGAAAAAAGTAGCTTTCCACGATACCATTACAGAATTAAATCTGGGTTAATGGCCCAATAGATAAGCATTTTACCACTACACTGACATAAGGCAGTGGACCCACATTCTTCTACGGAATTAACCTCTTAAAACCTACGAAACCAACTTTCAGACTACTCTAAGCAGTCAGTAAGCATTCTTTTATGACACCATTGGGGTTGAACCAAGATTAACGGTGCACTAGGTGAATGAATTACCAGACAAGGGCACGATACAAATTTTTAGTACATATTGTTATCATAATCGTTATTATTGTTTAAGAATGAAGGACGAATCACAGACGCAGGATATTTTTTAACTAAGTTTGATAAAATATAAATACTCTATCAAGACTTGGTGCAGCATCAGTTTGTTGATGCTCCAGCCTTGTTGCACTTGCTACAAATTTTACTAAGCTCTAACTATGGCTTTTATCGCCATGGATTCGATTGTCAGTCCAGGATTCAAATTCAAAAGCTAGTAGCCCTAATTGCCAAATCCATAGGTGCCAACTTCTAGAAGTGAAAAATCTGTAGTCAATCGTACGTGCGGGCACCATTTTCTAATTAAACAAAATCGCAATTTTCGAGAAATTTTTTGTCAAATACATTCTCACCTGTCCTCATTCGTCTAGCGGTCCAAGACACTCCGGGCTAAACGGAGGGACCCTGGTTCGAATCCAGGATGGGGAAAGCGTCTCTTTTTCTCCAAAATTACATAAGCTCTAGTTTGAGCTGTAATTAATACGTGGGTGGCAAAAATTATAGTATAATAAATTCCCCCACGAAAACTCACAAAATTCTCGCCCCGGAGGCTTTCTTGTGTTGACCATATTTGGCAATTGTGTTATCCCTGCGGAGGGTAATAATACCTTAACACATTCTCGTAACATTTCACATGTTGTCTGCATTTAACTATTAGTAAATTTTCTAATGTGTCATCAGACATGGTTGACCTGAAGTCAGTTCTAATTTTCTTCACTTGACTGAAGACTCTCTCGCATGCTGCATTACTGTGAGGGATCGTAAGTATTGACAGCATAACCTGAGAAAGTCGTTTAAATTTTAATTCACAAGTATCATTTTTTATTTTACCTATGGCCGCCCATTGTGCATCAATGCTACCTTCATTACTCACAGTTTGTGGAACTTCGAAAGCCTGGAACTCACTGAATTCTGTTTGTAAAGCATCAACAGCTTCATCTTCTGTATTATTGAACAAAAGAACAGGAAATTTTTCTGTAAAATGATGCATTTTCAAAATTCGATATTTGTGTAACCTCTGCATGATGTAACACTTCTAACTCAAAAGGAAATTTATTGTGCATGTAGTCACATGCTGCTATGAAATAGCTTCTGACGTTTTCATAAAATTCATTTTTATCATGGATGTTAAAATCTTGGATTACTTTCAGTGTTCCATTTCCAATTAAGATATCAACATCATCTTTTTGATTACTCCTCTCATGATAGTGGACTTTCAAAATATCACTACATAATTTTATGACGCTTGGTTTTACAAATTTCTCTGTACAATTTTAAGAGAACAGATTTTAGCATATGAATATGTGGTTCCGCAGACTGAAGTTGAGCATTTGCTTTTTAAAATATAGGCACAGTATAAGATAAAAATAAACAGAAAGCCTTATTGATATCTTCCGACAGAAAATAAAACAACCTTTCTTCACGAGACATGGAGTTTTCAGTTTTTTGTTTCTTAGAAATATCCACATAATTTTGAGCTTTCCTTTTTAATTTCTGCGATGCTTTTTTGCTGTTACGTTCTTTACGATATTACGATAAGCATGAGGGTGGTCAACGACATGCAAAATGTACTTTTGGCGCAGTATAGCCCAGATGCTCTTGCGCCATAAAAAAATCAATGTACTTTGAGCGAACAAACCTTTTCTTGATCATGTGGTGCAACGGCTGCAGCAGCAGCAGCTAACGAAGTTGACTGAGACCTAGGAGAACTACCAACTGTAGTGGAAGACGGCTGGTTAACAGAAGGCGATCCAGGAGGTGCCGCTGCTGGCACCCGTGAAGGCTAAAACAGAAAAGTGTTTGCAAGATAAGCGGCAAACCAATTTAAACGATAGTTTTTAATAAATTGGACATTATATTGTCACAGTTTGTTTTACACGGGATTCCCACCCACATCGTAGAAAAAAAATTCTGACTTTTCTAGATTTTTCACCCGACTTTCCAGATTTTTCCCCCCTGATATTCCCAGTTCCCCTGATTTTCCATGTCCTTCCTTGACTTTTCCATGTTGTTCCCCCGACTTTTCCATGTTCTTCCTTGACTTTTCCAGGTTCTCCCCCCACCCCCGACTTTTCTGATAAAATTCCCCTGCTAAGCACAAACAACTTTCAACTCGACTTCAGTTCCAGGGAAAGTAACTTCACGTTTATGAGAGATTGATCTATTCAAAACAGAAGTTACAAAGATTTTCCATGACTTTTCTCTGACTTTAAAGGGCGATTTCGAATTTTCTGACAATTCCAGATTTTCCAGTGCATCGGAACCTGGTTTACAGTACAAGGACAGATAAAGTTGTGAAGGACTCGGATATACAGCTTTCCGGGGTACTTGAACCTGTCACCTAAGAAACTTTGGTATCCTAGGCGACAAAGCCTAAAAACCTCCGACAAACAGAAAAATGTAACACATCCAAGGTTTAAATTGGGCTGGAGCCCACCTGAGACTGGCTCTGGTACTTTTTCATTTTTGCCGATCATTTAAATATTAGCCGCAGCCCCTAAATAAATGCTGTCATGAAAAAGTAATAAATTGGTGATTAAAGTCATGCATTTTGTTGTCCAGAAAAATGGACATAAACAATTGATATGATTTATCGATTCTTTTGCAGCCATTCAATTTTTTAATCGATTTATCATAATATTAGGGCTCCTTCACTTTTTTTTTGTTAGAAATTAAGCCCTGGACACATCCTATGGTAGTGTTGAAATCAAACTTAGGTTAATGGCATAATAGACAAAAGTGTTATCTTTACGTAATGTAGAGCTGTACTGTAACTATAAATAGCGACCCCCCCCCCTTTCATTTACGATAAGTTAAACATGCACATGAACCCAATATACCATTGTCATTACACGACAGGTTTCCATAATTCTGTATGAATAATTTTGCAGGGATAGTTTATGCCCTGTTAATACATTTTTTACTTAACCTGGAAATGTGTACGAACAAATACTTTAATTTTATTTCCCAGTCTACACTTTCATCCCCCTCCTCCCCCCGGGAACAAAAATAATACATCCAAAGATCCACTGACCATAAATTAGTTAATGGATCATCTGTACATCCATCAATGGATCAACTGATAAATCAATAGTCCCTTGATGCATTTTTATCGTCAATGCTACATGACCTCCAATTCGTTATGGTCAAATACTTAGAATGTTCTTGAAACCTCTACCCCCACTTTTTTTTTTTTTTTACCCCACTCACACTGATCATACTCACCCCTCCACTTCTGAATAAAAATGAACTTGACCATATTTTTTGATGACATCTATTACAAAATTTTTTTGCATTTTATTCTTTTCTGGCCCTGCATGTATGCTTATTCTACTATCGTTCACAATATTTTATATTTGAGTTTTGTCTCATCATAATTAAACTTTCTTTTTCTATTTAAGTCTTCATTTTTTCCCACAAAATAGGGATATTAAAATAAAAGTACATAAACCAAGGTTCCGACTCACATTCAATTCAGAAAAAATTCAGTGACTTTTCTGACAAAATTCACTGACTACTCGTAAACAAAATTTTGAATTGATTGTTTGTTTGTGGTTTTACGGCTCAAGTACAACAGTAGTCTTGCAGCATTGGAACCTACTGTTTTCCGAGGAATCCGAACCTCTTAAGGCCTAGGGAACCAAACCCAGGTCTACAGTGAGCCACGCGATCTTTAGGAGATCTCTGAGTAAACGTTCTTTGCACCGTTGGGAGTCGAACCCGAGTTAATAGCACAGTAGGCAAACATGTTACCACACTGCTCCACCGCAAAGCAATTTTGAATTGAACTTTGATTCTAGGGGGAAAATAGTTTCGCGGGAACTTAGCCATTCAAAACAAAAGTTGGGAAGGTTTTTCCCCTTTTTTCCAGGTGTATGGGAACCCTGATAGATATGCAATAATACTATTTACAAAATTTAATGCTATGTACCAACATTTAAGATAAATTTATCGGATATAGCAGCAACATTTCGACAACGATTTGAATGTCATTACGACCATGTTTGACTTCGTATAGACCCCATTAATGAAAACTTCAAGACAAATTCACTTGGAAATTATCCACTTTCAGATCATTATGGGAAGTAATTTACACGACAATTTCCCCTTAATTTGGAAGTTTTTTATCCATATAATGCGCTCTTTGAATGAAACAGTGAGAACATCTAAAAAGTCCTGGTAAATTTGGTAAGAAACCCATTTACTTGATTTGTATTTAACTTAAAATTTTTATAGTAAAGCTTACTACTGGCTGGCCATTTCGAGGATTTTCAACTCTTGCCGGGCGTCCCTCATAAGTGGTTCTGGGATCGAATGGCCGCTGTCGTTCAAACTGGGGAGCTCCCGCTCCTCGCGTTTCGGCACCTTGCATGGCTCGGAATCGAGGGTCGAAGGGCCGATTCTCAGTGGGAGCAGGTTGAGCTGGCATATGACGTAAATCCTGATCGCCTAAAACCTGCCGCATATCCTTATCACCCATCATGGGTGGTGGTTGCATTCTTAGATCCCTGTCACTCATAGCTGGAGGCTGCCGCATGTCCCGATCGCCAAGATTTCTTGCATCCATGAATGATTCCATCATTTCAACACCTGCAACATTTAACAAGAAACTTAGGTCTCCACCTGCATTTATTTTTAAGTATAGATTGCTAATTACAAATGAACACTAAAATTTGTTAATACACAATGGTAAGAAAAAATGTTTCTTTGTTACACTATACAGGAGACAAAAGGCTTACTGCAGCCTTGGACACATTTTCTTTTCACCTGGAAACTTGCATGCAGAACTATGCACGCATAAACATGCATTTAAATTCAAATGTATTATCCCTAGTGTTTGTTTGTTTTGTGGTTTTACGGCTCAAGGACTACAATGGTCATGCTGCATCGGGACCTACTGTTTTCCGAGGAATCCGAACCTCTGGACCTACAATTTTCCGAGGAATCCGAACCTCTTAAGGCCTAGGGAACCAAACCCCGGACTACAGTGAGCAGTGCGATCTTTATGAGATCTCTGAGTAAGCGTTCTTTGCACTGTTGGGAGTCGAACCCGGATTAGCCGCGCACTAGGAGAACGCGTTACCACACTGCGCCACCGCAGGGCCTCATCCCTAGTTAATTTAATTAAAATATGCTTACTCATGGTCCACCCTCTCCCATTAACCGTAAGTGCATAACCCTTTGTCTGCTCTGTACATCCCATGATACACATACCATCGTTCGTTTGTATTCTATTGCTAAGGTCATGCCAGTGTTGCCACTCACATTGGAAGAAAATAAATGCCAGCTTCTCTAGGTTTGCCCTCCCCTCCTCGACTTTTCTAGCAAAATTCTCCGACTGATCATAAGCAACTTTCAGCTAGATTTCGACTGCAAAAAAAAATGGCTTCCTGTTAATGAGAGATTTAGCTATCCACAACTTTTCCAGGTTTGGCTGAAAAATCTTGTTTTTCCCTAACTTTTTCTGACAATTTCAATTTCCCTGACAATTCCACGTGTCTAGGCAGAAACATGGTACACACATTATGTCATGATTAGGATCCAACCTGGGTAAATAGCACAACAGAACACGTTACCGGTACATAAAAAAACCATATCTGTGTTTTATGAACAAAACGTGGTTTGCTACTGTTATGTCTAACCAAAGACGGTCGTTATCAATTTCTCAGTAGAACCTCGCTTACATCAAAATGGCTTCTTCGAATTTTTTCTTTGTTATGGTAGAAACTCGATTATCCAGATTTGTGAAGCTCAGATTATTATTTTTTTTTTTTTTTTTTAAACAAGGCCCCTTTGCGGAAGAGGGGACAGCATGCGTAGGATGGGAACGGCTCCCGTAGTAACATAATAATGGAAGCCCTTCTATGTGGCACATGCGGCTAGTCGGAAGGTTCTTGTTATGTAGTTTAAAATCTTTGAAGCATCCTAAGTTTAGATACATACAACATGTTAAATACACATCGATAAAGTTGTAATACCATTTTTAAATGTGGTTTTTCTTTTTTCTTTTTTTTTACACGAAGACAAGTGTTCGCTAAAAACCAGTTCCAAAATGACGTCCTCCCATTTGCTGTAATCAGCTAAGCCATTTTGTGACGTCAGCTCTTGTGAATTCTAACGGTACCATTGGACAACTTTTCGTGAAAATGAACTATACCCACAGCATCTGGTCCTGATGAGGCGGGGTAGGGGGAGTAAATTACCCCACAAGAGAAAACATCACAGTGTGTTTTTGCATAACTATTGTAATTTCTTTGAACCTTTACAATGAAAACTTAATTTGCGGATTATCCGAAACTTTATTTATCCAAAACAGGGCCCACTATCTTTCACGCCCCACCCCCATACTTGAGTTAATCAAGGTTCCACTGTACAGTAGACTCAGCAGTTATAGAGACCTTAAGGACATCCTCACTACAGGGATGTTATACTAGTCATAGTGATTCCTCTCGTTTCAGACCTACTACGGAAGAACTGCGAAGCATGGAGCTGAAGCGAGAAAAGAGTGAAATAGAAAACATGTGAACATGCAAATTAAGAAAACAACTACAAGTATTTTGTACTTTTTGTATTCCTTAGTTTCTAAGGAATACAAAAAGTCAGAACCTACGGTAGAGAAAGTACAAAAACATAATTGTAATTACCACTAAATATTGAATCAGGAGATAAAATACAAACCTCTTTCTGGAAACTGGTTCGGTGGTGCGACTGGATGCCGTGGTTCATTCATCACGGGTGGTTTATCTCCTAAAAGGGAAGACCTGACTTGAGGCATTGGAAGTCGTGGATTAACCATCGGGGGGTTACCTTGAATAGGTACAGCCTGCGATGTGTGAATTCCTATGTCAACAAAAAACGTGTTTCTCAGTGATTGAGATAAAACAAGAAGAGAGATGCATACATGGGGGATAATAAAAATCACTTAAAACTTTTAACTGAAGAAAAGGTGAAAACACACACACGTTGAAATGTGAAATTTCATTTAAAACAGTGACTATCATTTTGAAGAAACGGACAAATTGAAGACACCTGACCACATCGGCAGATCCTATAAAAAAGGGTTCAAGCATATACAATAGAAATCGTTTATAACGACCAACCGCATATAATGATGGAATTTTTACAAGAAGTTTGGTTTCCTATTCTACTCCATACTAAATATATCAGTTATAACGACATCGTATATAACGACAAAGATTTTATGGTCTATGTAGATTCCAAGTACAAAAATCAGTATCGGATACAACGACGTGACTTGATAGTCATAAATCGGAAGCATGTGGGTT
This sequence comes from Dysdera silvatica, assembly GCA_006491805.2. Classification (NCBI taxonomy): domain Eukaryota; kingdom Metazoa; phylum Arthropoda; class Arachnida; order Araneae; family Dysderidae; genus Dysdera; species Dysdera silvatica. The sequence continues at coordinate 22,994,181 of QLNU02015003.1, read as the reverse complement.
AGTTATCAAAACTGAAGGTTTAGTTATCAAAAAAAGTGTTATTCTAATCTTGTTTATTTACAAATGTCTGAGAAAGTTTTATTACTGTTAAACCTGAATATTAAAGATAATAAACCTTAAAAAAGAAAAAGAAAACACATGATTTATTATTTGAATATCACGGTCATATTCTTTAGGAGCCCATATTTTTTCAGTCTAGGGCTCATGAAACTTTTAAACTGGCACTATTCGGATGTTATTAGTATAATATAACAAAATATCATTCATTAGACTCGTTTTGTACATTACATACTTTAGTATTTTCTAGAATTTTTTCAATTTAAAAAAATAAAAAGTGCTATGTATTTAGTGAGGCTATAAATATAATTTAATATAAACGGAAATTAAATTCATTATAATTAAATATATTTTTATTTAATTTTGAAACCAAAAAGTTTAATACTTTTTACTATCAAAATAATTTATAAAACTCTAGAGTGTATTATTATATTATAGGCTTCTCTGGTTTTAAATACATACCGTTTATAACGACTCTCTGTTATAACGACCAAATTCACACAGTCCCTTGAAGGTCGTTATAACCGATTTTCACTGTATATACATATTTTTTTTTTGCAAAAATATGGCCGATATCCCGAAGATTTTTATTGCAAGACAGTTATGAGGGTCATGATGAACAATGACCTACAGTTTTCTGAGGAAAACTAACATCTGCTGCCAATGGCACCAAACCCCGGACTACCCTAAAACATCACTATACCATTACTCGAAGTTAACAGCATGACAAATGAATATGTTACCATTGTGACTCTGTAAGGCAGTAGGCTTGTATTTTTCTGAGAGATCCGAGTATCTTAAAGCCTAGGGAACAAACCCCCAGACTATGGTAAGCAATTAGTAAGCCCCCCCCACTGAGGTTGAACTCAGGACAAGAGCAAGCCACCATGCAAATACATTACCACTGCACCATCACAGCAGTTAATCAGTAAGGACTTTCTTTTTCCATCGTTGGGAGTTAACCAAGATTAACGACATATTGGGTGAATACATTACCGCTACTACTTACATGCTATGTTACTTCATAGCAGGGCCAAACTCAGATTTCCTAGGGAACCAAAACCTGGACTGCTTGGGCAGAAAAAACGGCAGGCATTCTTTGGTATCACTATTACCAAACACGGGTTTAATGGAAAGATTGGCAAATGCATTACCTCTATGCTATAATAGCATTACCACGTAAAGAAACATGGTCAAAAGCTATGTTACAGTGGCCATACGTTCGCATGTTCAATACCGACTAGTTGACTGATTGTATTACGTAACAGAGAATGCTCACCAGCCGATGACAGAGGGTTTGGCACCATGTCGCTTAGCACCGGGTTCTGAAATGATGTCGGAATTCCAGTTGAACTCTGAAAAAATTTAAGCAAATCAAAGATGTGTAGGAATAAAAATATTGAAGAACAATAGATATGGCATACATTTATGCAGACCACATATATGCAGTCAATCATATGTCGCAGGCATTCCAATATTCTATATATATTGTAATATGCATTTAATAGTTTTTGGGTAAAACTAGTACTAAGTTAATAAACAATTTTTATCAACTTTTTTAGGCGTAGTAATAGTAACACCGATGTTATGGCATGGTTAGATGGTGAAACGTTCATAATGAAATGTTTTTTCTGCGTCTGGTAGACCTAATAACCACTGGAATGTAAAGGTCTATGTAGAATGATAAAGTCTAGCATTTCTAAATCTAGCCACTGCCCATTTTTTCCCCCACATCATCCAACACATTTTATACATTTTTTTTTAGTTTACAATCCCTCAGTACTAAGATTACCCACCGTATTGAACACTGATGGCCAAATGGCAGCATGTCAGATTGTTTTATGTAGCCTGTAGCAAAATAAACAGAATTAAGATACTTTTTATCATTAGCTTTGGTCAATAAACTTCCTTACGCATATAATTTTTCACACATTTTCTAGTAAAGTACAGTATTCTTACGATCAACGTCACTGAAAATCGACTATTGTGTGTTCGTTGCTTCTCCAATACATACATTGTTCTTATTAACTTACGTGAAACTGTAACCCTTTGCACTCCAGGCTATTTAGCCAAAGGAATTCAAAGCCATATACTGAATGTCGCTCCAGCGGAGCCTGTGGAGTGCAAAGGTTTAATATCGCTATTTTACTAAAAACGGTTTTCTAAATAACATTTCAAATTACTTATGTGGATAATCTTGCATTTAGTCTCGTTCTATCTGTAAATCTGTTTACAAAAGCAATTTACAAATATACGTGTAACTATTGTTTCAAAATAAGCTGTGTTTATCATCCAGGGGAATATTCTTACGCATTGGCTAAACGAAATACAACGTGTGGCATATGATGCCAATGCATATCATATAACGGCAGGCAGCAATTGGCGGGCATTGGGCAGATGGTAAGCTTGCATGATATTTGATATTATATGTACAGCAACAAAAAATGAATCACTTTAATGTATATTGTAGCAAATGCATACTACACAACTTAATGAAATCAAAGTAATTACTAAGCAACACATACTGAAATCTTACTAGATGATTCACCGTCAGCTGATAATGATGGCCCAGGATTTTGCCGATGCAGAAGACTCTAGAACATGACAGTGAATAGAACATGGATAAGATAAACGAATGTACAGTGAGATTAAGTAGTCATAATAACTATTTATTCGATACTTTGCACTACACTGGAACGGTTAAGGGGCAATTGTAATTACTAATCACTTACACAAAAGATTCTCAGGGTATAAAGGGTTAAGATATATAGAATTCCTTTAATCATTATACCCCAATTAAATAAAACAATTTTCATGTAGAATAATTTTTCGTCCTTTTTAAATACTGTTACATTTCTATTACAGTAGACTCTTTTCATAACATCATTTTATTTAACTGTATTTTGAGGTCCCAGCAACTATTTCACAGAATTAAATTCTGATTAATGTCTGCTTTCTGTTGAGTAATATTGTTTCTCCGTTCTTTGAAAGTCATGAACAGGAGGGGTGACTATCATGGTTGTTTATTTAGCCGACTTTACACAATCAGTAATGCCATTACTTCCAAACATCTTGCTTCATTACTTTTCAACCTTAGACAATTATTTAAAATGGCTTCACTCGATTCACCAAGGAAGAAGCATATTCATTATTTGAGTAATGACGCATGCACCCTAATGACTAATGACAGAACCCCACCCCCCACCCCACCCCACCCGTCATCAGAGGCCATATGCATTTCTTTACATAAAATTTAAGGACTTTTAAGGATTTTCAAGGACCAACCAAGACAGAAAATAGGAATCGAACGATTTTTAAGGATCTTCAAGGACCAACCAAGACAGAAAATAGGAATCGAACGAATCAAAGACAATCTATACAACCAACTTCATTGTTATAATTCCGTTTTAAGAAAATAGAAGCTCATTGGGATGCATTGTAATTAATAATTATTTTGCATTGCAATAATCTAGGAATTAATACAATTATGAAACGAGTTTGAAAATAAAAAGCAATTCCTTACAAATGATCAAGTAGTTAACATTAAACAAAAAAATACATATTGACTATAATGTTGAGAGTTAAGTTAGTGGGTTCCAAATTTACAATCACATCTAATTTTAATTCAATGTACAATATCTATTTATAGGTACAAATCTCCCTCAATGAAAAAAATCAAGCATCACAGAACGTACAATCCCAGCTCCAGAATTTTAGAGATGGGCTGACTTTTAATAAAGCGATACATGAGAGCATTAACACCATCTTCTTTCCCCCACCCCACCCATTTGAGATACAATGGCTGATTGAAAATATCCAACCCTCACTGAAAAATCTCAAAGTTTTTTTAAAAAATTCACCAGTGTCTGCACCATCTGTCGCAGATCATGCTATCCCAGCTTCAGAACTTCCAGAGACAGGCAAGTTTTTAAAAAAATTTAACAAACCGCCAGTAATGAATAGAAATAATTAGTCGAAAAACGGCTAACATTCGCTACCATTTAGATTCACCCCCAAATTTTCTGTACATAGTAGGTGAGAGCATTAGAACTAAGGCACCATTGGCCACTATTTCTACTTAACACTATTTGTCGCATTTGATTTTGTTAATTTATTACTCTGCCCAAATAAAAAATCCTATGAAATAACGCTGGTAACACTATGACTATAATAACACTACTGATGACTATGGTGACACTGAAATAATGCTGAGCAATGAACTTACCATAGCTACTTGAGGATCAACGATCCGCATAACAACGGCAGCTTGAAGCAAAGCGTAAGACAATTGCGGATTTTGTAACAGCAAGTTCCGAGCTTCATTCGGATTATTCTGAACGCACATCTACGATTTAAAGACAGACGGAAAATAAATTTATTATTTGCTTCCAATCGTAATCATATATACTCAGGATTGGTTGTATTTTTATGGCGCAAAGACAGCAAAGGTCATTCTGTGTCATATATACTCAGGGAAGAGCTGTCAAAATCTTGTATTCTATGGCATAAGGATAGTTAAGGTCATGCCACAATGGTAACCTACAATTTTCTGAAGAATCCTAAATTCTGCTGCCTAGGCAGCCAGCCCTGAGACTAAAGTAGTAAAAAAAAACGGCACACACTCTACAGTGCCATTTGAATGAAACATGGCTTAATGGCAAAGTAGGCAAATGCTTTATCACTATGCCTAGGGGTGATTGTAAGTCCAAACCAGATTCCCTGAACATACCAGAAAATTCCCTAAAAAGTTGCGTAATATTTTTGGTAAAAACACTGATTTCCGAAGGAATATAGAAAATTATAAGAAATAAAATGAGATTTCGCAATTTTTTAAAAAGAAATCCCGGAAGAGGCAAGTTGAAATTCCCGGAATTTATGGAAAACCCGGACCATAATCACCCCTGTATGCCACAACAGAACTGTCAAAATTTTAACCAGTTCATTACTCCAAGTACTCTCCTCAACACACATTAAAAAAAAAGGTGGTTGTATTTTTATGGCGCAAGGACCGTAAAGGTCAGTCTGTGAAGGTGAGAATGTATATATGGTTAGTCAAAAAAAAAATAACCAATTTCCATTTTAAAACTGGTTTTAGAGCCTTTATGAACTAGGTCCAGCTAAAAGCCAGCCCCTATACTTTAACAATTACACTTCCACATATTGAAATGGTGCAAATACGTTTTCACATGTGCAAATTATTTTTAACCATAAAATTGCCTGCTTCCATTCCAAAGTCCCGCAACCGAACAACAAGTAGTTTGGGATGGGACTGGAAGCCGAATGTGTCCTTCAAACTGAAATGTATTTTCGCATAATCAAACTCGCTACAAATCAAGCCAAACTTGGTAAGCTCGAAGGTATGACCATACATTCTATCAAATTACGGGAATTGTTCAAGAAAACAAAATATTAGTTTAATCGCCCCATTTTATTTTATCATAGGCCCCGTTTGATGCGACACACTTATACCAATGAATAATCCAGTCATCGAAATACTTCTTACGGGCACTTTCCAGTACAACCTTTAGCTTCTTCTGTAAATTTTGTTTTATGGCTTCAATAGACACAAAACCTTTTCCATGAAGTGGTAATTTGAATCTGGGGAACAAAAAATGTCACTTGGGGCCATATCTGGCAAATACAACATTTGGTCGATGACATTCATAGAGTCTTCGGTCAAAAGGTCACATATAAGGATCAATGTATGATGTAGTGCATTATTGTGCCACAAGATCTAAGAATCATACTTCCATGAATATGGCCTTTCCCGGTGAACCTTCTCCCCCAAACACTTCACAATGCCCAAATAATAATGTTCATTCACTGTTCGCCTCACTGGAAGGAATTCTAATTGGACAACACCATGGTAGTCAAATAACACAGTAAACACGAATTTGATTTGCAATCGACTTTGACAAGGAGGGGTTTTTTTTTCCCCATTTCGGCTCACAATTGAGATGCCATCCCGAAGCTTGTTAGCTGGTTTGCATGTCACACTCATAGACCCATGTTGCATCCCCCATTCTAATGTGTTTCATGAATGATGGGTCCGAATTGGCTCATTCAAAGATGCTTTAAGCCACGTGTTTGCAGTGCTCTTTTTGATGAAAATTAGCTGCTTCGGAACAAGCTGTGGTACATGTCTCCTGCCCAAAACATGAACTACAATCGTACGAAGGGATTCGTAAGACACGTCCAGATCTAAAGTCATCCCTTTTATACTTGAATGACGACTTTCTATTACCTTTTCCTTCACTTCATCGATATTTTCATAAGTCCAAGGCGTTGAAGCTTAACTGGAATGAATCAAGTTTTTGACCACTTCTCAGCCATCTTTAAAAAATACTTGTACCACTCGTATGCCGTGTTTTCGATAAAGCTGACTCACTATAGGCCTCCAATATTTTCAACAGTTTAGCACAAGGAATTTCGTTAGCAACACAAAATTTGAGGCGATCTCTTTATTCAATGCTTCTATCCATTTTAAAAACCACAGAGAACACCTGACATTGACTAACTTACACAGCTGTAGACGAACCAGTCGATGGATTGCACCAAAACTCTACGTAATAATTAGGACCACTGGTACCACCTTACAGCCAAAAAAAAAAGAAAATCATACCTTTCACATGGACGTTTTGAATGAACAATTTCTGGTACTCATTTGACAGAATGTATACAAAAACACCTTTCTTTTTCCTTTCATCCTAACCATTAATGCACGGAAATCACAGTACAACGACTCGCAGAAAAAAAAAAGGAATGTTTGAAAACCTGTTTGGGTACCATCCCACATTTCTTGATTGCCTGTAAAGTACACTCACCATTAAGCTAGAGGTGACCTGTTACTTAATGATTGAAGCACTTGCCCAGCAATCAAAAGACCAAGGATCATACCCCACCAGGTTTCCAAAAATTCCCTTCCTTTCTACGAGTCATTCTACCAGAATGTATATAGCCAACAAGCCACTACCCAATCATCATGAATCCCGAATCAATAGCATAGTTAAAAAGCAACTTACAAACCAATAATAATAACATAATCAAAAAGCCATGTACAATTCAATAATAAATATAATTGAAGCTTTTTACAAATCGATAATAACTATGTCTCACTAATAGGCATCAAGAACCGAACACTGAACTATAGTGAGCAGCAGAAACATGTGTTAAACAGCATGATTAAAATCAAACCTACATAGGGTTCCAACGCATATTGGAGAAAAAAATTCCGTGACTTTTCTGGCAAAATGCTTTAAACAATCACAACCAATTTTCAACTGAACTTTGGTTGCAAGGATTTGTTTGTTTGTGGTTTTATGGCTCAAGGACTACAGTGGTCATGCTGTGCCGGGACCTACTGTTTTCTGAGGAATCTGAACCTCTTAGGCCTAGAGAACCAAACCCCAGACTACAGTGAGCAGTGCAACCTTTATGGGATATCTGAGTAAACATTCTTTGCACTGCTGAAAGTCAAACCCAAGTTAACGACGTACTAGGCTAACATGTTACCACACTGTGCCACTGCAGGGCTTGGTTACAAGGAAAAGGGCTTCACGTTCATGGGAGATTTAGCTATGCAAAACAAAAGTTAAGGTTTTTGCCGACTTTTCCAGGATGGAAAAGTACTGTTTTCCCTGAGCTTTGGAGACGACTTCAAATTCTCTGATAATTCCAGATCCTCCAAGTAGTGTGAAAACCCCAAGGGCAGACACGGGATAGATCACAGGGATCATGCGCCCCCCCCGTCCCCACAAAAAAATTTTTTTTTTCACTGTAAAAAATTCCAACTTTCATGATAAATGAAGGGTGTTATTCCAAGACCATGGCAAATTCTGTCCTTAACCCCCCCCCCAAAATGAAAATATGTTCACCCTTGGAGAACCCTGTACATAAAAGAACATGTTGCCTCTATGCACTACAGGGAGCTTTAACTGGAATTAAAAATGTGTCAAAAACCTGCCAGAAAATGTCATAGGACCACCCGCTCGGCAAAACTATCTGAACCAAATTAGAAATATCCAAACGTAGGTTGATCTCAATGTGAACATACGCAATTAAACATGGCAATAAATCGAGTATGGCCATTTTTTGACATAGTATAAGGAAGGTATGTGACAATAGAGGTATGTTGTATTTTAGATACTGTATTACAAAGTTTATAGGAATTAATTTACATAGATTTTCCACAAAATAAACCAACCTTCATCTGTTTCATAAGCTCAAACATCTGCTCCGGTGGTAAACTTGCTACGGCCTTCGATATTTCTTCCGGTGCTTTCTCCGGTTCAACTGGTGGACCATATGGACTCTACGTATTTAAGAAAGAAGTTTTAATATCATTTAAAAGCGTAAAATAAAATTTGTGTTTGACGGCAACGAGAGTAGCTAAGACTATACTGTGCTAAGACCTACATAATTTAGATGAATCCAAGCCTATTGCCTGGGGACATGGTTCTCAAACTGAGGTACGTGCGTGCATGTAAGCGTTTCTTTTTCTCCTAAACAAAAATAGCTCTAGTTTGAGCTACTAATACGTGGGTGTCAAATTTATTTGTAATAAGAAGAAATTACAATGGCAACTGAGCAATTTTTTTTATACTTTTTGATATGTGTTTGCCTTTGTTGCCAAACCGCCATTTTCCAATGTCAAATCGTGAACGAAGCAATAACAATCAGCAATGTTTTCCAAACTTTGCTAATTCGGCAATGAAATCGTCTTTTTTTTTTTTTTACTAATGGTAACTAATATCAATACAAGATGCCATTATGGTAACGTTGTGATTAAAAACTAAAAACCATTAAATGTCTGTCATATCTGAAATATTTTTAATACACGTTTTTCAACAGATTAAAATCTGCTACAATATATCATTTTTTTAATCCATTCCTCTGGGAGAATTTCATTTTCGGAGTACATCGGACTCTTCGTTAACAACGAAGGGCATAATCTAAAAAGGTTCGTAAACCAGTTGCCCAGGAAATTACACGCTGGATGGCAGTGAACCACTCTGAAAAAATGGCAAATACTCTAGGATACCATTGGTATTTAACTTGGGTAAAAGTTTGTGATGGACAAACATGCTACCACTAGAGCATCGTGGATCTATATAAAACTTGTTTTATGGTTAAAGACATGCACGGTCGTACTGGACCAAATTAAGTCAGATACCAACTCTTAAAAAGTAAAGTAGGTCCCTAACACTACGGCCGCTTGGGGGAACTGTTTTAGTCTTTCTCTTACGTCAACAGCAGTTTTAAGTTTTGGTTGGTTGGTTGATTGTATTTTTGTGGCGCAAGGATAGCAATGGAACAAGGTTTAAGACGGGTACATTTTTTTCACATATTGCAAAATAATATTGTATTTTGCGGAAAAAAATTTAATGACACTTTCGCTAAAAAGCGAAAGCCCTGAAAATTAAAAATTTTCACAATTTTATGTTGGCGGCCGCCATACGACGATCTTGAAGACCTTCTGTGACATCATGAATCGAAATCAGTTTGATTTTGAAAATGGGTACAAACCATGATGTGTAACAAAGCCAAGGAGAATTGTACAATAATATTGCCGATTGTGTAATTTTGTACAAAATAGAATGTGTTATTTGCAATTCTAAATTTTGATTTTGTTTAGCATTCTCTTAAAATACAAAATTTCAAATTTTCAAAATTATCGCAAGTATTTACAGTAGAAAAAGAGAACTAAAAGAAATTTAAAAATGCTAAAATGTGTTTTTACATTTTAGCTAAAATGCTAAAGGGAAACAAAAATCCAGCTTAAACCCTGGCCGGGACCTATAGCTTTTCAAGGACTTCAAACCTCTTAAGGGCTAGGGAACCAACGGCAAGCAGCTCATCGGCAAGCGTCCTTTTTTGGCATAGTCGGAAAGTCAAACCTAGGACAACTAAACGATAAGCGAATGCATTACTGCCATCAGCAGCAGTGTGACAAGAACACAGCTAACTTCGTTTGCATTCTATGGCGAAATAACAGCAAAAATCATGATGCACCAGGATTTACAATTTTCCGACGAGTCCAAACCTTTTAAGGAAACCAAGGAATCAAACCCCAAACTACAATGACCAGTTAGTCGATAAGCATCCCTATTTGTCATCATTGGGAATCAAACCTAAGTTAACAGGATGTTAGGCAAACACATTACCACTGAAGAGCCAAAGCTAAGACTTCAAATTCAGGGATGCATTAGTCACATTTATTGGACAAGAAATAGAAATTCTAAGGTGAAAAGTAAGAATTAGTTGAAGTTTAACAATAGTCGTGTTTTTTTTTAGAGTGTTCAGTTATCGAAACTGGATGCAGTCCCTCTTAATTCCAATGACCAACAAAGGACAAACTGTACACACTTTTACGAGCATTAACGTCTTATTCAAATCTGAACTTGGATCTCGGTGGTGTGTGATTAATCATACGCAGTAACGTCGATTCCATTCACTAAGAACAATGTGAAACCATTTTTGATGGAAATGTCTTACCTCTACAGGGGGGCCACCCAAGGACGCCTGGATGTCTAAATAAAGGAAAATAATTATTTTTTATATTCACAATTAAAAGATTTACATTTTGGACGACAAAGAAATCTATTAAACAAATATACAAGTATAGTACATTTATCACAGAGTCATACATGAATGCACTGGCATTATGGGCAAGTTACCCATTAATACGCCAACGGAATGTATGAATCACGTATTAATACGTAAAAGCTACAATTTTCCAAAGAATCCAAATTTCCGACTCCTAGGACTATAACGTTAGGCCGAGTCCAAGACTACACATTAAGCAGTAAAAACTGTATACATTCTATGGTAGCAGTGAATTCAAACCTAGGTGAACATGACAGACCAGTGATTCTCAATAAGTGGCCCGTGGGCCAAATCCTGCCCAGTAACAAAAGATAAAAACTAACTTTTTTCTAGGGGGAGAGGGCTAATTTTCTTTTATAGGGGACTAAAGCTCTTACCTCAATGCTATTTCATTGAATCAAAAAATTTCTAGGAGGGAATATGCCCCCCCAATTATATCAATGTCTGTATAGCATGCAAGATAATTTCGTTTTCATATCTTCTGGTCCGCCAACGGAAAAAAGGAAGATCCAAAATGGCCCATGATGAAAACTAATTGAGAACCACCGTGATAAACGAACATGTTAGACTAATAGTTTTTTAATAACGTCTTGAAAAATTTGAGTAAGATTGCCCACGTTAGAGACAAGCTAGCAAAAATTTGGTGGTACTGAGACCATATGTCGGACATAACGGCTGTATGTGATATGATTAAGTAAAATGTGGAAAAAACTACCTTACTCAAATTTAAAAAACAAAAAACTGGCACATCAAGCACAACGAACTGACAAAACTACCGCATACACAACAGTATGTAATAAATGGTACTACAGTAACACCTCTCTATAACAATATTATACGGACCGAGAAAAATTATCATTGTAGAGGGAGTTATTGTTATAGGGAGGGTTCATTATACAGTAAAACCTCTCTACAACACTATTATACGGACTGAGAAAAATTATCGTTGTAGAGGGATTCTTCATTTATATCGGATATTGTGTTGCGAGGTTTTACTGTATATTAATATGGTACCATAGCAAAAATTAGTACAAAAACTTAAAACAGCATAACTGAAGAACTACAATAATACCATATATACAGTGCAACCGTGATAACTCAAGAGAAACGGGTTTTACTTTAAGTATCTACTTTTCAAGTTATTCAGGTTCAAGGGAGAATGAGAATTATTTAAATGACCGAGAACTTGAAGAGTTATCAAGAGATCACTGTAGTATTATTTATCAAGCAATAATATATTAAAGAGTTTATATTACAGTAAATGCGATTCATACTTTTTAATTCCTCTTTGCTCTTTTCGCTGGCAGCATTGTCAACGCGAAGAGCACGGCCATTGAGCTCAAAACCATTCAAATTTCGCATGGCACTGAGCGCCATTTCTTGATCTTTATACTCACAAAATCCATAGCCTTTAGGTTTTCCAGTTTCACGATCATAAACGAGCCTATCAGAAAATAAAGACACAAAAGCAATAGGTTATAGGAATAACTTTGCAGAAATGAAGCAAAAACTTTATGAAAAAAAAAAAAAACAAGCTTGAAGTATATAAAAAAAACGAAGAAGTATCACATGCTCATGCTGGATTTTCATCACGTTACAGTCAAAACAAAATGATGAAAGTTTTGTCAAAAAACGCATCATCCGTCATTTCATTTTGAACATAAAAACATGCGAATCACACAATGCTTAATTTTATCTCTAGCAAAAAAATACATGTTTGCAACACTCTGCAAGTGATATCATACCTGACACCCCAAAGTAGAATGTCTTGGAATGTTCAGAAACAAGCCTTCAGATTATCAAAAATGTTTTGAAGGAGATGCATGTATATATATGTGTAGTACATTTTTAAATTCTATAAAATGTAAATTCCTTTTTTAATAGAAATGTAGAAAACATTTGTTGGATTGATTTTTTTTATTTTTTTATTTTAATTAATAAAAAATGATTCACCCTGCTATTGTTCTGAAGCAAAGCTGTTTGTTCTGCGATGGGTATCGCACTTTTTAGCACATTCTGCTTTTAGGGACATAACATTTCCAGAAAGTTACGAAAATTTAACTTAAACAAGAAATTATGTTATAAAAGTTTCAGTGTTGATATCTCCAGAATACAGTTTTATTTTAACGAACTGTGAAAGGCTTTAGTATGTGTGCATCACACTGACATCACCCACTACCTCTCAAATTTAACACTTTATTTGTGAATATCCTGTACAACGATGTAGGCAGAAAGTTCATAAGGGGAGGGTTATAGGCTTAATGGGAGGGGTTACAGAGCTACAACTCATATATTCCTATGTTAAATATACAAAATTTCATTGCAATGGGGGTTACAACCTCCAAAACATGCCCCTGGCTACTCCTCTGATCCTGTATATACACATATAGAGTTTGACAAATCCGGTTGCCACTGGCGACTTCTGCAAATGATGAGTTTTTGCATATTGTGATTTTCGCAGATGGCAAATACAAAATCTTTTCCTTCTATGTTCCAAAGGTTTCTTTTTTTGAGACTGTTCTTATCTGGTGAGTATTGTTCGATGGGCAATGCAAAAAAAAAAATCAATAAAACAAATCTAAGATGAAAATGCTGAATTTTATTTTTGCACAAACAAAAAGAAATCACAGGATGTGGGATTTTGTCTGTGATACCACAAAATCCACTGTCTATGAAAAAAATATATATATATCTAATCTGGTTGTTTTAAAAGATACATAATGCAGCATGTGCAGAAATTTTCTTCAAAATTTTACATTCTCACTGTTTCATTTGCATTTTATGCACAAGGGCAGAAGAGGCCATGGCAAACTGGGATCTACAATTTTCAAAGAATTTGAATTCTTAAAAAAAAATCAAAAGAATTCTTAAGAGCCAGGGAACCAACCCCTGGAAGACGTTACATTCTACAGTTAAGCACAGTGTATGAAATACAATTTCTGGCACAAAACAACAATTACGATCCACAAACCTTAATTATGATCACGCATATATTATATATAGCAGTGGTTCCCAACTGTGATCCACGATGATCATTATTTAAAAAAAATTAAAAATGCTTATAAAATTAGTATTATTCAATATTAGTAAAGTTATGATAATATTAAAAGTAAATGAAATTGATGGTATATTTGTAGTATTTTACAATCTGACGGAACTTCAGAAAACGGTTCGTATTAAAAGTAATTCGTCTTAAACCTTTGCACTCCACTGGCTCCGCTGGAGCGACATTCAGTATATTGTTTGAATTCCTTTGGCTAAATAGCTTGGAATTCAAAGGGTTAAGCATGTTCATCTTAACAAGATTTGACTGTATTATCATTAGATTTTGTATTTTCATGTTTATTATTTCTTTTCTTTTTTTTCTTTCCAAAGAACGATTTTACAGACACGTTTCCCCCCCCCAAAAAAAGACCAGGCTCCCTTTTTTAGTAAGGTTTTACTGTCAACTGGCGAGAATTTTTCAAAGTGGTCCGCGGGTACAATTGAAGTGGAAAAGTGGTCCGCGACTTAAATTGAGTTGGGAACCACTGGTATATAGCAATGAGTCACGAATTAATTTTAAGAAAAAAATTCTTATATATTTCCACCCATAGCTATGTACAGTTATTTAAAAACAGAATAAAATCATACTCATATGTCAGCACTATTTTACCATTAATTGACACAAAACATGACCTATCTTCAAAAACTGCTATCATTCTTAACACCCACATGTATGTGCATCATAAATATAGAATACTTTAGCACTGTCAACTGACATCAAAATCACAGCTTTCGTAACAAATATTGGCAAAAGCGAACATAATAAAAATTTAAAGGACAACTTAGTACATAGTAATATGTAATATTAAATGATTTTCAGGATCTATTGTTATATACCTGAAACTAACAACAGGCCCAACTTCCGAAAATATGTCCTTCAACTGTTCTTCTGTGGCCTCATATGGTATATTTCCTACTGTTAACACGAAACAAAGCAAAAAATGAAATTCAAATGTCAAATGCAAATAGAAAATTTTCAATAAAATGAATTCAAAACAGAATCAAAAACACAATGGAATGCCCAGGGTCTTTCGGAGAAAATGCGAGGCCCAAGACAACTAATATTTTAGAGGCCATTCAAATACATGTAACATGCCTATACTCCTGTTCAATCTAACCTGACAGTGGGGGGGGGGGCTAGAATTGACCGTATTACAACAAGAAAATCCTGTTCATGCACACTTTCTTATTTTTCCCCCTTACAGTCTTCGACCAATAACCCGATTTGGCAATTTCTTGCCGTTTCCCAGTACCTTTTTTTTTTTGTTATTTTGTTATTTTGATAATTTTCACAAGTGAAACTTCCCAAAGGGTTAGGTGCCATTTTCAACTAAAATTTAAAACATTATTTACATTTTTTTGGATCAAATTCAAAATTTTAAATACACAATACCAGTTTTACTTTGAAAAATGCGTTTGGGCAGAAGGTGGAGGGGGGGGTTTCCATACTGACGTTGGCAAGTCATGATCTCCATTAATTGCAGCCATAATTTGTAGAATTTCACTCCTGAAAAAGAAAGCGTGAACTTTTCTCCGTACTGCCGATAATATAAATTCATCGTAAATTTTTATCCTCGTATGCATGTCTATTTTTAGTAGGCACTTTTCCCTGGAGTTGAAAACTTCCCTTTATGTTTTAATTCAGCTTTTATTCTGTATATGGAGAAACATCAGTTAAACTGGAAATAATCGCTACACTGACATACGCAGGGGGTGTTGATGGGGTTGTAGCTCCCCATTGCAATATAATTCTGTATATTTAACGAAGGAACATATAAGTTGTAGCTCTGTAACCACCCCCACTTTCTGCGTACGACTATATATTACTGACATCATTGTCAGATTTTTTGGGGACATTCATAACAACCTTATCGGAACTTCCAAGTGGTTTTCCAGCCTTATGCGGTTAAATGTAAAAGAATCATTATTCGATACAGGAGCAGTATCCATTATTATGTGTATACGAAAATGCGAAGTCCGAAAGAAAGAACAGAGAATGAATCGTCTTCCCGTTTTGGGGTGGAGGGAAAGGGTTGCTGCAATTTTTACTTTCTCCAAATTGTGCCAAAACATGCTTTGACCCTATTGGATACCAAAGCGATGACGTAATAAACACATCTTTCCCTAAATAAAGACGAAATGTAATATTACTGGGTACACATTATATATACAGTGGCAGAAAAAAGTATTTGAACAATGCTTTATTTCACAATCATTTTATTGTTAGTGACCAAAATTCAACGAAATTTTAACAAAACGCATATTTCACATTTGCTAATACAATATGTCAGTGTGGTCATGCACTTAGCAACGTGTTAAATTCAAAATATGCAAATTTTCAATGGGAAAAATGTATTTGAACAACAAATGACAAACGCTGTTACGAGGAATTCTGACAGAGGAGAAGAAGAAAAAATGGAATTTGCGTTTAGTTTAATTATTCATTTACAGTGAGTACTTCACTTTCAGTCACAAACTGGACGTTTAAAAATATCTGGAAAGAAAAGCGAGTTGTCTCTAGTTACTCTTGATAAAATCGTTAATTTAAGGGAAAATGGTTGCACTTTCCGTAAAATAGCAAGTACTTTAAATACATCAACCGTTTATTATGTCATGCAAAAATTCACATCAACTGGTGAAATCGAAAATCAGAAGAGAATGGGTCGACTCAAAGCTATTGAACCAAGAGTTTGCAGGAAAATTGGAAGGTTAGTTTAAAAAATCCTTTTATAAGTAGTATAGAAATATCAGATGATATTGCATCACGTTCCGATACTCACGTTACACCCAAACTGTACGAAATGACTTACACAGATTAGGTTATAAAGGCAGAAGCGCAAGGAAAAGGGCTTATGTTAGTGAAAACAATAGAAAGAAAAGGCTTCAATTTGCAAAAGAACTTGTAGATAAACCTTTAGACTTTTGGAAAACTTTATTATTCAGTAATGAAAGTAAATTACGTTTATTCGGATCTAATAGCAACAAAACTGACTGGAGGAAAAACAAGAAGGCCTTATGTCCTCAAAATGTTGTCCTAACTATGAAATATGGCGGCGGTAGCATTATGATTTAGGGTTGTATAACCTGGAGTAGAGCTGGCAATTTAACTGTAACTGATGGAATTTTGAATGCCCAAAACTATGTGGACACATTGCAAGATAACTTATCTCCAAGTGCATCAAAGTTGGGCATAAAGGATAACTTCTTGTTCCAACAAGACAACGACCCGAAACACACGACCAGAGTTACAAAAGAATATTTGTTATATAAAGTTCCCCGTAGACTAAATACACCTCCTCAATCTCCGAACCTTAATCCAATTGACAACTTGTGGTATGTTTTGGACCAAGAACTAAGAAAACACAAGTTTTCAAATAAAAATGAATCCAAAAACATTCTTTTGGAAACATGGGAAAATCTCTCATCAGATCTAACAAAAAAGTTAATAGAATCAATGCCAAGAAGGCTATAAGCTGTTATAAATAATAGTATTAACTAATATAAAAAATGTGTTTTGTCAAAGTTTAAATTTTATTTACTCACAATAAAGTTATTGCGAAATAAAGCATTGTACAAATACCTTTTTCCGCCACTGCATATACTTCTAGATTAATTATATAGACATGTTGTTTGCATTTGACGATGAATTTAACACAAAAATGTAGTACTTAACTGACGAACTATTTTGTAAGGGCGGAAGGTTACAAGGCATAGCCTTTCCTCCACTGTCAGGTAAGCTTGAACAGAAGTATAACATACATTGAGTTACCGAGTTGAAGCCCCTAATGTTGTGAGGCTGGGGACAGCAGCCCCTATTCCTGGAACACATTTTCCCATACTTGAAATTAATTTGTGGTGGTCAGGTTCAGTGAAATGCATGCGACCAAATTTTAATCACTAATTAAAAGTGTGAAAAATAAATAAAATGTCTTTGTAATCTTGATCATGGGGCATTTATATACAAGTATTATCTGAATTTTTCAAAATTAGTATAATTTTTAGGTATGTGTAAAGATTTAAACTGACCATTTTTTTTAGATAAGTATATATTTTCCTGTGATTTATCTTTCATTATATTAATAGAATGAAGATAATAATTAGAATAAAAAATGGCACTACTGTACAAAACGCAACCCACTGAATTCTAGTCAGTGTTTCCAAAACTGGCAATTGGCTCAACCGCCATTGTTGTTTACGTTGTTGTTCTTTCTCCCCTCCTCCCAATTCTAAAAAAAAATAAAAAAGAGTAGTAGCCGTCATGTTTATGGCATTCTTTTGTTCCTCCTCCTTTCTTTCTCGTCTGTCTTCTCTTCGCAACTTTAGGTAAAAACCGAGCGTGAAGTAAGTAAAATGAAAATGGTATATTAACCCAGTTTTCACCGCATCATACAGATGTATGTCACGTCAGAGTATGTAACGTCACAACGCTATGTAGTGCAATTTCGTACGATTTCAAGAGGATAGAGAGAGAGAAGTGGGTTGCGTCTGAAGCATTTATACCCAAGATATGTAGGGATATAAAAGATGCAAGACTAGTTAGTCGAAGTTATTTTTTATTTATAAAATCATGTTTATTTAATCTACAGACACATTATATAGGATTTTATGGCAACACGAAAGTGGGTACTAACTTATATGAAGTGGCCCTTAATAAAAAGGGCCCCGCTAGACATTGGCGACTAACCAAATATCTGAAATTTAAGTTTCACTACTTAGCCCCCCACCTCACCCCACTTCTCAATAATTCTTGAACTGCTACCTTTGCAAGGTTTATTCATTTGGAAAGGTGTCAGGCATAGATTCAATAACAGAATCCCCACATGAAGGTTCTCCCCTCCCCCACACGTACACCGATTCAGGAAAAATACTGAGGCATTAATTTTGCAACTACTGCAGTTGAGTTTTAATCATTTACTTTTCTCGTTTTTTAACAATTCAAACTTTTTTTTTGTTCACCACGATTTCTCAACTTTTCGGTGTTAGTTCATAATACGGTGACTTGCCAAGCATTGCATATTATTTGCTCCCCTCATCAATGGACCATGAAAGTGGTCCTCCGCCATGTAGAAGTGCTCTGCACTCCTTTCGGCAAGTACTGGGGTAAATTAATCCGTTGTCACCAAAGGCACTAACGGGATGAAGAACGCCGATCAATTCTGATTCACCAGACAAAAATTAGCTAGCAGACAATTTCCCAGGCTGGGGAAAAAAAGAGGACAAAAGAAAAAAAAAATTTTTTTCAGATTGACCTCCAACGCAAAAGTTTAGGTGGAAGACATCCGAACCTTAGGGGGAGCCAGAATTAAAAAAAGTTGCCATTTTATTAACATTTTTTGGGGCCACAAAATATTTAGGGGGAGGCCAGGCCTGTCCTATCCCCTCTTCCTACGGGCCTGGATAAAAGGGCCTCCAAAAGTGATTAGGTCCAAGGACTACAAACACGTTAGGACATCGCTGCCTATTATTGTGACATAAAACTCACCAGACAAATTTTGGTACCACTGCCAGACAGTTTGGAACTTTATGCATGTATGGGCAGTAACTTACTTTCCGGATGCCGTTTTGTTAGAAGTCATGGCATCATTGCATATTACTGCCTTGTCTCTGCCACCAATCATGCCAACCTCCTCCTTCTTGGATTACGTCACCATGAATTGCCATTTGGCATATATTTCCAGTCACCATGATGGAATACCGTTTGCAAAAGGACAGCGCATTTGCATTCTACTCCACTATTTCTTAACAGATACTTACCTATGTTTCACCACCTGTGGGATGGGTTTCCTTTACAACATGTCTTTTTTTTTTAAATGAATTATTTTACTTCTGTCTCGGTTCACGCTATAAATTGTTTGTTTTGCGCATTTGCTGTATTTCTGATCACTATGATAAATTACTGTTTACAAATAGACAACATATTTATATTGTACTGATTCAACCCTTTAATCATGAACGTAGAGTTTTCAAAATTATCGGGGGACCCAAACACATATTTCGTGAAGTTATACATTACAGTATATGTAAAATTGCAATTTATTTCAAATTATTGGGGAGGGGCTTGGGCCCCACGGGCCCATATAACTCTACGCCTATGTCTTTAATATTCAAGCAGCTCCTGGAGAGTCTAACAACATTAAGTCGGGGGAGGGTCAAGCCCACAGTAGGCATTCACTGATTTAGGTATTATCTGGGCATGCGTCCCGATGTCCAATATTCTTTCTGGGAATGTTCCAAAAAATAAGCAACGCTATATGCAATTAGAGTTGTAAAAAACTCGGGAATTTTGGACACATTGGAAACTTTGGGCATAGAAACCAAGATAGCTAGAATAAAGGACGTATGTCCCGTCCACACCTTTCTTCCTATTGGTTGATTGTGTCGAATCGACCAATAGGAAGAAAGGTAAGGACGGGACTACCTCCTGTATTCTAGCTATCTTGGTTTCTTCCCATCAAAGTTTCCAATGTGTCCAAAATTCCCGGGTTTTTTACAACTCTATATGCAAGCTATGATAAGCTCGTGTGCAAATGAAGTGTGCAAAAACAGCCCAACATACAATTCTCGGACCAATTTTAAGAGCATAAAATGAGTTTTGGCGACATCCGTGGCGACAAGGAATTAATAGGCTCTGTTCCTGAAGTCACCATGAAATCGCCAAGGTTACCGTGTTCTGTTAAACTTTATGTCATGATCAAGGCACCAACTGGACAGATATACTTTTGTACACTGCAGTTGGCGACTTAATGCATTAAACAAGATCGAAAGCTATTTTAAAGGTTATTCAAAGTTAAAATCAAAAGAATGTGTTATTCACAAAATGTTTTACTATTGGGGGAAATACCATCAAGATATAGGGGGCTATAACCCCACCACTGTACTCATACAGGGTTTGTCCCAAAAGTTCCCGAAATGATTTTTTTAAAATCATTTATTCAATATCAGTTTACAATCTTTTCAGAACTTTTCAAAGTATTCTCCCCCTGCTTCGATGCACCGTTGCCAACGCTTCACCCAATCATTGAAGGCGCCCTGGAAGTCGTCAACGGGAATCTCCTTCAGTGAGGTCGTCGCGGCTGCTTTTACCGCCTCCAGCGTCCCATGCCGAGTTCCTTTCAGGGTTCTTTTGATCCTTGGGAACAAAAAGAAATCCGCTGGTGCCAGATCGGGGCTGTACGGCGGCTGGGGCAGCGTTGCCACACCCATTTTGGCCAGCAACTCGGAGACAATGAGCGCGGTGTGGGTTGACGCGTTGTCATGGTGCAAGATCCAATTGTCGCGAATTTCGTTTCGGACGCGTCGAACCCTGTTGCGCAACCGTTTGAGCACTTCACAGTAAAACTCCTTGTTGACTGTTTGTCCTTGTGGCACGAATTCACTGTGAACTACACCTTTTCTGTCAAAAAACACAATGAGCATTGCCTTGATTCGCGATTTGCTCATCCTTGCTTTTTTCGGGCGAGGAGACTCCTTGGTGTGCCACTCGCTGCTCTGGCGCTTTGATTCGGGATCGTACTGAAAAATCCACGTCTCGTCCCCTGTGATCACTCTGTCCAAAAATTCTGGGTCCGTTTCGTAGCGTTCATGCAATTCCTGGCACTTCAACAAACGCTGCTCCTTCATCTCACTCGTCAGGACTTTTGGCACCATTTTCGAGCAGACTTTCCTCATTTGAAGATCCTCCGTTAAAATGCGATGAACGATTGTTTTGGGTATTCCACACTCCTCTGCAATCACCCGAACACTTAATCGTCGGTCATTGTCCAAAACTTGACGCACTTTTTGCACCGAGTCGTCCGTTTGTGATGTCGACGGGCGTCCAGAGCGGTCGTCGTCGTTGACGGACTCCCGACCTTCCCGGAACCGCTTGTGCCATATGAAAGTTTGGCTTTTCATCGTTCTTGGAGACACTGCGCTAGAATCTGCTAAAATTTCGCTAGTTTTAGGGGGGTAACGAACCAAATATTAGAGCCAATATTTTTATTTTTGTAACAGATTGGAATTGATAATATGTAGGGGGTATAGGAGGAAGAGGTTTGAGGTATGGGGAGAAGAAGTTCCAGGCATGGAGGGAAAAAGGGGAGATGAGAGGGAATATGGAGTATCGCAATGTCGGCGATGAAAAGCTGTTGGACTCGTACTTCGCAAATCCGCGTTGACTAGCTGTACTCATACTTTGCAGAAGATATGGGGAGGGGGAAGAAGGGAGAGGAGGTAGGGGGGGGGACGTGGAGCATCACAATGTCGGGGCTGAAAAGCTATTTGACACATACTCCCATAATATGTGGAGGCGGTGTCACAAAGAGAAAGTGGAGGAAATTATTCCAAAAGCCATAAAAAGATCAGCTGCTTAAAGAGAGAAGGTGGGTTTTTTTTGTTTTTTTTTTAAATCTGAAAATACAATAGGTAGTAAACTCAGTATAAAAGGTAATTACTCCTTAAAAAAGTATGGCGGCCGGGAAGCGAGCGCATGATGACGTAATCCGGGAAGGAGGTTGCCGCGGCAGGGTTGCCACGTCTTGACGACAAATCGCACAGGGGACACACATGTAGTATAGCCGTAACATTCATTTGAAATGTTCGTTTTCCCGGGAAAGGGTAAAACACTCCTAGTTACGACAACGCATTTTATTCAACACGCATAATAAAAAACTCACCAAAAACAGAACGCATACTGCGTTCCGCTGCCGAAATTGCCCCTTGCACAGCAGCCATCTTGTAAATTGGAGTTCAGCTGTTATGTTAGGCAATGAGCTATTGAAAATAAATAAACTCAACTGTTTATGCGAGAAAAAGTAGGGAGGATAAACTTTTATTTCACCATAAACAACTGTAGAAATCAGATTCCAACTGCTTCTCTGAAAAAAGTTGCTAGCATCTATATCCTGACATGAATCTCAGGAAAATGATGCATTGCGCATGCCCACGGACTTCGACTTGCTGTCGATGCTTCTGAATCTTTCCTTAGGGGGTGATATAAGAATTGCGGAAACGTCGTACTTCGATTTCACACATAACGATCGTATTGAATTACGACATTTTGGCAATTTTTAAGGGAGATGATGGTTAGATATTAATACAATAGCCAGTGGCGGATCCACGTGGTGGGGGAGGTGGGTATTTCATTGCAATCTATAAAATTGCGGAGGAAATCGGTTATAACGAGGGCCGCATATAAGGACGGTATTTTTACAAAAGTTAGATTCGCCTCTCCCACCGAAACAGTGCCGTAGGCAGAAAATTCAGGAGGGTTATAAGCTTAATGGGAGGGGTTACAGAGCTACAACTAATATATTCTTATGTTAAATCAACAAAATTTCATTGCTATGGGTGTTACAACCAAGGGCGGACAGAGGGAGGAGGTCACAGTGATGACCCTCCCCAAAAAATTGTTTTTTTTCTTTACTGTAAAAAGTTGTTGTTGAAGTATAGCCCAGATGCTCTTGCATCGTAAAAAAATCCAACCAAACAAACCGTAAAAAGTTCCAACTTCCATGATTAATGAAGGGTGCTTTTCCAAGACCATGGCAAATTCTGTCCAAGAACCTCCCCCCCCAAAATGAAAGTCTGTGTCAGCCCCTGGTTATAACCCAGTAAAATCTCCCCCCCTGGCTACCCCTCTGAACCGAAATCCCTCTCTAGATTCACTTCTTGCAGTAACAAAGAAACTCTGTAAATATTAACGTTAATTTTTATGATTATCATAGTCCCAAGGCATAGGCGTAACTTGGGGGTGGGGTTAAATATAACGTAAATTGGATGGGGCAAAGAAAAAAACCATCAAAATTGTATGGGGAAAAGTACGATTTTGCCTCTTTTCTAAAAAAAATGAGGGTGGAGGCAAGAGCTTCTACCAGATTACGCCAATATCCTAAGGTACGTATTCAATGGAATGCATTTACAAATTCAGTCACATCGTAACACTCATTTAAAAAAAAAAAAAAAGAAGGAAAATACCTAACATATTGGGATCCAAAGCAGGATAAAACGTCAACACTAATTTACTATTCTTCTCTGTTTACGATTACAGTCGTAATGTATTTGTCGAAGTGAGCGTTTTCGCATTTCTTATACCACCCCCTAGGAAAAGACTCAGAATGGGCATGCGCAATGCATGATTTTCTTGAAAATAACGTCAGGATATAGATGCTGGTCTGAAAGTTCAGCGTCGACTGCCAATCCGGTATTATTTTGGAAACTTCCAGACTTGTAATAATTAAGTTTTTAAAAATTTAAAAAAAAAAAATACTAAAAGTAGGGTTTTTTTTGAAAATTTCTAAGCACATATATTCATCACAATACTTTTCAAGTATAAATCAAATGGTTTATTTGCAATGACGAGGGAAACGTTTCATCATAAATCTAACGTTGGCTGGAAACACAAACTAGAATCTGGTTTGCTTAGAGCTTTGTCAATAAACGGATGAACATTTAAAACACGTTTTCCTAGATGCGCAAGTTTTGCGCCTCAACGATAAAAAACGTCGGGAACAGGCTCAAATATTAGAAAACCAATGGAAGCGTATTACGCATTCCATGAAAACACATCATTGGTTTTCCGTTGTCCCAGTCGGTTCTCGACGTTTTACATTGTTCCGCTGCAACATATGTGCATCTAATAAAAAAAAAACCGCCTTTGTTTGATGTAACGCCCTCCCCGAGTACACATTGCCGTCTTTGGCGGCCACCCTTCCTGCAAAACGTACTACTAAGGGAGGTCAAGTACTACATAAGCACCTTGGGGGAGGGGGTTAATGTTGCACTTATTTTCTATGTAACTTTTGCCTACTGGGCGTGGGGGTGAAATGGCCAAAATATTGTATACGTAATACTTGAAAACTCCCTAAACTCTGAATTATGCAATACAAATATTGCATTAAGTAAAACATCCGACTACAGTATTAAATAGTGCATCGTAGGAACTCAAGATTAAATTTAAATGTATGCTATTTTGTATTTTAAAAAAATTGTAAATAAGCCATTTTTTTAAAGCTCCTTTAACATCATAGTGGGGTGGCATCAGTCACCCACTGTTCGTTCACGAAAAGCAAGTTAGAAATAACGGTGTGGGACGTCACCAACTGCATATCCTATTACAATAGAGGACTCCAATTTCAGAACTCGATTTTGAGAATGAAAAACGTCCATCAGAAACGAGTTTTGAAATTGCAGCTCTTTACTATAATGAACTAGCCCTTTTATGACGTCACTACCCTTATTTGTTACATCGGACTTCTTTTCGTGAACAACAGTACCATTTTTTTTTTTACTACTACTAGTTCTAAGAAACGCTGATAAAAAACGTTGCTTTATTTGAACAGTACCATATTCGCTAAATATCAAAACGACTGACGTTTGCTTTTACTGGACAGGTTGACTGTCAGACACCAATGGTGGGCATGAGGGAAAAAACGTGCTCACTTTGTAGAATTAAGCGAGCCATTTTTTTAATTAAATTAAATAGACCAATAACGTTAGAGCTTCCAAAACGATTTTTTTTTCAATTTTTGAAGGAAAAATGCGTACAGTTTAAAAAAAAAAAAAAATAGTATTTGCTGCCCTTTTAAACAACACAGGCCACAAAATTCGCATTTAACGAATTCAGTTCCAACTGTAATACTAAACTATTTGCAAATCGATTTATGCCCCCCTCCCCCCACGTAAATATGGATGGTTAGACCCTCTTAGAATTTGGTGTATGTTACGACAATGGTAGCCCCTAAAAATGTATATTTTCTTTCAAATTTACTTTAAATGTACGTAATAAGGAAAACAGATTTTGAGATTTTACGATGACGTCATACTTTAAAGCTGAAAATAAAATACTGGTCATAAAACAAATTCTGTACTAACGTATAGTTATGTGCACTATGGAAATAAAAATGAGAATATAAATGTTTTCTGCCCATGTTCATCCTATGAGAATAGAATCCTGACCCCAACAGGCAGCTCCAAGGAGAAGGCAATCATTAAAGGTACCTTGAATAAAAGGATGGTAGTTGCACCACGGTGGTTTATGCCACAACATCCATTTCTATTTTTAGAAACAAAAAATTTCAAGTGAGAAATAAAAATGAAGTTGGAAGATAAAAATGTTAGACGAAATCTCACTTTCAGGTCCAGATTTTTATGTAAAAGTGCAGATGCAATGGGATCAAGCACTGTAACGCCTAAAGCGTTCCACTTTCACAGTCTGTGACAACAAACCAAACTGCAATTCAACCCATTTCCTTCGTTGTCCCCCCCTCTTTTGTCCTGACGAAATTCAAGGACCGTGCATTGTCAATCGCAATAGGCATTTAAAACTGAAAGATATTATAAGCATAACATTGAAATTAGGGTGTGTTGCTCCCTTTTCAACTTAGCACATTGGCTTTGCTGCCCTTTTGCATCCTTTGAATTAGCTATGCTCAGTGGACCGGGGAGTGTCAAGCTTTGTTTCAGAAATAAGGAGAAATACTTTTTTTTTCCTTTTGCCAAATTCAAGGATCAACCACAATTTTGGTGGTCTTCAAGGGCCCCTACTTGGCAAAAAAAAAAAGTAAAGGACCGTGGGAACACGATGTCCTTGATTTATCCCCTAATTGAATGAAGTCCACATCCATCTGAAGTTTCATGCACACTATACCTTTTATGGCACAAGGACAGCAAGGGTCATTCTGCACCAACCAAAGTGTAATCTTAAACCAAAAACTTAGGACACAAAATAGCTGATAGTTAATCTATATGTCATCTGTGGTCCCAGGAAGTAAGTCGAAAAATAGCAAAAATGAGAATTGCACTGTGGTCATCGCCCAAGCCTTCTGCTTCGAGTCACATTGATGTCAACCAAATGTTTTTCAAAAACTGTATATACAGGAAAAGTTTGAAGGTAAAGTGCTGCCCTGAAACATTGCAATTTTATACATAACCTATTCCCTGTGATCACAGGTATTTGAGTAGGAAACCATCAAATTATACTTACAACATACCTTTTTGTTCCTTAACCAACAACCCTTTTCAGTCAAATTAGCTGTCCAATTTCTCCCCCCCCATGCAAGTGTGAAAAGTAGATTATGTATGAAATAGGAAAAGATCTACTCTACAATTTCAACATGCTACAAATACAAGACAAGGTAATTAAGCATCTTGAAATGTCAATGAATACGTTAGTTGAAGATTTAAGGAACCAGACGAGTCCAAGTATTTAGATTTGTGAAGATGTCGAATTCACTTGTTCCAGAGGATTGTGGCATAAGGAGTGAAGCTGTATTATTTCCTACATGTAAATAAAAAGGAAAACAGGAAAAAGGTCGAACACAAAGTTTTTATTGGTTTCTTCAGTTAACAGAATTTATGGATACATTAAAACAATGTGTTTCACTTAATATTTAAAAATATACAGTGATGAAAAGGAGAAGAGTGAGCTTACAGCCTCTCGAGAAAAAGAAAATGACAGAATACACGGTGAAAATTTCGAAAAAATTTAAATTAAAAAGAATTTATTTTATACAAAATAGGGGCACAAAAAACGAAAAAAAAAAATGAATTACAAAGTGAGCTTGAATGACTTTGAACAAAAATCTAATTTCTGGTATCCTTTTCTGCATCTGTTCAATTTTGTTTCGCATCTTTAGAGGAATTATTTGTCTTCAAAAACTTTAACCTGGGTATACAAATACTACAAATCGTTAGAAAATCCTTTGAAATTAGTCATGTTTAAAAATTTGTTTAAAAGACTTAATAATTTTGCCCATTGTGTCTACAGCATCCCTGAGTAGCGAGGTAGAATGACATCAACATTGAACTCCCCCTATTCCCCATAAAATTTGTATTCACAGCTGATGCAGAAAAGGAGGCCCTCCCACAATGACACCTAGGTGATCCGAACACTTTTTTTTTTTGTACAAGTCACATCTAAGTACACAAGTGTAAAATGAGTTGGTTATGAATGAAAATGGTAAGTTCCTCCTTAGGACAAAAAGGTTCTTCACTCGGTTTAAGAATTTTTTACTGTCTTGTGCCAATAAAATATAAAACGGTTGAAAAAACTTCAGATAAAACAGTTTTCAGATGAGCCTTTTGTGTCCTAAGGTCAGACAGCATTTACAAATAACACGTATGCCATAAACCCCTACAATGGACATTAGAGCTATTAACAATTTCCGCTAAAAGACCTGGCAGACGAAACCAGCAGAAACGCGGAATAAAAAAAAGTCCTCTAATCGTCGTCTTCCTCCTCCTCCTCTTCTTCACCGTCTTCCTGCTCTTCAGGTTCTTCTTCCTCCTCCTCTTCTTCCTCTTCGCCGGATTCATCAGAATCTTTCGGCTTCTTCGCAGCCTTGCCGGTGGCACCCTTCACTTTCTTTCCACCCTTGTACGCCTTTACTTCCTGAAC
The DNA here is from genome assembly GCA_006491805.2 of Dysdera silvatica. NCBI lineage: Eukaryota > Metazoa > Arthropoda > Arachnida > Araneae > Dysderidae > Dysdera > Dysdera silvatica. The sequence goes on along the minus strand of QLNU02015003.1, from coordinate 22,966,100 downwards.
AAAAACAAAATTTCTTTGTAAATACACATCATTCAAAAATAGTGAACTATTCCATTTAACCTTTATATGCCAATGCCATTTGGGAATCGAGATGGGGTAGCTAGTCGAAAGCGACTTTTAAACCAAACACAGATTTAATTGAGACCCATGAAACATGATAGAATTTAAATTTAACACATTCAGAGTTCCCACTCGCATTCATGGTGGGGGATCAGACTAATCACCGACAAAACTTACTTCAACTGAAGTTCAGCTGCACGGAATATCACATTTACAAGAAATTCAGCTATTCAAAATGAAAGTTAAGTTTACCCAGTCTCCTTTTCTGGTCTGACCCAAAAATCTTGCCTTCGTAATGTTTAGGGATAATTTCACTGTATATGACAATTTCAGGTTTACCAGATGTGTGTGGGAACTCTGGTATCCCAGACAGCACGACATATTTAAGTATATAAAAACTGACTGTACATCAGGTGCACAAATGCACCAGTCTTGTGACTTAGGCACACCAAATAATAGTTAAATACACAAGTGACTAACAGAATAGAAAGTAAACATTAAAAATTGGTAAAACATAAGCACTGCAATTATACAGGGTGGTAACTGGAGGAAAAAATCATATTTCCCTGATAGATTGCTAAAAATTTCCCTGATATTTTCACGCCTACATTGTCAGCAAGATGAAAAACATCAATGTACAAATACTATAATATGTGAAAAAACTTACACAATCATATATATATTAAAAAAAAAAAACCAAACAAACATGCAACTCGTGCAGCCCTCGATGACGTATTACCATTGAGTCAGTGGCAATACATTGAGGCAAGGGCACCACACTATGATTTATGGCTTAACCCTTCATTGTTTTTTGCCATTTGAAACGGCCGGCAAAAAGCCTTAAAGGGTTGATGAGAAACAGATTGTCAATGGGGAATAGAACTGAGGGTACGTTGAAGTTTAACAAACGTATGGAATTGCGCAGTTTCTCCAGGTGAAAAAAAATCAAATAAAATTTAGTAAAAAATTACTAATTAGACGGCAAATTAAAAAAATATGCAAAACAAAAATGTATATAATTTTATTTGCTTTAAACATTACCACAAATACCAAAGTTTAATATCGGTTCAGTTGTATTTTCAAAAAATCCATTTCGATCTAGTTAAAGTCATAGTGCAGTGCCCTCATCTCAGTGCATTGCCACTAACAGTATGGAATTGTGGTGATGCCTTTTTTTTTTTTCTTATATTAACTTCTGGAGGAAAATTTTTTAGTGGCAATAGCCGCAATACTTAATGAAGTTATTATTAGTAGTCCTCAAGATGTTTGAGGCATATGTTAAACTTCAACTCTTATCTCCAGTTCTATTCACCTCAGGAAATCCATTTTAATCTTGTTAAAACAATCATATATTCTCTTTTCTTATGTATGTATGTAGGGTGCAATTTAAAGTACGAGAGAACAAGTGTGTTATGTATTTTTTTAACACTGTCCGTATTTTAACGGAATTCCTAATATAGAAAGATAGCGCATTTAAAAATCTATGAAATGAGATATAAATGACATTTTTCGTTGACCAGAACTCGAGTTATTACGTATTGCAAGGCCATTATGGGACACCCTGTATATTGTATAAAATGTCTTGGGGGGGGGGTGTGTGCCTGAAAGAAACACTGACTACAAGGGACACTGAACTGTTATCCATTTCTCTATACTATATACCAAGTTAAGACAAAAAACTTGCAAGAACATGTAAAAATATCTGTAGTGAAAATCTATTTTGAATATAATTTTAGTGTCAAAGAACAATTTAGATCGTTTTGTACAAAACAAAATTAATGAAATTTTTTATATTGCAATCTTTTCGACTCTTTGGTCCCACAAGAATTTTCAGAAAAGGGAAAGCCCCTAGCTATAACCCTGACGTGTAGAAGAATTAAAAATTAGGAACAATTCACGATGAACCAATTTGCCACCATTTTAGCAATCAAAAATCCTTTCCCCCCAATTTTGAAAAATTCCCCTGACACTTCTAGAATTGGAAAATTCCAATTCCATGGTCACTGCTCTGTTATATTTAAACATGTAAGCTAAGAAGACTACAACTTTTCAAAATAACTGAATATTCGTTTGTAAAAAAAAAAAAACTTCAATATTTTGGTGATGATTCTTTAACACCGTTGCTACACCTGCTTTTTTTCCTATCATAACAGGTGCATTATCACAGCTAAAGGCAACACAATTAGAAATTGGAAAGTTTTCAGATTGTAAAGCACTTACCAGAAGATTTCCAATATTTAACCCAGTAGCATCTTCTTTCAAAGGTGGCACATAAAGGATCGAAGAAAGTTACCACTATTGGATACAGCTTTGAATCAACATCGTTGGTTGCATTTGAAAATGGATAGCACCTTAAATTTTCAACAAGTGATGAGGATTCCTTTGCAGACATTTCTTTCATAATTGCAGAAGTTTTGGTCTTTGCAGATCCATATTGTTTTGCAATACTGCTGTCAGGAAACGTTTTCCGAAAGAGCATCCCCGTGTGATCGCTGCAATTCATTGGCAAATTATGTTCGATCAAAAACAATGTAAATAAACATTCAGCTTTAATCATGGAGGTATCGTTAAATGCAAAAAATGAAGGCTTGATACTATGATTAGACTCTACAGCCTTGAACGTCTTCTTATGTTTAACAGTCTCAGAATGCAAAGTAATATCGCGTTTACCACCGTGAGTAATGCTTATGTCTTTACTGTAACACATGCAGAAAGCATATTTTGGCCCCAGTCTTGATTTTTGAATAAAATTAAATATCTTCATATATTTGGCTTTAAACGTTTGGTAGTACCTTTTATTAACGGTCGACATCGTTAACGTTGTTTTCAAAAACACCTAAAAACAAAACTTTCTTTCCGGAGCAAAGAAATACCAGATACGTCTAACACATGGCTTCCCTAAATAAAGTCACGTGCTTGACCAAAACCTTAACGATGTAGCGCATTCTTTCTTTCCTTCCCCAACAACTACAGATCCACGATTTCGTTGATGAGAGCATCATACTACCACTACGTCATAGCTGGAGCTGAAATGTCACACCACCCGTGTGCCGTTACCGGCAGATGAATTTTTCCGGCTCTCACCAATATTTGCGTTTGTTTATGCGTATTTATTATTAAATATGCACATATGCGCAAAAATTTAAATAAACACGCATCAAGAAAAATAGGTATTTAATTTTTTTTAAAAAAATCAGTATTTTAAATAAAAACTCCAAAAATCTGAAATCGTTTTCTGACCGGAAGATCGAAAGTCTTCTGGGTAAATCGGAAGAATTGGCACCTATGCATTTATACTGCATAACGTTACGTCACCAATCAAGCTTACTTATAATAGGGTTCCCTACTCACAATTTTTTTTTTCTCCAATCACAATCAATTTTCAACCCATTTTGCAATGTTCTGCAACTGATGAATGTATGTTATATACATTTTTAAACTCTATAAAACGTAAATTTTCCTTTTTTAATATAAATGCAGAAAACATTTGTTGGATTTAAAAAGACAATCCACCCTATGATTGCTCCATAGTGAAGCTGTTTGTTCGGCACCATGCACACACACACTTTTTGGTTGGTTTTACAACTAAAACTAAATTTCAGTTGTGAAAAGAATGGTTTTACATTCATGGGAGATTTAGCCATTCAATCCAGAAGTAACGTTTTCCATTGACCTTTCCAGATTTAACCAAAAATTTCATTTTCCCCCGACAAGATAATTTCAAATTGCGTGGAAACACTTTTATAATTATATAATAATACTTTTTTTCTCAAAGGTAAAATTAAGGAATGTGTTTCCCTAAAAAATTTAATTAATCCACTTGACCTGCCAATTATTAATCATACTTAAGACAAATTTAAGATTTGGTCTAGAAAAAAATTTAGTCATAGTACACAACGGATCTGGGTTGGAATTCCGACAAGCCAAAATCCCAACAAATTCTTCAGAGAGAAGCACCACCAAAACGTAGGAAGGTAAATGATGACAGTGAGATAAGAATTACGACTGTTGTGAATGATCGTGATAATCAACCTGTGATGGAGTATCTTTGTGGTATCACTCATAATGTGTCACTGCAAATACGCAATTTGAATGTATACAGAATGTGTGTTTTTCTTTTTTAATAAAATTAGTTTCCAGAATTTCCATTTCAATATGTACTATTTAGTTAAGAATGGTATTTAAAATAATTAAGAATCATTTAGAATTATTGATTTGTAGGGATTTCGACCCTGTTAGGATTTCATTCGGATCAAGTACACAATGGAGGTTTTCAAATGTTTTTGACCCACAACTCCCAAATGAAAGTTGTATTTTTATGTGACATATAAAACGTTGTGACACCCTTGACCGATCCTCGCTTACAATGCATTACAAACTGCACACTCAAATTTTAAGACCATAAATCCATATTCACTTATAATTCAATTGAAGTAAATTCGAAAATATAAAAAAAAAAATGCATTAAAACCTTTTTTAACAATAAATTCTTACATTAACTAAACATTTAGGACATTTTCATCCAGTCCGATATCATTACAAGAGTTCAACCATAACGCTGGGGGTATTGAACTTTTATTACAAGCCAAAAGTATGTACGATTGATTATATATAAAGGAAAAGGAACCAATGTATTCAGAATTCCTTATGGCTGAGATGATTTACATAAAACACTTCCACCCCCCTACAACTGTTGGTTATGCTTGGCAAACATTTCTAAGAGAAATATGGATCTAATAATTTTATACAAATTATTAATTTTGATGCTAAATGGTAATTTTTAGGTTCATCAAAATTTCTAATGTATAAGAAAGTTTAATAAACTATATTAATCGGCTATTTATCCTAACACTGATCCTTCCCCCCAACTTCTATATGGCTAGAGACCCTCGGAGTATGGGGAGAATGACAGCAACTTCAAACTGATTTGTACATTTTGCATCGCAAGACTTGAGCTCTGGGTTATCTAAAATAAGTTTATGCGACTTCCGAACTTACAAATCAGACTTCTCAGCATTTTTCGGTAGAGGGTGTGGTAAGTTAAATATACTGGACATCTTAAATTTTACCTTGACGTAGCGGGCTTTATCCTTTGCAGCAAGAGCCTCGTACTTGGAGCGGGTTTCTTGGGAGACCTCGTTCCAACGGCGGCCCAGCTCCTTGGCGACATCCCCGACGGTTGAGTCTGGCATTGATTCTTTCACTTTCGCACGTTCATCGTTAGAAAACCAAAAGAAAGCTGACCTACATAAATACCACACAAACCATCAATAGCGGTCCACATTAACCTCATGGATTTAATCACGTTCGTTTATTTCGTAATACAAAAATACTTACAAAGAACGCTTGGGTGCATTGGGGTCCTTGGTACGTTTCCTCTTTTTTCCGCCCTTCTCTCCCTTGGCAGGCTTGTAGTTGGCCATCTCAGAATCGTAACGTTTCTTGTCCTTCTCAGCCATTTGCTGGAAGCGTTGCTTTTCCTTCTCAGACATGGTCTGCAAATAAACAGTCAAAGCTTAGTTTTAAAACTCAAACTAATTAAAGTCGCAATTACCTACATTAATCGAGACACCAAAGCTGTTTTAGTTACTTAAAAAAAAATTAGATGAGTCAATCTCCACAATCTCACGCAACCTATAGATGAATATTTTGACTGCACAGCTCATGGCATCTTTGGGAAATTTCATTAACATCTAATGCCACAAAATCAATGCAAGGAATAAAGGTGACATTTTGGAATAGGTATCTATTCAAATTCCGAATTGTTTGTGTGGTGGTCAAAATGCATTCTCCCTATGCATCGCAGTCATAAAATTTATTCAGATATTTTTATCACTATTCAATTAATATTCAGCATACACAGAAACACACACTTTTCAACACAACCATAGTGAGGCCGAAATTTGCTTAACCCGCATTTAATTGAACTGTGTAATTAATTAATGCACCTTCCCTTTTAGTTCTGATGGCTGTCTTTTTTATCTTTGATAAAATATTTAATTTTGTCGTGTGCATTTTATACATTTAACGCCAAAGGTTTCCTTCATTTAAGCCTAGCATCTCACGTGTTTTTCGGATAATATAGGCTATATTTTTCTCCGTTATATTGCAGTTTTGCTTACCACGTATTTATATATTGTGTTTATTCACTTGTTTTTTTTATTTAGATTTTTTTTTGCAGTAACATTCACCGTTTTTCGTCGCACATGTATATTTGGTATTCGCTAATATAGATTATTGTTTTACTGTTTTCAGTAGCCTTGTAGGTTTCGAATATAATTTCTACACGTATTTTTGATTTTCTATAGTAGTCCTAGCGTATTTTGAAGAGAGAAATTTTCTTTTAAACCTCCAGTAGTAGTTGATTAATTTTATCCTTTTTAACTGAATTGTGTGTAATTAATTTGTGTCCTAACTGCGTAATTTGTACCCACTGTTTTTTTTTTAGTTCTGGTGGCTGTCTTTTTTTTTCTTTGATAAATTATTCAATTTTTTTTGTATGCATTTTGTGAATTCTTTATCCTGTGCATCACTTTTATATCTTGTATAGTATATTGTGTTGTTATAGGCTTACCTAGTGAGTTCTCATTTTGTCTGAAATTATATTTGTTATTTCTTGCAAAAATGCATGTTCTCGTAATTGGTGATTCGATGGTCAAATATTTACATAAGTATTTGCCGTCGCAATTGCTAGGTTATGACATTCATGTAAAATCATTTCCGGGTATCCAAATTGAGCAATTAATCCTAGAAATTTCAAAGCTGGACAATCATTACGATTTCTTTATCATACATGTTGGCACGAACAGTTGACGTGATAGTGTTAACTTGTATGAGAAGAAATATAACGAATTGTTTGCAGAAATTCTAAGGCTCAATCTAGGATATTCATTTCGCCTATTATAATGCGTAGTACAAATATGCATTTATCTTTCCAGGAACAAGCTGTTGATGCTCCTCGTATCAACAATATAAATCAATGATTTTCTTCAGTTAATTCCAAGCTTGCAAAATTTTGTGACACATTAGAAGGGTTTTTCATGCCATTTTTCACATCTGTATCTTGGAATAAATATATCTGCCATGATGGGGTTCATCTCAACTTCAAGGGAAATAGAAGATTGGCTGATTTTTTTTTTGTGCTACACCTTCAGAAAATTATTTCTACGGTAAATGTAAGTATACCAACTATACCTAATACATTGTCTGTAATTGATTTTCCTCCCTTAGGTTCATTGCATGCTGAATCTTCTCATCTGGCTGGTGATTGTGGATTACCAGCTAGAGCTTGGGATCGTGGTCTTCCAGCTAGGACATGGGTTATTCCGGCCAGGACTCGAGGCTCATCCTGACTGCGACTCTTCCGGCCAGGACAGCTCCATCTGACCAGGACTCCTTCCGGCCAGGACTGGGGCTCATCCGGTCAGATAGCTCATCCAATCCAGGACTAGAACATCTGCTTCAACTACCCAATGGCAAATGTCCTATCTTCCTTTTAAAGGTATGTGGGTTTTTTCATTCCCACTTAAACAGTTCCTTGAGCGGAAATTAAATGTAAAGTACTTACATTTTTGTTGGATGTACAGCATCGTAAATAACTACATGTTGATAAGATTCGTGGTATCCATTGTTAAGTTGAGAAGAATATGCACTTTTTAAACACCAACAATTTATTCACGTAAATTAAAAGATATTACAGATATTTCATTTAATAACGTAAGAGGTCATTTCGAGCTATGCCCGGCCGCGCTTACATTCGGTTCCAGACAAGATTCAAAGGCATTCTCCTTGAGTTTGTTGTATATTTCTTATTTATAGTTTTGATACATCCGAAACTTTATCCAATGGGACTATTGGAATTTTAACCAATGGGAAGAGATGTTACGGGAGCCAATGAAATCTTTTATAGATCCATATGGACCATGTACGCCATAAGTTCAATGCTTTGGTTATTACATATTGAGCGCGTGTACAAGACTTTCAAGCTAGCTGCTATTATATATTTAAATACATTGGAAAAACGAAATATTTAATACTATTGGATCTTAATTAATTTAATTTGGTTTAAGGGCTTTAACTTTTATTTAAAGGCATAACATCTGCTTCCCTCTTCCTTTTAAAATTGTTAATCGACCTATTACTCGATGAACAATTTTCCATTAATATAGTTTACATGAAGAAACATAAGCTTCCTCTGGTTCAAGATTATAAACATACATTGATAACATTACTCACGAGTAATTATACATTTTCCTCATACAATTCATTCTCTAGTGAAAGAAAACTAAATCTAAAACAATCATGTTACATAATCAAAGATATAGTTTTACCAAGACTCACCGTTATCTTCATATTATTAAAAGTCATAATGAACGTTAACTATCCGAAAGTCCTACTCAAATCTGGGACATATTTTCACCGTAATATGTTGCCTCTACAAGCTTACTCAATTTAAACAAACTTTACACAATCATTACAACACACTTATATAAATTCAATCTCATTTCCTAGTAATAATATGCGCTATTTAAAAAAAACACCATTCTCATATATTATACATAATCATAACAACGTTATCTATCAATCTAAACCATTATATTATACATAATTCTCGAATAAGGAATGTATCAATAAATTCCAAAATATAAAGATTCAAGTACGTTCCAAATATAAATGTATAAGTAAATTTTTAAAAATATAAATGCGTCGATAAATTTTAAAAACATATCATTTATAATACATGAAATACACTCATTTTCAAATTCACTACGTATCATACAATTCATTTGTTGATAATGTCTTACTATCTCCTTTGCGTAATTTGCACACAGTTCGTCTTTTCCACTTTATTTCACCAGTTCTTATCTGTTGTTTACATTATCGGTTAGTTCATTTCGTTATCATGTAGGCGGCTGATGCTGTCCGCGTTTGTATGGATTTTACCTTTTCGATATTGAATGGTTAAATCAAACCTTTGGAGTGATAATGACCATCTTTGTAGTTTGGGTCCTTGAGGGCAGGACATCGTTAGGTACGCCAATGGGTTGTGGTCTGAACGTATGAAAATTTTGTTTCCAAACACATAATGTTCGAATTTTTTCAACGCGAACACAATCGCATAAGCTTCTCTTTCAATTGTTGACCAATTTTGTTGTGTTTTAGTCAATTTTTGGCTAGCAAAAGCAATGGGATATTCCTTCCCATCTCCATTGATCTGTGATAAACAGCAGCCCACACCTATCAGACTCGCATCAGTATCGATAGTCAACGGTAACGAATAGTTCGGAGTATGAAGCTCTAAGGCGTCTATTAGTCTTTTCTTCAACGTAGTCAGAGCCAGATCGTGTTTGGCTTCCCAGGGAATTTGGTTAGGTACTCCTTTCTTCGTTAGGTCTGTTAGCGGAGATGCTAAGGTAGCGTAATCTGGAACGTGATCCCTGTAATAATTTAGTAATCCCATGATGCTTCTCAATTGTTTCTTTGTCGTCGGTTTTTGAATTTTCCCTATAACCGCCAGCTTTTCAGGATCGGGTCGTATCTTCCCTTCTCCTACAACATGGCCTAGAAATTTTACTTCTTTCCGCGCAAACTGAGTTTTTTCGATATTACCAGTAAATCCAAAGTGTTCCAATGCTTGTATAACACGTCGTAAATGTATCATATGGTCTTCCCAAGTCTGCGAAAAAATAGCGATGTCGTCAATATATGCTGCAGCATACTTTTTATGTCGTTTCAGTGCAGTGTTTACCG
>QLNU02015003.1:22919936-22955290 GCA_006491805.2 Dysdera silvatica | reverse complement strand
GATCCTCGCTTACAATGCATTACAAACTGCACACTCAAATTTTAAGACCATAAATCCATATTCACTTATAATTCAATTGAAGTAAATTCGAAAATATAAAAAAAAAAATGCATTAAAACCTTTTTTAACAATAAATTCTTACATTAACTAAACATTTAGGACATTTTCATCCAGTCCGATATCATTACAAGAGTTCAACCATAACGCTGGGGGTATTGAACTTTTATTACAAGCCAAAAGTATGTACGATTGATTATATATAAAGGAAAAGGAACCAATGTATTCAGAATTCCTTATGGCTGAGATGATTTACATAAAACACTTCCACCCCCCTACAACTGTTGGTTATGCTTGGCAAACATTTCTAAGAGAAATATGGATCTAATAATTTTATACAAATTATTAATTTTGATGCTAAATGGTAATTTTTAGGTTCATCAAAATTTCTAATGTATAAGAAAGTTTAATAAACTATATTAATCGGCTATTTATCCTAACACTGATCCTTCAACCCCATATGGCTAGAGACCCTGATCGGAGTATGGGGAGAATGACAGCAACTTCAAACTGATTTGTACATTTTGCATCGCAAGACTTGAGCTCTGGGTTATCTAAAATAAGTTTATGCGACTTCCGAACTTACAAATCAGACTTCTCAGCATTTTTCGGTAGAGAGTGCGGTAAGTTAAATATACTGGACATCTTAAATTTTACCTTGACGTAGCGGGCTTTATCCTTTGCAGCAAGAGCCTCGTACTTGGAGCGGGTTTCTTGGGAGACCTCGTTCCAACGGCGGCCCAGCTCCTTGGCGACATCCCCGACGGTTGAGTCTGGCATAGATTCTTTCACTTTCGCACGTTCATCGTTAGAAAACCAAAAGAAAGCTGACCTACATAAATACCACACAAACCATCAATAGCGGTCCACATTAACCTCATGGATTTAATCACGTTCGTTTATTTCGTAATACAAAAATACTTACAAAGAACGCTTGGGTGCATTGGGGTCCTTGGTACGTTTCCTCTTTTTTCCGCCCTTCTCTCCCTTGGCAGGCTTGTAGTTGGCCATCTCAGAATCGTAACGTTTCTTGTCCTTCTCAGCCATTTGCTGGAAGCGTTGCTTTTCCTTCTCAGACATGGTCTGCAAATAAACAGTCAAAGCTTAGTTTTAACACTCAAACTAATTAAAGTCGCAATTACCTACATTAATCGGGACACCAAAGCTGTTTTGGTTACTTAAAAAAAAATTAGATGCGTCAATCTCCACAATCTCACGCAACCTATAGATGAATATTTTGATTGCACAGCACATGGCATCTTTGGGAAATTTCATTAACATCTAATGCCACAAAAATCAATGCAAGGAATAAAGGTGACATTTTGGCATGGGTATCTATTCAAATTCCGAATTGTTTGCGTGGTGGTCAAAATGCATTCTCCCTATGCATTGCAGTCATAAAATTTATTCAGATATTTTTATCACTATTCAATTAATATTCAGCATACACAGAAAACAGTAATACTTCACAAAACACAACCTATAACGCAAGGGCCAAAATTTGCTTTTTAAATCAGGTGCACTAAATACTAGTTAGGTGTACAACTAACAGAAAGTAAACCTCAAAGTTTAAAATGGATAAAATGTAAGTGCAGCAATTATATTAAAGCATGCAAGCTAAAAAAAAAAATGCAACTTTTCAAAATAACTGAACGTTCATATGTAATAAAAAAATTTCAAAGCAAATGCAGGCACATTTACAAAATTATATAAAATTATTCCATATGTCACTACTTTTTTGGGGGGGAGAATACGTAAGAAACCATAGTTTTGAATAGTTAGGTGCACTATGTGCACCCAAGTTAAAAATTTACGTGCACGGATAAAATTTCATGTGCACCCGCCAATTTCGTACCCCGCCATAATGGCTTCTTCCGAGACTTGCCAACATGGTCTGTGAAGTCTCCACCATATTAAAGTCTCCCCCCCACAATTTGGACCTCAGTTTTTAGGGTTAAGTGGCATTAGTGTTTTGAAATGTGGAATTATATATTCTCAGTCTTCGGTTAAGCCAGCTCCAATGGGTAACATTTGAGAAACCTGGCACAGCAGAAACGAATTAGTGGTTGATGCAAAAGTAAGACCTTGAATTTTTTTTTTCCTTTAAAAAAGAAAAACCACCAAAAACATTAAGAAAACAAATCTGAAACAAAAGCAAGGGGAAAAAAAGTTGCAAGAAGTAGAGCCCAGAATATTTATAATGGGAGGAGTTCATAAGTCAGTAATTTCGTATATAAGACATTGTAATTTTCAGCCATTAAAAATTAAATTAGAGAGACTGGGTCATAACCCCCAACCAAATATATGGTACAGCATTTTTTTTTTCAGTCTAAGGATTTAAACATATACGAACATGAGCAGCATATATCAACTGTTCGTACATGTTTTAACACTAAATTATTAAATTTGAGAACAAAACCTTTAAATCGTGTAAAGAGTTTCTCGAAAAACGAGAAAATGAAATTTGGAACAGTTGGTTGGCTATAGTTCTGTTGACAAAGATAGCAATGGTCATTCTGCACCCAAAATTTGGAACAGTGGACAAAAAAAAATTCATATTTTTAAACGCTATCTCATCTCCTGTGCTTCAAACACATTTTAGTTGTCAAACGTAACCAGTTATTAAAAAAAAAATTCTTTGTAAACATTTTTTACATAATGAGAATAACTGAAGAATTAAAATATTTTACAAAATAACCTTGTAAGTAGGGTTTCCTGTATTTTAAATGTGCTTTCATGTTTTATATGCTTTTCAGAAATAAATTGGCATGTCAAATTGTCAATACATGAATGAATTTTGTAATTTAATTTCTTCACAAAACTTACAATACATTCATACTGTCGACAAGTAATGCCGAGTGTGGGAAACATACAACACATGTGTGAAATATTTACGATTTGAGGTACAGGTCATGTGATTTTTACATCTATTTTGTTCCACATAATTGCTGCGAAATCACAGTGTGGTGGATTTACGAGACTTCCCAAAAGTATGACATCTGCCATGTTGGCACAATTGGCTTGATTTGGCACCCAAGTGCAGTAGACCTTTCATTTGCCAAATCTCATCACAAACCATTGAAAAAATAACTTTAAGACACACTTTACAATCACCGAGTAGGGTTCAGTTAAAATAAAAAAGTATACCTTACTTTAGATAAAAAAAATTTCTAAAACAATACTCACTTTCCAGCGATCAGCACAACGACGCGAGAATTCTGCAAACACAACTGATTCGGAAGGATGCTTCTTCTTATGCTCTTCCCGGCAAGTTTGTACAAAGAATGCATACGCGGACATACGTCCGCGAGGCTTGTTATCTCCTTTACCCATCTTAAGTAACGATCTTAGAAAGACAATCTAAAAACTGCGGAACAGAAAAAAAATCGTTAAAACATCTTGTCACATAAAACAAGTCAAAAGCTTGAAAAGAAAATTTATTGCCTGAAAGCTGATTTGACCTTCAAGTCTTAGTCATACTTTAAAACAATGTTTACGTTATGTTAATGAACCTTGTTGGTGTTTGTTTTGTGGTTTTATGGCTCAAAGACTACAATGGTCATGCTGCGCCGGGACCTACTGTTTTCCGAGGAATCCGAACCTCTTAAGGCCTAGGGAACCAAACCCCGGACTACAGTGAGCAATGAGATCTGTAAGTAAGCATTCTTTGTGCGTTGTCAGGAGTCGAACCCGGATTAACGGCGTACTAGGCGAACGCGTTACCACACAATGCCACAGCAGGACGAATCTCTACTTTTCTGAAACTTACGCTAATTACAGCCATCATCGTTCCAAGATGGTACATATACACATCCTCATCAAAATCGAATCTCTAGCGAAGTTGAAAAATTCTATCAAAACCCTTCATTTACTAGCATACAAGAAAAGTTCATAAGGGGACAGGGAGGAGGGGTTATAGAACTAAAACTCCATTTGTTCATATGCAGTGAAATCTCAATGTGGCTCCGCTCACGACATGTCGTTGGTACAGAGCTTGGGGAGGCACATGGAAGACAGCATGATCCATCTTACCAGGTGTGATCATGTGTTTTTGAAAATAGACGAAAATTCTTCTGGATTTTTTTTTTCGTAATTACTTCTGAAGTATTTATACATAATGCACTACATTGTTTTAGTTATTTATTCATTTACATTGCGAATAATTTCTATACAGGTAACCAGTTAAACCTAAAAACAGGTTTCCTCAGAAAAAAAATGTGAAATGCCAGAGAACTATTGGAAGGAAGTAGGGGAAAAAATTGAAATAGAAAACTTGGTTCAATAGAATATAATTTCTTTATATATTTGGAGATATTTTTTGCACAAATTCGTAAATAGTTCAGCATTAAAAAAAAGTTTCGATAGTAAAAACCCTGATTACCCAAAACAAAAGAGGCAGACCAAATTTCAAATAAGCAAAAATTTGCTTTATTTGAAAATACGATTTTCAATGTGAAGGTACTACAATAGTCATCCAAAAATGTTTAATTACATATTACCATATCAATAGTGAAAATGTCAAAGCACATATGAACATTCAAATATTAACTGCTTTGGAAAATGTATCAGATACAAAGATTAAGTGATCACGGATGCTTAGAATGTCCAATATCTGGTGGTATTGGTTCCTCTAGTAAGGAGGCTGGAGTATTTTACAAAAAGCGGAAAATGCATTTTTACCAAAAACCTTGGATGTTAGTATTGGTTAAATCAAAATCAAGCACAGAAAGCCATATCAGTTAAATTTGATGTCATTTAAGCAAAGTTCGGGCAATCGAGAATTTACCATTTACAAATTGCAGATGTGGAAACAGAACCGAGAATGTAAATATTAATGCTTTTAATTTTTTTTTTTTTAACTTCCAATTCTTTTCAAATATCGTTATTTCATAAAGTATAATCTATTAATGAATGTGGGTAGGGGGAGCATAAGTGCAGGGGAAAATAGACTGGATCAAGCTCTACATTTCATATTGTTTTCGGGCTCACTAGATGGGTAGAACTCGGCCAAAACTTTTCAATATTGAAATTTTTCAAGAAATACAACAACCGATTCGTTTTCAAGGAGTGTAGAAATACACATGTATTTAAGAATTCCAAGGAAATTAAATGGTGTAGTTTTGCAATTTTTTTAGAATTTAAATCATACATCAAAGGGTTACAGTCATAAATTTAAAGTTTCAGGCTTGGGTCTCAAAAAATGAGTACAAATTCCTTTTTAAAGTGCACCACACGAGCTCGAAAAATTCACCCAAACTCGTCTTTAATGTTCACCACTTTTAAAAGCAAGCAGGTGCAGCAAACTGTTGCAAGTTTTTAAACTTAGGACAATTGCTTTTAGGTACATTTAAAAACGTGCCAAGGATAGCCTATTATTTTGGTTAAAATTCAGCCAAAGGCTCCGACTACCTTTTTTGGGAATCAACCCTGCTCTTTTAGTAGAATAAAAAGTTTTTTTGGTTCCAAGGCAAAGTCCAGATCAGTGCCAATGAATCCCAAAACACCAGAAAGTGAAGCACTACATCAACCAAGAAATCAATCCTGCAAATAAATGCTAAAAAAATTAGCGCTTCATCTATACTTAAAAAAAAAAAAAAAAAAAAAAACTTTAATTATAATTTTTTCTTCGTTAATTTTAAAATAAATTTAAGAAAGATTCGAAAACTCCAAAAATTCAGTGAAACCTAAAAAAAAAATTACCAATTCCAGTCAAAGTCCTTTAAACACACTTTATATGCAATCCAATAAAAACATTAAAATATTTTAAAATTCGAAGGTGCAACATATGCAAGAATGTTTTTCTCTAAAATAAAGGAAAGCCAAAAACTTCAAATTCAAAATATAACCAAATAAATAGAAAATATTTTTAAAAAATAAATAAAATATTACTTTCAAATCACAACTTATAACGTCTATTCAAAAGGAAAAATAATCACAAATTTATGACATCAAAATAAATACCTCTACCAAAGTGTGTAACCCGAAGCAAAATGGCATCGAACATAGGCCTATTGCATACAAGTAGCTGGCCCAATACAAATACAGGCAGAAGGCCTTATTATTTGAAAAAACGAAAATTAATTAGCGATCCATATTACAAGATTATCAGTTAATCCACAAATCAATATTAAATGTAATAATCGGGCAGAAAAATAAATCTTTTAATTCATAATTTCACATAATGACTCTGCGGGGGATGGAAATTCAAAAAAACAAAGTGGCGAAAATTCGTTATTAAAATAGCGTCCAAACGGCGCCAATTATATTCGAATTTCGTTTAAAAATGGAAAAGGCGCCGAAAATATCGCTTACCGACCTGGATTCCACAATAGTCAATGTCTAATGCGCAAGCAATGGGCGAGCTTTGAAATCCATAAGCAAAAAAACGAACGCTAACGGCGAAGACCCATGTTTTCATAAATGAAAACCCCGTCGAATTTAGTCCTTGAAGGCAGAAAATGGCCGACTTCCGATCTACGACATTTTTAAGAAAAGGGACATCGACTTCCAGAAAGCCATCTCGACTCATGCTTTGCAATAGGATCTCATGCTACAGTCCGGCAATGCCATAGACTTAACATTGGTAGCCCATGTTATAACGTTAAAGGAAGGCTTTACAACGACCATTGCTATGGCCCCACCATTGAACCATCTTCCCGCCACGCTCACAAAGAACGCAAGCTACGTGTCAAACGACGATCGCTACCCCCCTAATTCAAATTCGAAAAATCTACCTGCGAATCCTTCCTAGCGATCCCGATCCGAAAATCAAATGAAATCGAAAAAACCAGAGAGCTAAATGGATTTCGGATGAACTCACTTTAGCATAGATCCAATACGCTTAACACTATGGCGGCGGTAGCCTTCTTTGTGCTGCCTATACAAGCTGGGAATCGGGTCGATGAACGAAGCGAGTTTTTCGATGATTTTAGCAGGTAATCAACGTTTTAAACACGGAAAAATTATGTCTGAAAGCGAGGGCGGATTCTCAACTCCCTATTTTAAAAAGTCGTTGAATTTAAAACGAAAAAAATCAACGAAAACTTACCAATTTTCTGAACTCGTAATCAACCAACGTCCTATACAAAACTGAAGCGGCGTCAGAGAGGGAGTTCGCCTGCCGTTTAAGCACATAGGGCCCCACAGCGCGCTGCGATTGGTACATTTTGGACAAACCGCACAAATTTGGCCAATCAGGAGCTGGCGTCGGATTAAATGACTGAATCCCTCCGCTCTTTTCGCCAATCAGAAGAAGCTATCTCCCTTAGCCGGGAAATCGCGGGAAAATTTTTTGGGGACGTAAAGTAATCAGGTGATAAAAACAACGCAGAAATAATAACGCTCGCTTTTAATCGTTGGATAGCAAAAAAGTAGTTCCGCCGAAATCCCTAATTAATAATAATAAACGATATAAAATCTCAACATAATAAAATTAATATATTTATCTCATGGAGGTAGTTTTATTTCAAAACTTTATATCAAAAATAAAGTGCCACAATGACCTAAAAATAATTTTGGAGCTGAATTTTGTACAGCAGGTGTTGAAGTTGATTTGAAAATTTTATTTGACCGAAATGAGAAAAAATTAATAGAAATTAATTAGTTACATACTTTATAGAATGTTGATTAAAAACAATGCATTCAAATACCGAAATGTTAAACCATAAATAATTAATTAATTTCTGATATGCTCACGAGACGAGAGCAGTGATAGATCTGATGGTCACGTGATTCGGTTTACTTTTCATTTAAAAAAAATTTACCTAACAATCTCTAATTTTCTAAGAAGTTAGAAATATTTTATTAAAAAACGTTTTACGTTATTATTTGCTTTTACACATCAATTTTATCTGATTTTTGTGAGTTTCGTATTTAAACGTTACAGTCATATTAAAAAATAATTCCAGTTTCTTGAGGGTTTATTATTATTATTTTTTTTTTTCCTTTTTAAGCTTTCTTTTAATATAAAAATTTTCTCTATCTTCCTTCCCCTCTAAAAGAAAAGAGAGATAATTTTGACTAGAATGATTATATAGAGTGCGTTCCTCTATCTAATTTGATAGGATGCTAACGCGTTCACTTACTGTGCCATTAAGTGGGGTTTGATACCCGGTGGTTGCCGTAGTCTTCCCCAAACCCCTAACTCTATGTAGGGCTTTGTTTACTTAAACTACAGTGTGTGAGTGAATTATGCAAGAAGTGTAATGGGAAAGGTGGCCGCCGAATGGGGCAGCGCTGTATTCCCAGACTGGCTTTTGTCACATAAAATGACGACCAGTGGACCGAGAAGGGACACTGGGGGGGAGGGGGCATTGCAGGGGATTGTCGATCGAAACAGGCGTACAGAGACGCACAGCTCACATGATTGTCGTCATTCAACGTCGACCGGAGGCCATCCACGATCAGTCCGCCCCGAAGAGCGGCCGAAATAGATGGATGGCGAAAGTGGCCCCCAAGCGATCGCAGCGGACGAAGACAATGACGAACGCCCGTCATGGACAGAAGGCCAAGCACGACCCCGGCGGCCAAAGTGAATATCCCAATCACTCCGTCTTAAGCGAGCCGGAACCAACACCCGCCAGCCCGGACAGCAGAGAACAGACATCCGCACGCCACCAGAGCTGAGACCGAACTCCCACTTAAACTACAGAGCTTCGAAAAATTGTTAGTTCTGGACAATGACGCAGAAAAGGGGGGCTTTCGAACTCACCCCCTCCCCATTAATTTTGGATAATGCTACTGGCCCCGGCGTGCCATTACCTGAGCTTTCTTTGCTTGCATTGCGAACCCACATAAAAGAAAACCTGCCATTTAAATAAATATATATATATCACTATTACTTTCAAATAGTCGTACTGTTGTGGATGTAGTTTTTTTGGTTTTTTTGGGAGCGTGAACTTCGTTAAAATATTAACGTACTACCTATCAGTGTCATTTCTTTCAGCTCAAGTAGTACTGGTTTATCGAGTGATTTGTTCCCTTAACCTCCTCATACCCTTTCCTGTAGATCCGTCACTAGTCATATGTATTATATGAAAGAATTCTAATGTTTAATCGGATAAAAGCACAGGCTCAACTTGAGAATTAAATATAGCGTAAACTAGGGGGGGGGAGTGTGTGGAAAAAATGCAATTTTGCTTCTTTTCTTAAAAAAAAAAAATGGGGCAAGTGCCCCTTTGCCCCCGCCAGATTACGCCTATGTACAGGCGTTGGTAGAAAGTTCATAAGTGGGGTTATAGGTTCGATGAAGGGGTTACAAAGCTATAACTCATATATTCCTATGTTAAATATACATTGTCATGGGGGGACTTACAACCTCCAAAACCACCCCTGATTGCGCCTGTGGGTAAAAGAGTCCACATACCACTGCCAGTATTATTCAAATCTTAAACCCAAATACAATTACAAACTTCAACTATTTGTGTGTCTATAGTCAAAATTATGTTACAAAATTTCATCACATACAAACAAAAGAAATTAAAAAAAAAAAACCATTCGTAGGGTATTATGAAATAGTCTGGTAATATGTCTAATAGGACTAAAAATGAAGAAAACGAAAAAAATTAGCCAAAAAAAAAAAAAAATCCCAGATTTGGTGGCGATATCTTTGAGGGTTGAACCAAACTGCTTAGAAGACTTTTAGATGAAAAAGCAGCAGGTTCGCCAGAAATGAGCCTTGGTTCCTCATCATTTTGAGGATCGCCATAATCACAGTTAAGTTCAGATCTTTTCATTATTGTGAAGGCAAAAAAAATCTTCACTGGAAAGGACATTCCTATTTAGAGAAGATATTCCAGTGGCTTTAAAGCCATTAACTGCTATGTAGCCATTTTGAATTTTGAGGTAAGCTCGGCCAAACAGCTCCATCATGTCTTACACACTCAAGGGTAGTGTGCTGTGCCTTAAAAAGGTTCCGACTTAACCACTGTAATGTGATTTCAATGGTCCAATGAAACTCTTATCAAGGGCGCAGTTTAGCCAAGATGCTCTTGCGCCATAAACCGTCCGTCTTATCAAGGGCTTGAATCTTGTATGAGCAGTGGGGCGATAAGCAAACAAGAGTTAGATGATTGATCATTATTATGTTGATCATATCCAAGTTGCGATGATACAATGTCTGAATTCTGCTCTCTGTATGATCTACACGTGGCATATAAACTCGATAAAAACAGCATAAAAATAATGAAGACTCAATAGAAAGGTTCGAAAGAACGGGTAGATACTACTATAGTTGTTTTTTTTCTAAAAAAAAAGTCTATTAAAGAGGTAGAAAATATTTTGTCGGGTTATGAAGAACAGTATGATTTCATGTCGGGTATTATTAAATACTGCTATTCCATATTACCCGACACGCCATCTTGGAAAAAAAAACCACCCTCTGTTTATTGGGATGAGTCGTGAACACAAAAACGAGCATTACATAAAAAACTGTTAGTATTTGGGTGTACATAATGCTTAGTTTCAGTGTAAACATTTTACTTCTAATAATGAATAAACAGTATTGAAAACGTATCTCTTGAAATTTCCCAAAGACAGAAAACAAATTTCTATTCACTCAACACGCCCTGATGTCCGAAGATGAATGATATGTTCTGATGGACACTCTGAGATCGTTTTGAAGTAGTTTATGATATTGCCTCTTAAAAGCAGCACATTACCAAAGGGAACCCTTAGTATTCCATAATATCCGAAGTTCTTCTACCCGTACGATCGTAACATGTCATAATATGTGATTTGAAGTCACTTATTTAGAAAGAATAGGGCGCTGATTAAACAATGTGTTTCTGAATACAATATTCTAACTTAGAATATTGTAGTGCAGTTGAGGGTGCAGCTGAGGCATAGCGGCGCTAAGGAAAATTTTAGGAAATCATACATTTTACGTAAAAAATTCTGTTCAAGTTGTAAATAAAAAATATGTGGATTCTACAATTTTATTAAGAAAAAAAATTTTTTAGAGCAATGACCCTAAAATTTTGAATAAATCAACTAAGAATCGTGGGAATTTAAAGGAAATTACAGCTTGGAACACGTGTCATAAACTGCGTTCCGAAACTAGAAAAAGCCACGCTGCGTTCTTTGACACAATGAAGGCGACAAGGGCGGACTTTTGGCTATTTTTTCCAATTGTTTTCTTTATTTTATTAGCTCACTTCAGAGGTGCATTTCAGATTAGTTCGGCTTGAGCACATACGTTTGTATAACGTTATTATTATTATTATTTTACGCTTATATGACCCGAAGCTATATGCTGTAGGCAGTGTCGGATCCAGAGAGGCATTTGGGGGTCTTGAAATGCTAGCTCAATTACTCATACATAATAATAATTTCTGCCCCTATCAGATTAATGGGCTGTTGACTGAATTTGGGGGTTTCCTGAGTCTTCCCCCCCGTGGATACACCTATGATTTAGAAGAGCGCTAGGCAACTTTTTTTAGGACTACACCATTGCTCACATATACACCCAAGGCCGTAGCAAATATTTAATTTCGTGGAGAATCCAAAATTTTTTCAAAATAATGCAGACTATATAGATACGTCACCTTTAGCGCAAACTGGCGCAGTATAGCCCAGATGCTCTTGCGCCATAAAAAAGCCAAACAAACAAACAATTTAGCGCAAAGAAGAAATATAAATACATCATACAAAAATAAATAAGAAAATACTTATTTTGCCTTCAGACATCATTGTAAATTACTTACCTTCCTCCTATGAAAGGGAATGGCTTCCATGTTTGTTTGTTTTTTTTTGTTTTTTTTTAAAGTATTCTCAAATTAGTGGTATATAAAACGAGATCTTATGGGCAGAATTTTAATAATTATTCAAGGTTTGAGAGTTTTATTCCTCCCCTTTTTAAAAGTTTGACAAGCAAATGTATATGTATTTTTGCTGTTTTATTACAAATTTAGTTTCGAGGGCGGACCGGTCCCTAAGATTCCCCCCCCCCCTCTGGATACGGGCATGGAAGGGAGCATCTGATGCTGCGCCTATAGCCCTCTTCTTCTTAATTGGGCCCTGGTTACGCATAGGATTTCGAAAATTAGGGAGGGTTTGGGCTGATCGGCAAAATTTTTTCTGTCATAATAAATTTTGATTTGAAGTCGATATGTCTCATTACAATTTGAAATTTTTGTTTCAAATGGGAGGGGAGTTCCCCATCCCCCGTTATGCACAGCCTTCCATTACTTCAGTAGCTCAATAATTACAAACGTATCTTTTAGACCATTAAAACTGGATTTAAATCCAAGCCAGTCTGGCAGTATGCAGTAGCGGATCCATGAGGGGGGTGGAGAGTAGGAAAAGTTTCTTTCCTAAATCCATAAAAATGCGGTGAAAATCGGTTATAACGAGCGCCTTTTATAACGACCACCTTCATATAACGAAGGAATTTTTACAAAAAGTTTGATTGCTTATTTTATTTTTTAAATTGCTCGTTAAATCCGAAGTCAAAAAATACTTATTCGCTAAAATCGGTTAGACTGTATTGCGCTTAATCATTATACCAAACAAAATCCATATTTTCCTCGCTGTATCCAGAAACTCGCTAAATGCGGGCTCGTTATAAATGAGTCCTATTGTATTTTACATTCCTCCCCTCCTCCTCAAAAATTCCCCTCGGGATCTAAATCTTCCATATGCGAGTATGTTATTCTTCAGAGGTCGCGCAAACTGTCAATCCCGTCTTCTCGTCCCAGGGGTGGACTGGCCAGCCGGCCCACCAGCCCCCGGGCCGGCGATAGGATTCTTGCCAACATCCCCTGTAAGTATATAAGGTGTGTTATTCTCGCCCTCCAAAATTTCAAGGTATGCTCCCTTTGAGAGGACCCAGTCAGCCCCTGTATCAACCTATTGCATAATGTCAAAAAAAAATTTGGAAAACGTTCTATGAAAATAATTATTCGATTTTATAAATGTAATAAAGCAAATGATCAGTGCCTCAACCAGTGGCGTCTTTACGGATGGGGCAACGGGACCAGGAACCAGAGCCCCAACCTAAACAGTGCACCCAAATTGCCAGTTTGGTTATTGGATATTATATTTTTTGCATTGTAATAACTTGGAACTTTTATAGTTAGCGTAAAAAGGACCCTGAATACGTTAAGCCCCTCCTGGGCTTAATTTACGACCAATTAATGGATGATACCTAAGCTTTAGAATAAGGGACCTTGGAGCTTAAGTGTTCGATTTACGATATGTTTTATTTATATATATGTATAATCGTGTGTCGGAGGTCACGTAAGTTTTTGGTCTATTTCAAGATTATCAACAGCAATTTAACTTTTTAAACTATAGATTATAAACAGAGTCGGGTACATGGATTACTGGGACCTAGGAACTTAACGGATCGGGGACTCTCACAACCAATCCCTACCCGCTACCCCAGCTATTTTTCAAGAGCTAAAAGCTCACGGAATATCACGCTTTTAAATAATATATATTTTATAATAATTTTATATATTTTATATTTATTATTATATATTTTATATTTAATATTATATATTTTATATTTTATTATTATATATTTTATATTTATTATTATATATTTTATGTTATTTATTATTATATATTTTATATTTATTATTATATATTTTATATTTATTATTGTATATTTATTATTATTGTTATTTATATTTATTATATATTTTATAATTATATATTTTTTTAATGTACATAACTATATCCTACTCTCACACATATACATATGTAATGCTCCATGGTTTTGACTGAACTTTTAAAGTCTTCATTATGAAATATTTCTTCTGTTCTGATACAGAAAATCTTAGAATCATGGATGTATTTTTTTTTTCCATATAATAAATGCTTTTTTCTTCTTAGGAAGACAATTTTTTTGTTTCTTTAGATGTACTTAACAACTATTAAAAGAAAAATAAAGCAAAACAAAAAATTTCGCGCCAGGATTCTTAGGATCCCGGGTATCTGTGCATTTGCCCCCTTTGTCCCTGGCCCTGATTACAACTTACTCAAACTTACTTTTTTTTAAACGGTATATCATAAATATAAACTTAGTTTTTAAACCATATTTTCATAGGCGTAGAGTTATTTGGGTCAGTGGGGTCCGAGCCTCTCCACAATAATCAAAGATAAATTGCAATTTTACATATATTTAATGCATACATGTAGATAGGGCTGTTCCCAAAGGGTACGCGTTGCGTGCGCCTGTGATCTCAAGAACTTTCGACTCGATGCTCTTTGATTGAAGCAGCAAGCACCGCATACTCACGAAGATTTTTTTCGGGACAGCCCTGCACGTAGACAATATACAATTGCTCACGCTTCAGTAATTTTCAAAACTCTATAAGTACTAGTCTACTAAATATTACTAAACATAAATTTAGTTCTAAGTAATTTTATAAACAAATTTTAACTTATATTAAGTTGTAAACTTTTTAAATTACAATTGTAACTGTTTTAAAACTCTTTAAAGTGTAATCGAAGTTTAACACCGTAATTTGTGTTTTTTTAGCTAGATCTTCCTCTCATCCACTTTAATATTTTTTATTTTTTTCAATGCCTGTATTTTCAGTCCCTTTGGCGGGTGCACGAAATGGTACAATGGGCTGTAGGGACTTTCGTTTCTTTCTGTAGGGACTTTCTTTCTTTCACGAACAGAGGATAGGGACTTTCCACGGATACATTTTTACAAACACCTGGGTGGTGGGCCCCAGAGGTGTAATTTAGGTTCCAAGATCTTGCGTGTGATTCAGAAAAAAATGATTCGCAGGTGCAGGACACTCTATGGAAGGTGAAGGGGGATGCTAGATACCCCGGAAATCCTGACGTGCATATCGCGGGTCGATCTTCGATGCAAGTGAAAGGCAATCGCAGGGTAAATGCGTGCGAAATTTTAAACTGAGCCTTTGGTTAGATTTTGCTTAATTTGACGAAACTGGAACATGATTACAAAAATATACAGAGTGGTTGGAAAATTCTGCACAAACTTTAAGCGCACTAAAGCAAACTTTTTCCGAGATTTCTTTTTAATGAACATGTCTGCTTAGGTAGTGGTAGATTTACCAATATTTTTTCAAACTAATTAAAAATTTTACCTTTTTTTTTTAAAAGTATTATAATTTTCTTTAAATATTTATATTTTTATTTTTCTAAACTTTTATCTTTTTTAAACTTTTCATTTTTTTTCCCCTTATCAAACAAATTGTTATTCACTTTTTACAAAACGTCTTATTTATATTTTTGAGATGAAGATAATGAATAATTTAATGAATACATATCAATATGGCTTTAGAAAATGAACAGGAGCATTACTTAGAACAATTAATAAAATACATTAAGCAATCGAAAATAGGGAATATAGTATAGGGATATTCTATGATTTGAGTAAGGTGTTCAATGTATTAAATAGAAAGATATTAATAACAAAATTAAACACAGTGAAAATCGTTTATAACGACGCCGGTTATAACGACCAACCGCATATAACGACGGAATTTTTACAAGAAGTTTGGTTTGCTATTCTACTCCATACTAAATATATCGGTTATAACGACATCGTATATAACGACGAAACCTGCTATAACGACGGCGATTTTGTAGTCTACGTAGATTCTAAGCAGGGAAATTCGTATCGGATATAACGACGCGACTTGACAGTCATAAATCGGAACCACGTGGGTTAATTACCAAAACTGAAGATTAGTTATCAAAAATTCAGCGTTATTCTAATTTTGTTAATTAAAAATGTCCGAGAAATTGTTATTACTGCTAAACCTGAATATTAAAGATAATAAACTTAAAAAACACGTGATTTATTAATTGAATATCACGAGGGTCATATTCTTTAGAGGCCTATTTTATTTTTTCAGAGTAGGACCCACAAAACTCTTAAACCGGCACTGTTCGGAAGTCATTAGTATAATATAATAAATATAATTCATTAGATTTGTTTTCTACATTATATACTTTAGTAGTATTTTCTACAATTTTTTCAATTTAAAAAACTAAGAAAGTACTATGTACTTAGTTTGGCTATAAATATAATTTAAACGGAAACTAAATTCATTATAATTAAGTATATTTTTATTTAATTTTAAAACCGTAAGTAATAATAATACTTTTTACTATCAAAATGATTTATAAAACTCTTAGAGTGTATTATACTATAGGCTACTATGATTTTAAAAAGATATCGTTTATAACGACGATCGGTTATAACGACCGAATTTGCACAGTCCCTTGAAGGTCGTTATAACCGATTTTCACTGTAGTTCAAAAACTGTGCCCATTGTGTTATTTTACCAAGTTTTGTGATATATTATTATTATTATTATTTTTCAAGGGATATTTCTCTTGTTTGTTGTATAGATGTATCTGATGGTCACGTGTCCCCTTTTTCAGCATTCGCAGCTCCCTCTGGCGGTGGGTTTTAGTTCGTTTTGTGAATATTTTGTTTTCAGGGTATCTCTCTTGATCGTTATATATATATACACCTATCTGATGGTCACATGTTCCCCTTTTTAGCGTTCCCAGCTTCCTCTTACGGAGGATTTTGACATTTTTTGTAAATATCTTGTTTTCAAAGACATTTCTCTTACTTGTTGTATATACCAATCTGATGGTCATACATTTCTTTTTTAGTGATCCTAGCTCCCACTTGCGGAGGATTTTGGTATTTTTTGTAAATATCTTGTTTTCAGGGACATTTCTCTTGCCCGTTGTATATACCTATCTGATGGTCAGGTGTTCCCTATCTGAAAGATCCTAGATCCCTTAGCGATGGAGTTTGGAATTTTTTCCGATTTTTGCTGTTTCGAGGGGTATTTCTATTGGTTGTTATAAGGGGCCCTATATTCCTATCTGATGGTAATGCATCTCCCCCAGGGGGGGCGCTACAGATGTTTTTCTCCTAGGGGGCGCTACATATTTTTCGTCTAATTAATCTCGTTATACCAAATAATTTTCTAGGGGGGCGCTACCATCATAGGTTTGCCAGCGTGTTTTCCTTGTTGACGCCCAATGTCTGGTCGGTATCTTTGTTCTTTTCCCCGTCTGAACATGAAATGGATGCGGGTTACCTTATTTATCCCTCCTCTCCGTCTAACAGTCCCCTACCCCTTATTTCCCGACCACTTTTCTGCAGTTCCTCAAGGCAGACAGTACACGTTAACTCACTTGGTATCATGTTCTCATCCCAATCTCCTCGAATCAAGCCTTATATCTCAGTAAGCACCCATATTTCCTTGAAAGTGTTTTTTCCTTAAGAGCTATTTTAATAGTTGATTCTTCTTATTTACCCCTTTAGATGTGAATTCTCTAATTTATCTTTATTTTTTTATGTTCGGGAAGAATCTATTCAAGACTCTATAATGGAATGTAGACAGCCGAGCGTTTTCGCTGAATACGAACGAATAAGCGATTCATCGAGTCCTGTTCCCAAGCTTCTCTGCTAGCCTCATCTTCACCCCACTCCTAAACGTCTCTTTGAATCTTCACCAAACACCGCGCTAAGTGTAGATTTTTCGCGATTCATCCATTCATTTTCCCCCTAAGTTGCATCATACATCCGTTTTTTCTCCCTAGTTGCAGTTTTCTTTATTTATTTGTTTATTTTGCTCTAGAATTGAAAAGAGATCCTTCACCTCGATAGTCCCTCATAGCGTTTCCCATATTAGGAGATGTTTTTGTTGTGACGGTATCAATTTTTTTCCGAAAGATTTACATCCACATTCGACAATTCGACATTTACGATCTATAGTGCTACCCAACGCGTTAAGGCGTTGTTCTGAAACCTGACCAATTCTTTCAGATTCTCTGCGATGAAAAGCAGTGGTTAAACATCGAGGATACATTTCCCACTCTTCATCCAGTCATTTCAAAGGCAACCTCACAATTCAAAGTTCTACGGATCATATAAAGTTAAAAAAATAATAAAAATTAAAAGAAGGAAATTTCGCGTTTAATTAAAAAATATTAAATTTAAAGAAAAAAAAAGTGAAAATTTGTAATTAATGAAGGGCTGTGACGCCAAATGTCTTGGCGTCAGGTTAAAATCCTGTCTGGAACGACTTTTGACGAAGCTATATGACTCATCTGTGATAGAGATTGAAAATAGCGATTTGAATAGGACGGAAATTATTTAATTAGGATATTAAGTACAAACTTAATTATGAAAATATAATAAATTGATGACTAGTATAAATTAATCGATAAATATAATAAATCGGTGATTACCCTTCACGGACTTTGAAAAATAAAGCATAAACCTTTGTGCAAAACATGATTAAAAACCAACAATCGATATTTTCCTTCCATGTCTCAATAGCACTAAAACTGCACGGAAAACGCTTTTGAATAACAAATATCAGGAATAATCCATTTAGGAGAAAACGTTGCCAATAGTTAGCGAAAAACGTGGATTCAGCTACGAGGAAAATAGCTAGATAGCAATTTTTCCGGTATGAGAATAAAAGCAGAGTTATTCCGTCAAGTGATATTCTAGCTAGAAAAGAGCTAATTGGGTAATTGTGACATAGCGCGGGAACCGGTAGCATGAACGGAGTCTATCCGAGTGGGAGAGGGGTGCGCTGGCGCTGCACCGTCTGGCGGGAAGAAACATGTCTCTAACACGTTCGAAACCGTTCAGAATTGAAATCGATGAAAATAAACGGAGTATAAATTGAAATACAGGTTTGAATATTATCCAAATTATCTCATTAGGCTACTTATTATAAGCTTATTACAAAATTGCAATAAATGTGTGTGTTTGTTTTGTTTTGCAAACTTTAAGAGAAATTAAAGAAAAAACTTCTGTGTAAAACTTATTTTAAAACACCGCGTACAATTTAAACTAGGGATTAAAAGTAACTAATTACAATTATTTTAAACAATTTAGATATAAACTCTAGCTTTTCACTAACTTTAAGGAAGAATTTAAAGATTAAACTTTGTGTAATACTTAATTTAAAATGGGAATGATTCTTCTTCATCTCAAAATAGCAATAAGACGTTTTTAAAAGTGAATAACAATTTGTTTGATAAGAAAAAAAAAAATGGAAAGTTAAAAAAAAATAAAAAAAATTAAAAAAAAAAAGAATTTAGAAACAGAAAATATAAAAATTTAAAGAAAATTATAAAATGTTTGTTTTTTTAAAAAAAAAATGGGTAAAAATTTGTAATTAGTTTGAAAACAAACTCGCGATTGAAAAAAATAAAAATTAAAAACTTTTCATTAAAAACAAACAAACAAAAAAAGTCTTTGACTTAAAAAATAAATAAACAAATTAAAAACTTTCGACTCAAAAAAATGTAAAGTTAAAAATAAAACTCTAATAAAAAACACGTCAAATCTCCTTGGGAGGGAAAAACGCACCAAACATTTGTGTAACCCTGAGGACCACCCCGCGATCCCACCCTAGAGGGACCAGGCGCCAAGAACGCCAGTGCCGTACAACGCCCAGTTTCCCCCTACTTTCGCCTCTGTACTTCGACGAAATTGACAGTGTCGGATTAGGGTTTTTTGGGCCCTACGTTGTGAAGATAGAGTGCGGGACCCTAAAGGAGTTACCCCGAAGTTTCAGACAGTAGTGTAGCAATTCACTCAAGTAGTAAAAAAACTCACAGTAGTGTAGCAAAAAACTCAAGGGGTGGCTCAAATGGCTTTAAAGGAGATTATATGATGCGGCCTTGGGGAAAATGTGTTTTGATATCCATAGGGGCTTGAGTCCACTGACCCCCACCCCTTCCTAAGCCACCGGTTTCAGAGCCACAACACTGAATTTTGGCGTTGCTAGTGAAATTCCGAGTTTGCCACCCGATGTAAATTGTCGGCAATTTAAAAGCAAAAATCCAATAGAAAGTTTTTCAATTGTTATGTCTTTAGACGTCTGTAAGTTCCCAAAGCGCTTTCAGGTGGCGGCAGTGTCTGTATGTATGTGTACTAAATAAGAAAGCAAGGTTCCAAACGCTGAACTTGTAATTTTTATAGAGCAAAAGGGCCTTCGGATGTTATAGAGAATAACAATTCAGCTATGGATATGCAAATACAGAAATATACGAAAACTTTGAGCTTAAAAGTACGTATAAAATAATGCTTAAACTTGAAAAACATCAGATCCTCTAAAGTAGTATTTCTCAAGGGATCTGGACATCCCGACAGCCGTTCCCGACAGCCGAAATCTCGACAAGCCAAAATCCCGACGGTCTGTAATCCTGACAAGTCAATATAACAAAGGTCGAAATCCCGACGGTCTGTAATCCCGACAAGCCAATATACCGAAGGTCGAAATCCCGACGGTCTGTAATCCCGACAAGCCAATATAACGACAAGGTCGAAATCCCGACAAATCAATAGTTCTGAATTATTTTTAATGATATTAGAATAATTAAACACTTTAATTAAGTACCATTTTTAACTAAATAGTACATACTGAAGTGAAATTTTAGTAAATTAATTTTATAAAAAAAGAAAAGAAGCCACTTACACACACACATTCTGTATACATTCAAATGGTATATTTACAGTGACGCATTGTGAGCGATACCACGAAGATATTCCGTCACAGGTCTATAATCACAATCGTTCACAAGTCATAATCCTCATTTCTCTGTCCCCATCTACACTCCTACGTTTTGGTGGTTGTTCTCCACGAAGAATTTATTGCTTTGTCGGGATTTCGACCCAGACCCGTTTCTCAACCTTTATGAGGCCGCGACAAGGTAAATTCTTTTTTTTTTATAAGACAAGAGCTCAGTCACAACAAATATGCTCATAAAAACCTTTCCATCTGTTAAAAGTTTACACTTTGAATTATCATACGTATGAATAATTAATTATGGCATAATCATAAAGAGAATTAGTAAACTCCTTCTCTTAATATACACTTTGCTGATTGGTCACAGGTATTTGCAGCACAGATGATAGTTCGTTTAGTTTTAAGGACAGAGGAAGAAGAGTGTACCTCATATTACTGTAGATTGTGGATTGGGAAGGGTGGCTGCCGACGAACGAGCGGTATAACCTTTCTCTAAAGCTAAGAGGTTTCGATGTCTGAAAATTCTCGATCATTGATAAATACTCACATATTTAAAAGTACACAGCTTGGGGTGTAGGCATTTTCTGTAAGGGTATTATTTGGGTATTCTGTGTTTGCGTTTTCCGACGCATTCGCGACTATTATTCTCCTCACAATATTTCCACAATAAAATATTTATTCGTGAAAAATGCTCAGAAAACCAAAATGACAAATTCCAGGCGAATCTCTCATGACCTGGGTACTCAGAGCCGTAATCACGGGGTGGCGGGAAAGCCCACGTTAGGGGCGCAAAATCATTTAGCTACGGTGCTGCCTGGCACAGAGCTAAGGGCCCCTCGTATTCTGCGGTTGGGAAACACTCACTCTAAGGCACACTGCGAGACCCCTAGGCCCCTAATATTTTCATTATTAATATTTCCTTGTATAATAACACAGATAAAGTACAGTGATTTGAAATATAATAAAATTAAAAATGTTAAAAGGCCATTGTCGAATGAACTAATAAAAGCAGTGGGTGGTGGGGAGGGTCCTTGATCAGAAAGGTTAAGAATCACTGTTTTAAGGAATTAAATTTTGAATTACGATGAGCAGAACAAATGGCAGGCATCCCAGGCGGTCTGGGTCCTCTCAAAGGCGCATACCGTGGATTTTAGAGGCGCGAGTCCATTGTCAGGGCTGCCACAAAAAAATCTCAACTATTGCCCAGGAGTGGTGCACTTGCCTAGTCCGGCCCCGACGCTTTCTACGGTATAGGAATCGAGGTGAGGTTACCTTTACGTCACCGTAGGGCTATGGTTTATAATCCGAATGTATCATGCCCTAAGTGTGTTACAGTCCAAATGTATCATGCTTCAAGCAGGGGTGGACCGGGCCATCAGCCCTCTTGGCAGTGTGCCCTCATGGGAGATAAGACGCGCCCTCCAAAAGTCCAAGGTATACGCACTTTGAGAGGACCCAGACTTCAAACGTATCATGCTTCGAATGACTCATGGTGCAAATGTGTTAGCATTCAAACATGCCAATGTTCCTAGTTCAAATGCATTACAATTTAAATATGCTACAGTTAGAGGCGTAGGAAAGGGGGAGCTTAAGGGGACTTAACCCCCCATTGTGATAGAAGTTATGTTGTTCTTAACGCAGAAACACTTGACCCTTTTTTTAAAAATAAATTAAGAGAGTACTTGATCTCAACATTGGTCTTCTGTAAGAGAAAAAAAATTTATAATGTATTAATAACCTGGTGTATTGTGGTGTATTAATATTAAATAGTCTCATTTTTGTATTTTAACTTGGTATTGTGTTGTTTTTGATTAATCTACTCGTGGTCCCAGATTTATTATATCCAAGGTGATATTTTCCTGGGACCTTTCCTTATATGGTCAAATTATTTTTACGTATTGGAAGTACAAATTATGTAATGTATAATATTTGTACTATACATGTAAAAATTAAATAAAACATTTTTTTTAAAGTTGCTTAAGCCCCTTTTGAATTGCTACGTTCCTGGGCATACGTGTAATCTGGCGGGGGCAAGGGGCACATGCCCCCAGTGTTTTTGGAATGGTAACAAAATCATATTTTTTCACCCAATTTTGTTCCCATCCCACCCGAGTTTATACTATATTTAACTCTTAAGTTACACTTATGCTTCTGGCAATAGCTCTTAGTTTAAATATATTACGCTTTAAATGCACCATAATTAATAAGAATAAACACATAGTTCGTTCACGAAAAGTAGTCCGACGGTACCGTTAGAAATAAGGGGAGCTGACGTCATAAACGGCCTAGCCGATTCCAGCAGAGGGAAGGGTGTCATTTCAGAACTGTTTTTTTTTTGGCACAGACAAACCACTAATAACAAGTTTTGAAATGACGTCCTCCCCTCTGCTGTAATCGGCTAGGCCGTTTGTGATGTCAACTCCCGTTATTTCTAACGGTACCATCGGACTACTTTTCGCAAACAAATTATAATTTTTACTTGTTTCAAAGTTATCAGTTATCGCAATACATCACAGAATCATATTAAACTACATTTAGTATGTACCCTTATATATATTAAATGGTAAATTTTATATAAGTGCATTACTGGGGTCATATGTGTTATGGTTACTGAAATGGATCATGAGCAAATACTTTACTTAATAACAAGCTCATGACCCTTAATTATTCACTAGTGCATCAGGTAGGTCCACCACCCTATCTCCCTTATTATATTATTACTGTCTTTTTTTTCAAAGAAGTGCCTATTTAGTGCTTTAAGTATAGGCGTTGGGCATGTGGGGCCCGAGCCCCCCCCCACCGATAATTTTGAGAACTCTACGTTAATGTCTTTGAGCGCAGCAGAGAGATCATTCCAAAATTTTTGGTCCTTTATAGAATATTTGTACTATCTCGAAATTTTCCAGTTCTTAAGATGTGGTTCACTAACTGAAAACAAACTATTTATTTGGGCTTGAATGCAAACCCATATTCGGTGGGGGGGGTATCTTAGAAATCAGTCCCCCACATAAAACAAAATTTGTAATAGGTCTGCAAAAATACGTATATGTATTTACTTGTCAAACTTGTAAAAAGGGGAGGCGAAAAAAAACCCTCTCGAACCTTGAATTATCAAAATTCTGACCACAAGGTCTCGTTTTACAGACCATTAATTTGAGAATACTATAAAGCAGTGGTTCTGTGGGCCCCACTGGTAATACTTTGGGGTTCCGTGAAGAACATTGGCATCAAAATAATCAGGAATTGGAAAAATAGTATCTTCTTAACTAAATTTATTAACCTAGTTTTTACCCAAAGTGGGGTATTTTATTTATATGTATAATCATAATTTCATAAACGTTTCTTAAAATAAGATTAACAATTTTAAAAAGCTGTGATCATTTTCCCACCAACTAGTCTTTCACAAAAAAAGGTAGGCATTTTATTAGCATATTTTATCTTCCCACTGTCTATAGGTGGTTCAAGTATTATTTAAATTTAAGCATATATTTTGGGCTGTTTTATACCCTTTTTCATAAGCAAAAAAAAATGCAAATATCTGACTTATCTCCATGCTTACGGAAAGTTTTCATTCTCTGATTTTTATTTGCTTCTGTAAATATAAGTTTTAAAAGCGATTTATAAATTGGTATAGGTTTTAATTAAGAATTAATTATTTCACTTCTGTTAGGGTAGTTATCACTTGGCAACAAGGTCTACTGTGCTCGTTGTATTATTTTCGATGCGTAAGACATCGAAAATAATACAACAGAACTATGTTTACATAAGCATAGTTCAGCCCCACCCTCGTTGCCCCCCCCAAAAAAAGTAAGCAAAGTTTTAACCCACACCCCTCCTAAGATGCTTACGTAATAGTTTAATGCCCCCTTTATACATAATGAATTGCTAAATTTTTAAGGTTTACGTGATAGAATTTGGGGCTCCGTCATATAGTTTTGGATTTAAAAGGGCTCCGTGACCAAAAAAGTTTAATAAATGCTGCTTTAAAGTGAAAGAAAAAAAAAATAGAAAGCATTTTATTTAAAAGGGACACATTCCGAAAAATTAAATTTTGATGGCAAAATTGCGAGTAAGAACTTATAATGTCTGGTGGCAAAATTGGTATTTTCTCCTTTATTTTTGTATGATCTATTTCTGTAGCCTAGCAATTCAAAACCCTTGGGGAGGGGGCTTGAGTGGCTTCAGAGAAGATTAAATGATGCGGTCTTAAAGAAAATATTTTTTGATATACAATGGGGACTTGAGCCCTCTACGATAGTGGGTTCAACAGTTATTGAAACCTGCTAAAAATTCCAATTACTGCAGAGAAGCACAGTGTTCAACTATTCCATCTTTACAAAGAGCCCTCGGAATAACGTTCATGTTTAAAGAAACCCCCATACATAAAAATTATTAAATATCATTATTAACGCCCCATTTTGTTATTTATAAATTTAAAAGTTGAAAAGGAAAACAACATTTTCTTATGATAGCTGGTTTAAAAAAAAGAACACCTATTATTCAGTGGTGTAGCATGACTTCAAAAGTTTGTTGGTTGTAATTTTATGGTGCAAGGACAGCAAGGGTCATTCTGCGCCAATCAAGGTGAGATCGTACATACGGTATAAAATAAGAATAAATTCTAACTAAAATGGTAAAAATATATTGGATGTATGTATTAAATATAAGAAACGAAATGATATAACAAATCAGATGAGATAGAAGCCTATATTAGATAAAAAGTTAAAAATGATTTCATGATTAAAAGAATCACATAAAATGTCATGAAGGGTAAAATTATTTTGGTTAAAAGTTAATGAGCGTTACTGGTTAAAATTGGGGTAAGTATATAAAATATGCAAAACATTTAATGCTTCACCACATGCAGCATACATCGGGGACTTCAAAAATGAGCGATCTCTAATTGTTCACCATGCCCTCCCCCCACTTGAACAGAAAGGTTACATTTCATATATATATTATCATCATGATGATGATAATAATGATATGTATGAACTGTGGCTTCTCTATGAGTGGGACATGGTGAATGGTTGGAGATGGCCAACGTTTGAGGTCACGCTATTCCACTGACATTATTATATAATGTAAGAAGTTTAATTAGAGATATACTATA
Organism: Dysdera silvatica; assembly: GCA_006491805.2. Classification (NCBI taxonomy): domain Eukaryota; kingdom Metazoa; phylum Arthropoda; class Arachnida; order Araneae; family Dysderidae; genus Dysdera; species Dysdera silvatica. The sequence continues at coordinate 22,929,613 of QLNU02015003.1, read as the reverse complement.
AGAAGTTTATTAAAAGATATGAAAAACTTAATTAAAACTGTATGGAGATTTTTATTAAAAAAAAAAAATCTGTAAACACAAAACTGTAAAATATTACATGAACAAATATATGTGCCAAGGAAATGTTACTTTTGTTGCAAACTGATGACTACCATTAACAAATTTTTATTTCATTGCTTGCGGAATCCAAATTGAGGAATGCTGCTGTAGTGTCTACATATATGAGTGGCGAGTTTCCTAGAAGCCATTTCTTGTCTACTGATTTAATTTACAAGTAACGATAACTGCATTTCATTAGCATACCCAGTAGGACATTAAGGTTTACACAATTGTTCTTCTTTCTTGTTCTAATATAAAGGTTAAGAATATTTTCAAAATTTATTAAATCACCAAGATCTTAAGACTTACAGTAGTAGTAGTTATACAGTACAAACAAAAATTGACAATTCATGCACATTTTTATGCAAACAGATTTTTTATTTTGCACATAGCAATAGAACAATAAACACTGTAATTATTATAGTTAAACATTTCCCATTATAACCGATGATGTGATAATATTAGATGATAAATTACTCGTAAACAAAAAAATGACTTTTCGAAACTTGGTGGGGACCCTTTCTTTGACTTTGGTATAAAAAGCATAACTCACAAGTGTGAAGGATTTTTTTACCAGTGAAGATTCTATATTATTTACTTTTTGGCACTGCATTTTTTTTTATATGGTTCATACAATTTGCGTTCCGGGTAGAGAAAAGAAAATGCAGGATTCCTACTGAAGTTGGAGAAAAATTCCTTGACAATTGCAGATTCTACAGGTCCATGCAAACTCTGAAATTCCAGGTTCTACAGGTGCATGTAAAATCAGAAATTCCAGATTCTTCAGATGCATGCAAACTCTGAAATTCCAGGTCCTATAGGTGCATGTAAAATCTGAAATTCCAGATTCTTCAGATGCATGCAAACTCTGAAATTCCAGGTTCTATAGGTGAACGTAAAATCTGAAATTCCAGGTTCTACAGGTGAATGCAAAATCTGAAATTCCAGGTTCTACAGGTGCATGTAAATTTCTGACATATTTTATTTCAGGCCAAAGTTAAATCAGCAAGGTAATGGGTTGGTAAAAACAACAACAAACTTAATCATATTAAAAAGCCCTTCTACATTTTCTTTAGTCTGTAAGGAGCTCCCCCACCCCCTGGCTAGTGAACATTTTTTTGTGAATTTTGAAACGCAAATCTTCGAGGTGAACATTTTTTTGTGAATTTTGAAACGCAAATCTTCGAGTAAAACATTTTTTTTAGTTCATATTTTGCATTCATATGATTTTTCACTAATGGGAATTCATTCCTGTGCGTGTTTATATGTGATAGTGCTGTAACATGTCTTTCCCATGTTTTACATCTCTATTTTGGGGGGGGGGGCAAACTTTATGTGAAATATGTAGGGTTTGATATCTAAATGTATTTTACTGTAAATTTGCCTTTTTGAATAAAACTTTTCTGTACAGCATTTTAAAAATACAAACTAATTTCTCTGAGTATAATTTTTATTTCCTTGGAAAATTTTTGACATAATTTACATTTATACAGTTATTATTATTTATTTTTTTTGTATTTACATCCATATGTATTCTGCGTAATCTTTCCCACATTGGTTTAACACTGTTCTTAAAAAAATACATACATTTATTGAAACTTCTGGATACAATCCATTTTTGCATTTCATTCTTATCATTTTGTTGCTATAAATTCGTTCTTATAGCAACCTATAATGAACTCAAAGCACTCACAAAAGTCCTAGACAAAGAAAGAAAAAATAAAAACGCATAATATCCATCAATTGAAAAAAAAAAAAATCTTATTCACATATTTTTTAATCACAAACATAATCTTGTTCATCAAATTAAATTCCTTCAATAGTCTAGACATAAAAAATTAAATGATGGTAGAATATAGCTATCGGAAATCAATTTCAAAGCACATGACTGTATAATTACACTAATGAACATGAATTGAAATGTCTAATAATGACATTGTTATTTTTGACTTTGGAAAATTATATATATATATTTTCAAATACTTTTTTTTTGGTAATGACGATTGTTTTACTCACCGAGAACAGTTCCAATAGCAGTTCTTCTGCATAATCAAACTTGATTATAACGAACATGAAGGGACAGGAATATTTTCTTTGCCATAACCATATATATTAAATCAAACTAACTAAAATTACTTGTTCGTTAGAGCTGTGAATCCGTTATAATGGTTAGTTGTAGTTTTATGGTGCATGGGCAGTAATGGTCATTCCGTGCCAATCGGCGTAATCTGTTATCATGAAGTGCGACTGTATTTATAAACTCATATGATAACATGGAAAGAGTTTACGCTGGGCTGACACATCCCTTTAACCATTGGATGTCATTTTAAACAAAATTGTCAACGTAACATTTTTATGTGTCTTGTTCTTCTTTTTTGGTACGAGCATTGGAGTAATTACGGAGGCAGTCAGGAGAGCTAAGTCTGTCACCGAACAGGAAAACAAAAGTTACAATTAATGCTATGTGCGGAGTATTCGGATATAGGATAGCTACGTTAATGGGCATGAGGAATGTTAAAGACGGTTACTGCAGCAACTGTCTCGTTATTCCTTTCCATGTACACTGATTCAATTCAGCTTTGTTTCTTTCAGTTGTAACAGTACAGTGATGGGTCACCAGGTAGCTAATCTCGGAGCTTTACGATCATTTATGGTGACGTAATTTTTCAAGACAGTAGCAGTGAATTTTGTTTGTGGTTTTACGGCTCAAAGACTACAGTGGTCATGCTGCGCCGGGACCTACTGTTTTCCGAGGAATCCGAACCTCTTAAGGCCTAGGGAACCAAACCCCGGACTACAGTGAGCAGTGCGATCTTTATGAGATCTCTGAGTAAGCGTTCTTTGCACTGTTGGGAGTCGAGCCCGAGTTAACGGCACACTGAGCGAACATGTTACACAATGCGCCACTGCAAGACAAATTTCATATGTATTCTATAGTCCAAGAAGGAACTAAGATCGCGTACCACAGGCAGGGCTGGCTTTATGGGGGCAGGGGGAGTCTAACCCCCCAATCTGAAAAATCAAGCTGCAAGTTGGGAAAATCCTGTTGAACTCGAAAAAAAATGGGATGAATAATTAATTAATTAATTGCGTAGTTGGAAATTCATGCAATTTCAATTGCCAAAATTTTGGATTTTCCTGGGGGGGGGAGAAGGCGTAATAATTTTTTATTAACTCTTCACCCTTAGACAAATGGAAATTTTTTTGACGTTGGCAAAATCGAGAGTTTCTTGGAGAAAAAGATAAGGCTTTTTTGCTTTCGTTGGTCGGAAAAATTTGCGATCGTAACTGCCCATTTTGTTAACAGTTATTTCCGTTTACACGTCTGTGGTATACTGTCCAGCCCAGGGCCAGCCTTATGGGGGGTGGACGGGGGGGGTCTCACCCAATCGGAAAAATCAAGTTCCAAGTTAGGAAATTCCGGTTAAACTTAAACTCGAAAAAAGAAGGGATGAATAAGTAATTCTTTGGGTAGTTGGAAATTCACGCAATTTCAATTGCCAACTTGGCAAAAACAAGAGTTACTTGGACAAAAAGATTGACTTTTTTGCTTTTGTTTGTCGGAAAAATTTTGTGATTATAACTGCCCATTTTGTTAACAGTTATTTCCGTTTCCACATCTGTGGTATATTGTCTAGACAATAGGGAACAAGAACCACAGCTTTGGGGATTTCGTCTCTCCCCCCTTCTCATTTAACCCTCATTTTAAGTGCCACAAAGAAGAAACCAGGACGTTTTCCATGGTGTCCCTTATATTGAATCTAATTTGCAACTGACCACAGTGTTAAGCCTACAAACTTACTGTGAAGCTGGAGGGTCCATCTGTAGCTATATCTGTACAGCAGGCACGAAGAAGTTTCAAATAGTTCCTCTCGCGTCGTAAAACGCTAAATGCTTTCAATGTCTGTTACCATGGATTTTTTATTTAACAGTGAATGCTATCTTTAAATATTTATACCGTAAAACCTCTCCAGGGCGACCACCGTCGGTTCCGCAATAAAGCGGTTGCTCAGCGAGGTGGTCTCTGAATGGAGGTAAATTTAGCATTAGGTCTGTTGGGTGGGGAGAGAGGGAGAAAATCCGTTTCCAGAAAAAATGGTTGTTAAGGGAGGTTTACTATATATATATAATTTTCAGCACTTTTGTGTAGTTGGAAAATTTCGTGCTCCCCCCACCCAAATGGAGGTAGACTTGGGCCGCCTCTGACTCCAGGACCTACATTTTTCAAGCGATCCAAACCTATTACCCAAGGAATGAAACCCCAAAGCATGGATCAATGTATCAGAGCATGAAGCCCTGGTTGGTCTTGAAAGAAAATTCAGTAAACTGGATGACATTTAAATTTATTTGTAATAATAATAAATTTATCTGCCAGACCTAAATAAGAGAAATTGAAATTAATCACTGCATTAACCCATTGTGTTTTACCACACAAGGACAGCAGTCCAAACCTCTTGGGGCAAGGGGCTTCATCTTTATATAGCCCAAGGGCCAATAAGGATGAAGTTATCTTTAAGATAGCAATTTTGTTGGCTCGAAGGCGTCGATACTCTGACAATACCATCTCTTTTACCCTTATATTTACAAAGTCTGTTCATTGCATGGCTAAACAAAATGGGTTAAAAAAAATTGCAATATGTTTACTTACTAATATACAAAATGAAAAACATTTTCCAATGAGCTTTTTAGCATTTTTGTAAAAATAAATATGACAATTTGCAAGCAGAAATCAATGTCGAAAAGTTTGCTTCAACTTGCATTTCACGTGGCCAAACCCACCTAAAACGTATGTTGAAACAAATTTTTCAACTTCACGCTTGCAATGTTGATTTTTACTTATAAATTTAATCTGTGTAGCACTAGTTAAAATTATTTTGCAATACAGGTCATTTACAATGTCAGGTCTTTTGCAATACATTTTACAATGTCAGGTCTTATTTTTGACGTCGAAATTCTAAGAGTGTTTTCAAGTTGGACGTCATTTATTCTGGCTCTAACTTTTCATTTTACTATTTTCATTCTTGGAAGCTACTGTAAACATAAGTGCTCCCAAACGATATCATTTTCAAAGCACACGGTTTAATGGTTGGGAAAGTTTAGAATAGTATTCAAAGAGCTTCAAGTCGATTCTTTTCATTTAAAGCAGTGTTGTACTACTATAAACCCATTGGTTGTATTTATAATCCCAAGCATATATTCAACAGACATATTGCAAAGTAATTTTTCTGTGAAATAAATTTACGTTTCAAGAGCAAGCGACCCTTGTTGAAGATTTCTACCTTAAACTCCATGAAACCAACTTTTGGACTACAATGATCAATTAGTAGTTGGTAAGCTCTCTCTCTCTTTTTTTTTTAGAAGGAGAGTGGCGCTTTTGAAAGTTTGTTTGTAATTTTAAGGATCAAGGACTACAATGGTCATGTTGCGTTGAGAACTACTGTTTTCCGAGGAATCCGAACCTCTTAAGGCCTAGGGAACCAAACCCCGGACTACAGTGAGCAGTGCGATCTTTATGAGATCTCTGAGTAAGCATTTTTTGCACTGTTGGAAGCTGAACACGAATTAACAGTGCAGTAGGCAAACGCATTATCACACCGTGCCATGGCAGAGCCTACTGTTGGAAGTAGAATATAGGTTAATGGCACAATTGGTGAATGTCAGTAACCGCAGCCAAGCATAGGGGGGAACGTCTCACAATGGTATTAGGGTTTAATGTCTCCCTTCCAATTTCAAATAAAATGCCTTTTACTGGCATATCCCGCCCCCCCCAATATTTTTATGCCGTCGGTGCCCATGATTGTAATGAAGGGCCAATGAATGGGTTGATGGTGCTTTGTAGCACATGCACAGCAATGGTCAAGCAACAAATGGCCAATAAGAGTACAAATTTATCAAAAACATAATAATTCTAATGCAATAATATAATGCCATAATTCTGAAAGTAACAAATACCTACCCAATGTCCAACCAAAGCCTAAAAATCCAGAAACCTGCTATGGCGTTGTAAGATCACGATTTACGGGAGTACCCTTGTCCTTCCTGCTTTTCACAGAGTCTTTTTTCTCCTGGTGAGCTAAGAAATTAATAAACTGTCAGAATTGCTGAAAATATTTCAATATTCCTTTTACTGCTATACATTAAAAAAAAAAGTACATGTAATTTCAGGGACGGACTGGGTCCTCTTAAATGGTGCATACCCTGGATTTTCGGAGGGTGAGACTCCTTGTCCATTCGAAGGCGCATGTCCTATTGCCCATGAGGGTGCACTGGCTCAGGGGGAGGGGGGCAGTCTGCCCCCCCCCATGTAATTCTTTTTTAGATATGCAGGAATATAACAATTTTTATGGTTTCTCTTTTTTATAATGGTTTAGTTGGACAGATTTTAATGGTGTCAGAACAACTAGGGCCATACAGTGCCAAATGGGGGTGCAGTTGTAAACAAGGTTTCCCAAATTAATAGATTTTACATGGCACTGAAATGATATTTAAAAATATTTTTTTATATTAACGTTGAAAAAATTCTTACTGAGGTTAATTGAAAAATAAGATATTTATTTCAATGAAGGTAGAAGGCTATTGTTAGATTCAACAACAGAAATACTATCTATTCGTTTTATTAATGGCTTCCTGTGCTGTTGTCACTTGAGATATGAAGCAACGCAAACTTAATAAATAAAATTTAATCTTAATAAATAAAATCAGCAACATGAAAAGTGTTTCCTTTTACTGGATTTTTCCAAACGTTGTACATAATGTCACTTCTTGTATTTGGCAACAAATATTGTATATAATTTTGCTCTACATATTTGGTAATAGTATGCAATTTTGTGTTAGGAATTCCAAAATAATGTTAGTTTTCAGTTTAGCATCAATGTGTTCAGACGTATCGCTCCACCAAAATGGCATACCAGTTGCCCTAACACTATAATCAAATTAATTATTTATTGGCATATTAATGAATTATCCTATACCTTTAAAGCTTTGATGGAATATTTAACTTAGATCCAATATCAGACTTGAAAATTAACACAACATGTGGCATAATTGCGACGAAAGTGTTACAACTCAAAAAATCCCAATTTTCAGAAAATGAAAAAAAAACAAAAAAAAACAAACCTGTTTCTGGCTGAATTGAGGGACGTTGTGTTCATCTAATGACATATGCCAACTAGCCGAAACCCGAATAACTTATGGTCTAATATTCTGTATGGGAGGATGCAGCACTGTTTTCTATGTCATTAAGTTTCATTTTAAGTCATTTTCACTGAAGTTGTAACACTTTCGACGCAAGAGTGTGATGTGGTGGAACTGTAATTAATGGAGTATTTAGTCGAGGAATAAAAAGTATTAATTGTAGAAATTACATCTCGTGTTTAAGCTGTCATAGGCCAATGATTACATCTTTAACAAAAAACAAAAACCCCTTCAATGTCACTGAATACATTTTCAACATTCTCATATTCAATAACATTGAAGATTTTCACTCATAAGTTTGATGTATAAATTTATATTTAAGATAAATAATTTTATGGTTTATGAATAATGTAAAAAACAATTCGATATAATCATATCCAATTTTAAAAATCAGTATCAGAAATATCAAAATTTAAAAATAATATCATGATCAAAAGTATTACATAAAACATCTTTAAAGTTAAAATCACTTTCTCCAAAAGCAGACAAATGCTGGCAGTTAAAAGTTTTTACACATACACACAACACTTGTAAGACATTTAAGGTTCGTTACACACAAGAATGTTCTCTCCCATCAAAAGATGAGAGCAACATGTGTGTCCTATGTGGAAAAAAAAAAGATTTCAAAGCAACTGCCAGGGGAGTCGGATTAAGAATCCGATTAAAAATATCTGCTATACCTCTAATTACGTTTTGTAAGATTAGGTTGCAAAATAGCTCAGTCTACAGATGGCAAAATTGAAAATCTGACCCTAATTGCCACCCTTTCACAACTGTCCCCCCATTCCAATTGCCACTTTTCTCTGAATCTCCACTTACCCATTCTCAACTTTCCAATGTCAACAACAGTTATAATTTTATTCACGGAAAACTTTTACCATTTTTATTTACGATAGACAAACCCAAAACAATAGCAGTCTCAATAACTACTGAAACCTGCTAATAACGAGAAACTTCATCATAAGGTTAATGCTATGACGGATGAATGCATTACTACTACAAGACAGTGGACATACAGTTTTCTGAGAAATCCGAGCCCCTTAAGGCCTAGAGAATCAACGTAAGCCTACAGTGAGCAGCAGGCCTGTAGCCAAGCTGGGGTAGTGTTTCATCTAGAAAAAAATTCGGACAGGGCATATGGCCTGAAAAAAGGCCACTTTTTTTTGTGGGGGGGGGTGCTTATAATACACGGATACTCATAATGAACATCTGCAGTTACATCAGCTTTACTGTTACCAATTCCTTTAAACAACGTCTTAATTTGTTTAGTTCCTATAGTTGCTTTCTTTAAATTGCTTAGTTTTCGTTTGAAGGTAACCATTTTTTGGAGTGGGTGGGTTGTTTTTTTTTTTAAATTCTGAGTTTAGCATATGCGAAAGGCGAGAGGTGATTGCAATCTAACGGCAGTGTTGCCAGATGGCAAGATTAAAAAATCCCAACTTCATACAAAATAACAATAATTAAATTATTATAACTATAATTTAGTTAAACAATATCCTATACTATATGACAAGTAAGAGTAATAAAATAGGGATGTAAAACATGCTTAATTTAGTGCTTAAAGACAAACAAATTGATTTTAACAAAAATTTGACCTGAAAAATACGTGGAACCGCTAACGTTTATCGCAGTAGTCCGTGGTTGAAAGTCTGCAAACCTGGCAACAGTGCTTTGTTTACAAATATTCGTCAGCAATTTCATTTTGCCAAAACAACCAGTGTTATTACGGAAATGAAATAATGAAGTACAAAATTTTTATAAATCAACAAATTTTTTAAGGCATTTTAGATTCTCACGTGGGAATCGAATTATCATCGGAGAAGGATAGTGCGTTATTGTCCGAGGGCGGACAAGTTGAAGGGCAGGGCACTTAAAGGTTTGGCAGGGTGTTGCCAGGCTCCAGTTGCCCCATCGAACTATTTACATATACAGGGTGTCTCAGCACCAGGGTTACAAACATCTAGGAGGGGTAGGGTACACCTAGACGAACAATATTTGTCATAGAACCTAGAGTGCTTAAATCACTCACTCTAAAACAGGTCCAGCATGCACAAACAGTGCATGAGGGGGTGAAAATGTCTCGTATTCGCCTTGAGCAGCCTGACCTATCTGGCTTTTCACTGGTTGTCACTATTTGTGCATGCTGGACGGTTTAGAATTAGCACTATGGTGGTTTGGGCCAGAACTATGACAAATATTGTTTGTCTAGGTGTACCCTATCCCTCCTAGATGTTTGCAACCCTGGTGCTGAGACACACTGCATATAAAATAAACCCTGGGTGCCCTGTGCTTTGCCCCTTCATCCTAGCTGCATACCTAGTAAGCAGTTAGGTAAGCATTCAAATTTTTTAGAGGGCACCGTTGGGAGCCAAACCTAGATTAAC
>QLNU02015003.1:22892869-22904266 GCA_006491805.2 Dysdera silvatica | reverse complement strand
TGAAGAAATATGGATTTTGTTTGGTATAATGTTAAGGTGCAACACAAAATTATCGTTTTTAGCGGGCATTACCTTTTGTCTTCTCTGAATTTAATGAGGAATAATGGCAAGATTTTTTAAACATACAATGTAGAACATTCTAAATAGCGTAACTACTATTTTTTTTACACTGGTCGGAATATACACAATGCAAAAGAAGATAAAACATACCATCTGTAAAAATATCTGCAATGTTCCGAGAACTACAATTCCCTTCATCAAGCAAAATCATCGCTTGATGAAGGGGAAACATAGTTCTTGAAATGTTGCAAATATTTTTGCAGATGGTATGTTTTACCTCCTCCTTTTGTATTTCATATATTCCAACCAGTGTAAAAAAAAATTTACTAGTTATGATACGCTCTGATCAATCTTTGCATGCTGTTGCCATTCTAAATGGCAGTTAAGAAGAAATAATGATGACTGGGAGGCTTTTTAACTAAGGTGTACATGATGAAACAAACATCCCAGAACTTGGAACTGGAAAATTTCCGAGAACTCAGATTTCATAACAAATAGTACACAACTCGCAACATTTGTCCACGAAACACCAATTAACTCAATGTACAAAAGAGAGAACTGGTTTGCTTATAGCACAAAATTCTGCTCCTTGAGGGAGTAATTTCTTGAACAGCATTACGGAAAAAAAGAGAGAAAGTAGTCTTTGCATGAAGAACAGATCTCACAATCGTACAAACCATGGTTATCCAACCTTTTTGGGTAGTAGGCCACTTAAAAAATTTTCACAGATTGCATAGGTTAGCAGCTTTAGTAAGTTTCGTAAAAAAAAAAGCCTCTTTTCAGAATTTCTTCCGGTTATTTATGGTTAATAACTAAACTTATGCTATACTTAAGTTATTATAACTTAAGTTATGGGAAGGGTTCACCCACCTATGCAGTTTTCCCCCAATTTCTGAAGAAAATTGTTTTTTTATTTTTAATTTCAAACAGTTGTCGGGGCGCCGAATTGTGGACCATGGGCTGGCCGTATGCTGGACAACCCTGGTATAAACAATTGACTGCATGCAAAAAACGGACATGCTACTACTACCATGGAATTCTTCGAAAATGTCAAACAATTTTCAGAGGCAATGCATTATAGTGACGACAATGACTTTAATTTACTAGGAGGACAAAAATTAAATGAACATAAATACTGCAAAATAAAGCAAACAACAAAACAGATATTCTTTTTACCATCTTGTAGTAAAGCTCATTTTTGGAAAGACTACTAATGTCACCTTCATATCAAGTTTTTCTATAGCTGATCATACTCAATTTCAAGTCTTGAAACAAAATGTTGTTCATTAAATTTTAAGCAAATTCAAAGCCAAATCCAGGGGTGGGGGAGGGACAACCTTGAAATCTTAAATGGGAATTCTCATTTTTTATAGAAGATTTGGATTCTGCAGAAAAAATACAAGACTTTGACCTACGATTTTTAATTTTTACTCACAAAAATGACACTATAATTGATAGAAATGGAAAAGGGGTACGAACATTTGAAAATGGGAAATCATGAAAAATACACTTCGGATTAAAAAAAAAACAAGCATGCTCTATGTTTTCAAAAAAGCTACCCAATGATGCCAAAATTGACCCCTATCCCCTTCTCCCAGGGGTGGAGTTCATGATTATTGTTTTTTTTGGAATAACAGCATCATCTATCAGGAGTAAAAAGCAATGTTCAGGATGAAAATTGGGAGTTAATTTTGGTGTCATTCGATAGCTTTTTAAAAATAATGAACATGTATATATCTCCACCCAAAAAATGAAGTGTATTTCTCAAGACATTCCCGTTTTCAAATGTCCCTACTCTTCCATTTTTATTGATTATAGCGCTATTTGAGTAAATATTAAAAATCATATGTTAAAGTCATGTATTTTTTTCTGGAGATTCCCATTTAAGATTTCAAAGTTGCCCCTCTCCCACCAAGAGGGGTTTATGGGAAGGAGGGTCAAGTTTAGCATAATTGGATAGCTTTTTAAAAAATATTGAATACACATTTTTTTATATTTTTCGATACAAAGTGTATTTCTCGAAATATTCCACCATTCTGGGAATTTCTGCACACTCTGTATGGGTCCTACTGTATACATACCTAGATATTTATGTATGAGTGTTTATGAAGAAAAAAAGAGAATTTATGTGTAAGTGAAAAGGCAATAAATTACTACAATTACTTAGAAAGTTTAACACAAATTGAATTCCTACAACCGTCAACTTATATCTGAAGGAAGATAAAATCAAAAGAGTGATGTTCGGTATTTTTAAATGTGTTTTTTCATTAAAAAAATTGCTTTTTACATTTTTACGAGCTTTTGAATCGTGAAAGGACATGCTGCACTGTGACCAACAGTTTTCAGAGGAAACCGAACCTCTTACAGCCTAGGGAATCAACCCACGGACTATGGTGAACAATCTAACAGGATGCTTGGTTGTATTTTTACGGCATATAGACAATTAACAGGATGAATTTGTAGCATTTTTGACAACACATAACCGAGTGTCAGTGCAATATTTTTATACAAAAATTTAAATATTTTCCTGCAAATGTATTCAGAGTTGTAAAACGTGAACTTACCGACACTACCACCTGCACAAGCTTTTAGTAAAGACTTTGCTCTAGTTTTTACATCTTTTGGAAATATGTTTTCCTTGAGGAGATCTGGGTAGGTGCATATGGCTAAAACCTGAATTCATGATAGCAGATTAAGTACATTGTAATAAGAATTTCCTCTACGATAAGCAAGCATTAGGTACGATCATATAGAATCACTTAACTTATATAACGAACTTCTTAAATTTTGCAATGAGACCACATTCACAAAACTTTTGATGTAGTCTATGTATTCTTCACAGACAAACTTCATTAACATTTTTCAACATCATATTCTACTATCACAGTTAACGGGTTAGTTTAGTTTCACAAGTCTGGAAGAAATGAGGATGCGCTATGTGAAACATCGTTTCTATTTTATGGTGATAGGAAAGCAGAGGTCATGCTGGACCTGGGCCTTGGTTGCCTAAGGAATTCAAACTTTCGTTGCTTAGGTAACAAACCTGCTGACTACGGTGGACAGAAAACGGTTTACAAATGCAGTGGCGCAATCTGCAATCGCATAAAGCACCATGTTCACTTGGTTTTGGTGATTCAATCTAAAATGATTCATCTTTTTTTAGGGAGTGAAATCATTTCATTTATTTTCTGTCATCATTAGAGCCAGGATTATATGCGCTAAAAACCGAGCAAAATATACACTAAAAAACTACAAAATATGCAAGTATATGCACTTCAAATGAATAAACATGCACCCAAAGTGAATAAATACAAACTTAAATATTTTTTTTTAACTTACTTGAAAATCACACATCCTGCATTTTAGAACTAACAGATTTACTTTTAACTGATGAGTAAAAATGTATATTATACATAATATTATATGCTTTATACAGCACAATTTCTATGATGGAATATATAACAATGCATCTCTCGATATTCTGAACAGTTTTGTCTTCTATCATGTAATGACATTTTTATAGCCAAGAGGGTTCTTTAGAGAGCTACAGCAGGGGTCGAAATTAACTTTTTAAATCAGGTGCACCCAAGCCTTGTGACTTAGGTGCAACTACATGCTAATAAGGTGTACCACTAACAATAGAAAGTGAACATTAAAAACAGGTGAAATGTAAGTGTAGGAGTTACATTTAAGCATATAAGCTAAACAAATGCAACTTTTCAAAATAATCAAATATTTGTTTAAAAAATCAAAGCAAATACATTGAGAAAATTATATAAAATTAGTCTCTACGTCACTGTTCTAAAAAAGTAAACGTAAGTAGCCATAGATCTGAATAGTTAGGTGCACTGCATGCACCCAAATTAAAAATTTACGTGCAGGAATAAAATTTTATGTGCACCCACTAATTTCGAATCCTGAGCTATGTAGACACTTCCAAAATTTTGCAAGTTGTCTATTACAGGTAGTTTATCCATAATTTGATTATCACCCACTACCATTGATATAATGATGTAGAATTTCACCATTTGTGTTTTAATCTGACCTTTAATCAACTACCAGTCTAGCACAATAGAACTAAATCTTCGGTTTGTCTAACAGGGATAGTGGTTATAATTCAGCTATGACTACATTTTTGGTGCCCTAGAATAAAAACATGTACATCCACAGTTGCATTGACTTTCCATTCAGATATAGAGTAAGAGGAAAGTTTAGCTGTAGCTTTGTGAGGAAATTTTTTAGATAAAGAAATAATAAAGTTCTTAAAATATGCATTTATTCTGGAAATTTATCATTTTTATGCATTGATGCTAAAATATGCAATTGTATATGCACACATGCATTTATGTATAATCTGGGCTCTAGTCTTAATGGTAAACGGAGGGGGGGTTATCTAAGCACTGTCAATTATAAGTCAGTTACAAATGCTACTACCTAACTAAAAATCTCTATGGCAAAAAACGAGTGGGAATCATGTGCCTATCACAATCATTTTTACTGATCTTTCACTGTACTTCATGCACACTAGGAATCTAATTAATAATTATAGTATTAATAATTATGGTCTAATTATCGTATAATCACGATTATGTGGGTTATCTACCTAATTGGGAGCAGAAGTGCAACTGCCCTAAAAAGAGGGGAGGGAGGTGAGATAAGGTAAAGGTTAAAATTCATAGTCACCACTGGCCGACTAAATATCGAGGAATAATGGTTAAAATGCCTCAGTTGCCATCACACCTACTACTTTACTAATCAGACTATATATAGACTGATTGGCGCAGTATAGCCCAGATGCTCTTGCACCATAAAAAAGCCAAACAATCAATCAATCATATATAGACTGGTAGTAAAACATGGTAAAGTTTCAATTGACCATTTTGCTCCCATACTTGAAATTAATTTGTGGTGGTCAGGTTCAGTAAAAAGTAGGCGATCAAATTTCAATCACTAATATTAAAAATTTGACAAATCAATAAAACGTGTCTTTGCCCTCTTAATCTTAGGCATTTATATATAAGTGTTACCTGAATTTTTCAAAATTGGTATAAATTTAAGGTACATACATATATTTAATAAAGTAGGTATATATTTCATGTTATTTATCTTTCATTATATTAAGAGAATAAAGATAATTAGAACAAAACATTTAGGGATATAAAAGATGCAAGAGTAGTCGGCCACAGTTATTTATAAAGCCATGTTTATTTAATATACAGACAAATTATGTAGAATTTTGCAGCCACACAAAAATGGCTACGAACTAAAATGAAGTGGTTCCTAATAAAAAGGGCCCTGCTGGCAAATATCTAAGTCTTAAGCTTTATGATAAGGGTGGAAGTGAGGAGAGGTGTCCTGGGCTGCTACCCAACTGGCGTCACCCTTCTCTTCAAAAACATGCGCCGAAACTTCAGAGGTTGGTTTCGGAATGCTTTGATGATTTTCTGTACAGTTCAGCATGAGCTCCCATATGGGACTCAAGCCCCCCCCCCGGCCATTAAAAATTTGATTTGCCCGAACCTGCTATGCATTTACTTTCAAAAGTTTTACAGTCACATTTTAAAATAAGGTACTTTTTAGCTCATTACTAATTGTCAAGCAGTATCAATTATTTTTGTAGCGTTTTGGTATCTTGTACATTCACTAAAAATTTTTACAGCTTTGGGGAGGAGGCGATTTTTCTTTACTCCGAAATATTCATATGGGCACCCATGCAGTCCAGTCACACTCTTGGGTACCAGGGATTTCCACATTTACTCAACACTGAAGAGTGGGTTCAAAGGTCTTCATTTTCATTAGTGAGGAATGCATTGAGGACCCTGAGTTTATGAGTTTTTTAAGCAGGGTTTGAAAAGTTTGTCATGTGTGATGGTTCAAAGACAGCAAAGGTCATGGTGCACACAGTTTTTGAGGATTTCAACCCTCTAGAGGCCCTAGGGAACCAAGCCCGGACTATAACGAACAGTTGTGGGTAAGAGTTGTTTTCTTTGGCACCTTTGGGAATCGAACCCAGAATGCTGTGAATATGTGACAACTGCAGGACCTTTTCGAAAAGTTAGTACAGAGTTGGAAAACAAACAGCTAAACATTGAGAGAAATTACACTCAGCGCTGTATTTCTCAATAGGCTATACTAGGCTATAGATTAGAGCGACAAAATTTTGTGTATTGAGTCTGATATAACAAAATCAATACCAGACGATGATATAATCAGATGTTTTGCCGAGAAGAAAGCTAGACGTCATGCTTTCCATTTAAATATAAGTGTTCGATGGGCTTTTATTTTTTGTTAAAATTAAAATTTATTTCAATAAAATTGAATTTGATTTATTATATACCAAGAAGAGATAATACTTCAATATAAGTTAATATTGTTTAATGTTTATGTTTCAATTTATGAGTTTGTTTTTCAACATATTTATTGTCGACACAAAAGTTTTTGGCATATATTGAATGCATGGGCACCCATACGAGTACTTCTAGTGAGTGTGAGCTGAGAAATATTACCTCCTTCTCATAGCTGTCAAACATTTTAGTGATTATACAAGATACTAAAATGCTACAAAAATAATTGATACTGCTTGACAATTAGTAATGAACTAAAAATAAAAAGTATCTTATTTTAAAATGTGACTGTAATTTTTTTTTTTAAGTAAATAAATCGGGCAAATCAAACTTCTGAATGGCTGGGTGAGGGTTCAAGCCTCCTTCCCACTTATATGGGAGCCACTGA
Source organism: Dysdera silvatica (assembly GCA_006491805.2). Lineage (NCBI taxonomy): Eukaryota > Metazoa > Arthropoda > Arachnida > Araneae > Dysderidae > Dysdera > Dysdera silvatica. The sequence continues at coordinate 22,897,474 of QLNU02015003.1, read as the reverse complement.
TTGAATGTAACGATTTTTATGTTCCTACCACTGATTGGAGGGAGGTGGACAGGTAGGAAGGGGCAGCCAAAAAATACCACTGGGGCGGCAAAAATGTAAATCCGCCCATGACTACACTGAATGCACGAAATGTACGTTTTCATATGTCAGTAAAGTAGTAAAACCGCCACAGAGAAAGTCACATATATTGAATGACATACGTATCATACCTCCACTTCAGAAATGACACAACTCAAAAATTTTCAAATTCCAGCTAAGGAAGTCACTAAGGTAAGTAACGTCTTAAAGTAAGTAACGTCAGAAAAAATGACACACCTAACTTTCCAATAATTTCCGTGAGAAACGTAACAGCACAGGTTGTTTCACAATGATTCATTCAGTATTACGTAATTTAAAATTACTCAAAATACAAATCAACAGATTTTGACTCGTGTCACTTCTGAAGTGGGTCTGCGATATATTGATAACCTCATCTCCACCAATGCACACATGAATTAGCAAGGTTAAATATCAAGTGAATTTTTGGTTCGAATACAGCATTTAATTCCTGGGTCGCACAAAACGAACGAGTAAATACACTATTTTTAAGACAATAGATCTAAGAGGTATTTTTTAAGTCATGATTATATTAATACAAGAATTTCTTTTCACTCATTAATGCAGTAAGAAGGTTTCAATATGTGGAGAATTTAATACGATTACTTATACTCACAAATAAGGTGATAATGATATTACTTGTCGGATATAGGTAAGCGGTGTTTGGCCCATTGCATGGCAATCTCCTATGTTTGCTTTTATAACTTCGGCAAAAGGCTTTTTCACCCCCTGCAAAAAAGCAGACATGCATGTCACAATCAGAATAAAAAGATGCACTCATAAAAGCATACACAGTGGAACAACATAGTGATTTTATGCACAGCAATCCCCTACACTCCCTTCTGTGTCTGTACTTTTATGATTCAAAGGCAGCAATGGTCATGATTCCAACTCTGTTGTCCTGATGAAATTAAAGGACTTTTTAAGGACCAAATAATGTCTTTCAAGGACTTTACATTATCAATCGCAATATAAAAATTAAAAATGCAAGAGATTATAAGCATAATATTAAAATTAGAGTTTAATTATGTTGCTCCTTTTCAACTTGGCACACTGCTAGCAAAACCTACTTTCTATTCATTCCTTGTGTCAGCCCCACTGAGAAGACAGGGGGGAGGCTCCAGTACTCTGATAACACTATGGTAAGCTTGCAGCCAAGAAATTTCCTTTACCTCATTTTTAGAGTATACAAGGAGTTCTGGAGACCAGCTTGGCAACAAGCCTTTATTCTGCATTGTTCCCAAACAGTTTTATACTCATTAAAGCTAAAAAACAGTAAAAAATATGAAATTTAAAAATTGTAAAAAGCCTTTATGCCTTTTTTCCACAAGCAGGTTGGTAACTTCTTAGAGCCCTGTATTGTACTGAAGAAAAAAAGACGGAGAGGGGGATTTCATAGGTGTACGCAAAAAATTCGTAAGGGGAGGGTTACAGAGCTACAACTCACATATTCCTATGTTAAATATACAAAATTTCATTGCAATGGGGGTTACAACCCCCATCAATACACCCCCCCCCTGCATACACTAGTGGGGATTTGCTGGGATCAAAAATTTCCCCTATCGAGAACATCATAACTTACAGCTAACAATATTGTTCAGACATAATGGTGTAACTAGGGGTGACTGGGATCTTCTTAGAAAAAATTTAGTTAGTCCCCATCTTTACCGAAAAATTAAAAATAAATGCAGAGAATAAGGATGGAGCTAATTATCATAGGCGTAGAGTTATATGGGCCCAAGCCCTCCCCACAATAATCTGAAATAAATTGCAATTTTACATATATTGTAATGTATAAATGTACATAATATGTGCTTGCTCCCCCAATAATTTTGAAAACTCCATGCTGGTGCTAATTATGCCAATATTTAAACCTTGGGGGATTAATGACCCTTTGTCTGGAGCATTATCTCAATTTAAACAACACAAAATTAAAACACGGATTTAACCTTTAACTTCTTTTTGTAGCTAGCTCTCCGGGTTTAGCTAAAAGCACACCTAAATTCCATTCTTTTGAAATTAAGATTTGCATTTTTCAAAATATTGGCTTTATCATCCATACTGTAAATTAGCCATAAATCTCTCAAATAAAAAATTATTTCAATCTAATAGGTCATGACCTTTTCTAAATCCAGATAAAAGGATGTTCTGAATATTTTTTACAGAAAAAAAAAAAAATTGTTTAATTCAATTCAGAAACCGAAGAAGGATGAAGTCAAACGAATAATGACAATCAACAGCAACTAATATACAGCTAAGGTGAGAGGAATACCAAATTAAAGAGCAAGGGTGTCTGACCTTCAATAATTCTTTTTGGAGTTCTCCAGCTTTAGTTACAAGCGGACCACGGACCGCATATTCCATTCTTTTGATATTAGGATTCATGTTTTTCAACGTAATTGTTTTATCAACCATATTGAAAAAATCAAGGATGCAGATCGCTAGAATAAAAATATAAAAACAGATTTATCTTGCAGACACGAAACTACAGTGTTTACACGAAACTACAGTTTTTACACGAAACGGTTACACGAAACTACAGTGTTAAATATTTTGTTCCAAAATTTCATGACACCGCATGAGGGCGCTACCTCTGCGGAGCACGTTTATTTACCATCACTTTGCATTTCGTAGTGGTGCGTTTTATTTGTTTTCCGATTTTATTCCATTCTTCGTCGTATTTTTTTGTACTAAATTTAATTAAAAAGTCTTTTTCAAGACCATTAAATCATTAAGATTTAATTTTCTTTAACTATTCAGAATGAATAGTGAAGGAAAACGCCGAAAACAGAGTCACTGTTTTGTGCCTGGATGCACACTTGGTTATAAATCAAATAAAAACAAATTATCTTTGCTTTTGGTTCCTAAGGATCAAGAAATGCTCACAAAGTGGGGAAAGGCCATATCTAAAGCAGATAAACTATTGGACAATACTTGTTGTGTCTGCGAACTTCATTTTGAACCTTTGTTCATTGACAGATCCTATAAAACTGTTATTGAAGGAAAAGAAGTATTGGCTCCTAGAGGAAGACCCATGTTAAAAAAAGGTTCAATTCCAACAATATTTCCAAATATGCCACGTTATTTTACTAAAAAATTGCCAGTTAAGCAGTCAATGAGAGATTTTTCCTCTGCAAATAAAGGACAGAAATTGTCACATGATGTTAGTGAAGAACTGAATTTGTGTGCGGATAAAATTTCTCTTGATGATCTGTGTAATACTAATTTGCCATCAAAGTATTGGGTAAAAGCTAATTTTGAAAATGATGCCAATGTTATTTGTTTTTGTTCATGGTTTAATCACTCAAGTACAATGACTTATCCGGCCAAAAAAGTAATTGTTAAAGAAGAAGTGGAATTAACTAATGCAGCTTAAATACTGAGTGGGGGGTGGGGGGCATCTAAAGCCTGAGGTCCTATTTTACTAAGGTACAGAGCCTTAAAAAAGTAATAAATTTACTGCTCGAGAAAAGAGTCTGGTATAAAAGTCAGTTTAAAAAAAAACTATTATTACATTTCCAGACTCAGCCCCTATAGCCGCAGCCTGGCTACGGCTGTGATTGTTCCATGAATCTTATTATTTTCTATTCTTTTATTGCAAATTTAGTTACTAGTTTTTATAGATTTCTAGCTATCTGAGACACAAACACTATTTTTTCCTGACTTTTTTATAACTCTGGTAGCAATCTTATGTGTTGCCAAAAATTGAAAATCAGATTTTCGCCAACAGAAAATAATAAACATATAAAATTATCAACTACATTATGTACTAGGATTTTATCATGATTTGTAAATATTAAATAGCTTCTGTCTATTTTGTTGTTAATTTATACATGTTTAATTTGATACGTTACACAATTATTTACCGAGAAATGCATAAAATTAAGATTTTGTAAATAAATACGAATCTAACTGAACTTAGATATATAATGTTTTTAAATTTATGAATTACAGGTATCTTTTAGTACTTTTGGAAATTTTTTGGAATTTATGTAATTTAGTTTAGCTGCTACTTATTTTATAACTTTTATAATGTGCATTACGTTATGCACCATAAAAATGAAATTTTTTTATGACTTATAAATTATAATTCATGACCATTATAAATTATAAATCAAGTAATGAATTATAAATCTCTGAAATTACCTATTTGTATTTATTTCGGTGTGTATAAGTTCATAATTTGTGTTACTTATCTTACATCTGTCCTGTATTACTTAATGTTTATCAGGATTAATTCAGGACAATTTTATCTTTTTCATTGATATGTAGTTAGAGTCAAGAGTATGACATGACAAAAACAGAAAATCAGTGTTAAATTTGGTCATCATAAAAACAAAAATTAGAAATTGTAAAATCACAGAATAAATGATATTATGTATTAAAAAAAATATTTATAACAGCGAATCATTTTGAGGAATATGAACGAAAAATTAGCTGTTTTATACAAATATCTCGTCGGTTTAAAGTCAAATGTTTTAAAAAATAATTCCATAGTTATTTATATTG
>QLNU02015003.1:22865036-22892769 GCA_006491805.2 Dysdera silvatica | reverse complement strand
GTGCGTTTTATTTGTTTTCCGATTTTATTCCATTCTTCGTCGTATTTTTTTGTACTAAATTTAATTAAAAAGTCTTTTTCAAGACCATTAAATCATTAAATTTAATTTTCTTTAACTGAAGGAAAACGCCGAAAACCACCAGTCACTGTTTTGTGCCTGGTTGCATCAGTGGTTACAAATCGAATAAAACCAAATTATCTTTGTTTTTGGTTCTTAAGGATCAAGAAATTCTCACAAAGTGTGAAAAGGCCATATCTAGAGCAGATAAACTATTGGACAATGCTTGTTGTGTCTGCGAACTTCATTTTGAACCTTCTTTCATTGACTGATCCTATAAAACAGTTATTTAAGGAAAAGAAGTATCGGCTCCTAGAGGAAGACCCATGTTAAAAAAAGGTGCAATTCCAACAATATTTCCAAATATGCCACGTTATTTTACTAAAAAATTGCCAGTTAAGCAGTCAATGAGAGATTTTTCCTCTGCAAATAAAGGACAGAAATTGTCACATGATGTTAGTGAAGAACTGAATTTGTGTGCGGATAAAATTTCTCTTGATGATCTGTGTAATACTAATTTGCCATCAAAGTATTGGGTAAAAGCTAATTTTGAAAATGATGCCAATGTTATTTGTTTTTGTTCATGGTTTAATCACTCAAGTACAATGACTTATCCGGCCAAAAAAGTAATTGTTAAAGAAGAAGTGGAATTAACTAATGCAGCTTAAATACTGAGTGGGGGGCATCTAAAGCCTGAGGTCCTATTTTACTAAGGTACAGAGCCTTAAAAAAGTAATAAATTTACTGCTCGAGAAAAGAGTCTGGTATAAAAGTCAGTATAAAAAAAAACTATTATTACATTTCCAGACTCAGCCCCTATAGCCGCAGCCTGGCTACGGCTGTGATTGTTCCATGAATCTTATCATTTTCTATTCTTTTATTGCAAATTTAGTTACTAGTTTTTATAGATTTCTAGCTATCTCAGACACGAACACTATTTTTTCCTGACTTTTTTATAACTCTGGTGGCAATCTTATGTGTTGCCAAAAATTGAAAATCAGATTTTCGCCAACAGAAAATAATAAACATATAAAATTATCAACTACATTATGTACTAGGATTTTATCATGATTTGTAAATATTAAATAGCTTCTATCTATTTTGTTGTTAATTTATACATGTTTAATTTGATACGTTACACAATTATTTACCGAGAAATGCATAAAATTAAGATTTTGTAAATAAATACGAATCTAACCAAACTTAGATACGTAATGTTCTTAAATCTATGAATTACAGGTATCTTTTAGTTTTTTTTTGAAAATTTTTGGGATTTATGTAATTTAGTTTAGCTGCTACTCATTTTATAACTTTCATAATGTGCATTACGTTATGCACCATAAAAATGATTTTTTTTATAACTTATAAATATATAGCATACCATTATAAATTATAATTCATGACCAATATAAATTATAAATCAAGTAATGAATTATAAATCTCTGAAATTACCTATTTGTATTTATTTCTGTGTGTATAAGTTCATAATTTGTATAATTTAACTTGCATCTGTCTTGTAATACTTAATGTTCATCAGGATTACTGACACAATTTTATCTTTTCCATTGATACGCAGTTAGAATCAAAAGTATGCTAACATGGCAAAAATAGAAAATCAATGTTAAATTTGGTCATCATAAAAACAAAAATCAGAAATTGTAAAATCACAGAATAAATGATATTATGTATTTAAAAAAATATTTATAACAGCGAATCATTTTGAGGAATATGAACGAAAAATTAGCTGTTTTATACAAATATCTCGTCGTTTTAAAGTCAAATGTTTTAAAAAATAATTCCATAATTATTTATATTGTATTATTATAATGACAGGTACATTTATTGGGCAAGTAATATATTTTCGGAAAATTTTCCTTGAATTTGTTCTTAACCCTTTGAAGACCGAATGATCAACCCCCACACCCCCAAAAAAATCCATATTTCGCACTTCCTAGAGAAAATCGTGCTAAAAAGCACAAAAATAATAAAAGTATAAATAATCATAGCCACTGTATGTCACGTTGGTCCAGAAAGGATTTAAATATATATATAAAAGAAATTGAAAGTGGATAATTTTTATTAGTTCTAAATAAACAAACAAACCAAAAAAAAAATCATTAATAAAAAAAATCGTTGAAAACGTAATTACTCTAACCTAACTGAAACGAAGTATGTGTTATTCCGACGTGCTTCCCTACCGAAGCGCCATCTAGTGGTGTCGTGAAATTTTGAACCAATTTACGATCGCCGAACGACACATTATCCCTTATAGCCAGTACCCGAAACCGAATAGCGGGAAATCTATAGGAATTAAATTAAAGGTGGCAACGATATATCGATATATAAAAAATATACATTTCCAAAACATATCAATATACCTACATCGATATTTTGATAAAATCTGAATCGATATTTCGATTAAACAAACATCGGTTTGGTTTTGATATATTTTGAATATATTGAAGAAAAAACTGCGAACCGTCTAGTTTCATTTTGATTACGCACACTTTTAGCATTAGAAAAAAAGAAAAACGCGGGCTGGCGTTTGATTTTTTGTATCATATAAAATATATAATATAATAAATATTCATAATAAATAGAAATACCAGGATAAAAAGAAAATTTAATAAATATATTAAACATAAAACTTCCCACCATATACATACTTCAGTACTAGCGTTCAATATATATATATATACTCGTTTTTCGCACTTGAAAAACGAATTGTGAAAGACGCCCTTACCTTTACTGCAATGAAACAAGCCGTCTGCGACGTCAGCTCTCTTGAATTCTAAAGATACTACCCGCCAATTTTCCGCGAACGGAATATAGGTATGAATGCTATGCTTTTAAGTTGAGGGTGTGGCCTATATATAAAAAAAAATTTACAAGGTCAGTATTTACTTTCTATAAAATTCATACTTAAAAACAAATTATTCTTACCTGCATCAGAAACGGGTTAGTGGTGGGGGAGACCACCCGCACCCTCCGCTTTGAGGCAAACCCCCCGCTGTCCGTTTGGATAGACTTCGAGTTATGCCTGAATAGTTGAAATGTAATGACGTCATCGCCCTAGTTTCAGATTTTAATTTCCTCTTAATAGATGTAGTCTGCTTCCCTGAAAAGAAGCGTCACCTATAACGAAAGGGAAAGAAAATTCAAGACATCTTAGAAAATAGCATCGGTAAAACCGTCTTTTGTTATTAATGTGGGGTGGCAAGTACGATTTCTGACAAGGGAACGCAATTTTTCCGTTTATTTAGTTTTTTTTCTTCCAAATTTTAATTTTCCGCCAAATAAACTCAGGCTGATTCTCTGAAATAAACAACGACGTACAGAAAAGGAAAAAACGATTAAGAACAGGCATTTTAAGAAACAGCGTCGACAAAACTGTCTTCTACTTTCAACGCAGTGTGAAAAGCACTATTCCCGAGTTGGAACGCTTTTTTTTTTTTTTTTTTTAATGTTTAAATTCCGCCTAATAAGTGTAATCTGCTTCTGTGAAATGAAACGTCACATACATAAAAAGGAAAAAAAGGTCCAAGAACAGAACTTTAAGAAACGGCGTCAGTAAATCAGCTTTCTGTTTTCACAAGGTGGCAAGCACTATTCCCCACTTGGAAACGCATTTTATTTTTTTTTCCTTTTAAAATTCAATTTCCGACCAATAATTGTAGTCTGCTTCTGTGAAATGAAGCATCACATGTAGTAGAACCTCCATATAACGTACTTCCGTATAGCGAAATTCTCCATATAGTGAAGTTTTGATAAATCCCCATGGTCGTTACATATGAAAGTGTTTCTATATAACGGAATAAATTTCTATATAACGAAATTTTTAACTACCAAAACAGAAAGTCGAGTGGTCACGTTAACGACATCGGGTTCCCTCATACCATGAGAACACAATATGGTTTTAAGGTAATTGGCAAACAAACAGAATAAGGCATGTCTAAGGGACTTTAAACTTCCTAATAAAGAGTTTTCCTAAGCACACATATCTGTGTCTGGTTGCCCCATACAGTGCGAAACTGCTAGGCTATGAACAGGCCCTAATTGTCCTTGAATACACCATATTGTCTGAATAGTAGTACTTGTCGCGCTGTTTTGCTCGTTTGACTACCAGAAATCTAGATTTTGCAAATTTCTTGCAGGGGTGCTAACACTTTCATGATGCATCAATACCGCAATTTGTTGTGCAGCAGGATATAATTTTTTTTTTTCAAAAGCATGAATGTGTTTGAAAGAAGCATTAAATACCTTTCCATTTTAAGGTAATAATCGTTCAACTCTCTTTTATATGCATGTATATTTCACACTTAAAAACATCTATTTTTAAATGGCTGGATGTTATTTATGAGAAACAGTCGTTTACTGAAAAATGGGATTTTAATTGTGGTATCATATTGCACTGCCCTGGTTCATGAATACATCGTTTCCATGTAGCGAATTTTCTATATAACGAAATTTTTTCATGGAACCGTCCATTTCGTTATATGGAGGTTCTACTGTATAGATTTTATCGAAAAAGAAGAAATTTCAAGAACAGGCTTTTTAAGGACAGGCCTTTTTCAAGCAGCGTAGGTAAAATAGTCTTTTACTATCAGAACAGCGTAGCAAGTATGATTCTCTAGAAAGGAACGCATTGTCCTTTTTTTTCAAATTTTAATTTCCGCCTAATAGATGTAGTCTGCTTCTCTGAAATTAAGCGCTACATATAAAGGAAAGAAAATGCATGATAAGTTAAGAAACAGCGTCGGTAAAACAGTCTTTTGTTATTAACACGGGGTAGCAAGTATGATTCCCGACGAGGAAGGGTTTTTTTTTTCAAATTTTAATTTTACGCCTAATAAATTCAGGTGGGTTCCTTGAAATGAAGCGACGCACATGCAGAAAGAGAAAAAAAGTTCAAGGGCATAATTTTAAAAAACAGCGTCTGAAAAACAGCTTTTGGTTTTCCACGCAGGGTGGCAAGAACTATTCCCGACTTAGAAGCGCATTTTTAATTTTCTTTTCTTTCAAATTTCAATATCTGTCTGATAAATAAAGAGCTCGTTTCCAAAAGGGCCTAACAATAAGTCATCTTTTGCAGTTTTTGAGGAAAAACACCCTTTTTTATTCTCAGGTTAAATAATGTTTTGAATTTAAATCTTATTTCAGGGAAATGTTATACATCCCTCACTGCAACTTTCATGCAAGTGACAGAAATCCTGGAGGTTGGAATACGGTGAAAGATGATTAAGTTTTGACTTACCACCTTTTGCCATAAAACATAAGACTTAGGCCCTTTTGTCATAAAACGTAAAACTCACGTATATTTGAGACAAAATGATTTGTGCATTAGTATGAATTTATTAAATTTTATTACTTAACAACATCTATAAATAAATTGAATGCTAAATACTATCTTGCATAAATAGAAATACAAATAGTATTACAAACTATGTAGGATTTTCAACGCGAGTTTTACATAACTGTTAACAATGAACACTGTACAGAATCTGAACTCAGATGGATGCGCATTAGTTTAGCTACCTAGGATCATCATTTTTAAAAGCTATTTCGTCATCCCTATCTGCTTCCTCTCTATCTGTAGCATCCTCAATACATGATTGCTTGTAAAAGGTAAAACACTCGTGGATATTATTTATCCCGGTTGTTTCTAACAGTTTAAGGACATTAGTTTTCTTCGCTTGTTTCATGCAGTTGTGAGGCTTTACATGTAACGCAATACCACTGAATTTTTTCTTACATTTAAGGACTGTATGCCGAAAATACTGAGCACTATATGTTGGTTTAACCTCTATGACACGTTTTGTAATCTGTGTCACTTTTGCTTAGGATATAGGAAAGATGTGTTTACTCTTTAAGTGTTTATGGTTGTATTTTTTCCAATCCATGCTGTCTCGATCTTTTGTATACTGTAATAGAGTTTCAACTTTGGAAAAATATTTAAAATATTCAATTGGATGCAATATCGTTTTCACATTCTTCAGGCTGGTTTTCACACGACCAAAAGCCCGATCCGCTGGCAAGTCTGAATGGCCACGAATTGGATAGTAGTAAGTGAACGTAACGCTTTACAACTACAATGGACAACATTGCTAAAACCGTATAATTTTTGTTTTAGCCTCCACATGCATCCCTAAACAACCGCACATTTTTTACGTTGTTAGGAACCTTCTTCATTATGAAGTGGTACAACGCACTTGCGATTTTATTGGGGCCAGGCCCACCCTCATGCTCAGCCCATGTGTAAAAATATATGTCATCTTTCATTTGTTCGGCATCCTTTCCATGATGAATAACCACACCACAAAAATATTGATATTCTTGATGAGAGTAATACGCTCCTGCAATTGGTGTTCGTGGTAACTCTTGATTCTGCATCAAGTCACAGTAAATAGTCATTGTGTTTTCGTCATCTCTTGGCGCAGTATAGCCCAGATGCTCTTGCGCCATAAAAAAGCCAAACAATCAATCAGTTTTCGTCATCTGCAAGTTCTCCTAATAATGAATAAAATTTTCTGCTCCGATGTTTGTGCAGTAAATATTCAGTTACTAAAACTTCCTTTTTGTGGTACGTCTTTCCCAATCTTCATTTGAAGCTTCTTTCTCACGTAGTAGGAACAAATGTCTTTTTTTTTTTTTGGTGCACCAAAACCAAGATTAAAATCGTTTGTAAATATTTTATAATAAAGAGAATATGTACAGTTCATTTTATATTTTTCTTAGAACAGCTTCCACATTTTACGCACGTTCAGAGTAGCAGATAAGTAGTTACGATATGGCGTCTTTTTTACGCTCATAATGGCTTGATCAGCAGCTAAAGCTACGGATGTGTTCCCGAATGCTGTTCTTTTTTCTTTTTCGATTTCTTCATTTAAGTGAATTCCCCTTCTGCATTCCGATCTTGAATGTTTATTAATAAACCAATATTCAGCAAAATTATTAATTCTTTTACGCTCCACACAAAAGACAGAACGAAATGTTGAAGCACAAACTGGAATGTTACGCTCATCTGATACTGAAATATAGTATTTCACACTCACATTCTGATTTCTTGGTTTTTCTTTTCTTACTCGGTACGACGTTGGAGACCTAATTTTCATTTGCGCGCACAGAAAGTCATCTTGCCTTATTTTGTTACCGTCCTTGTACATAATGTCGAAAACTTTTTGCATGCTGACAGTAGTAAAACGTTTTACTTTGCAATAACTGTCACTTTTGTGCTTGCACGCCACTGCTGGACATTTTCCATTAGTAAAATGCAATTTCATTTTTTTTTAAATTTTCTGCCATTTAGTTGAATCACGCTTACGTTTTCGTGGGTGATCTGGAGACGTCGAAAAAACCTCCGTATTGCTACAATTTTCCATACTGAAGTATACACGCGTTTCGCTTGCGTTCTCGCACTACTCTTTCTTTTTATCCATAGAATAAAATTTGCGTTTTTCGCTTGCGTTCTCGCACTACTCTTTCTTTTTATCCATAGAATAAAATTTGCGTTTCACGTATCAAAATATGACGTAACATATTTCTTTTACGCATGCGTCAATGATACTGTATTTCAGTTGGTCTGCCGAAATACATAGGTACAGAGGTGGATTAAGTCTATTGAGGGCCCCTGGCGGTAAAAATTTTAAGGCCCTGAGACACAAGCCCCAAAACAAAAAAATTGTGTAAGGAACTGGTGGTATTTTCAGAAGGATTTCAGTAGTAAATTTTTAGTGAGTTCCTTAAACCGGCAATATGTAACTAATAATAAACTCAACGCGCGTTTTAATAAAATCAGAAATTATTTAAAAAAAAAATTAACAGTAACCAAGTTACCTGAGTGCTTAAAAAATGTTTTCTATAGTTCGTTCACGAAAAATAGTTCTATGGTACCGTTAAAAATAACGGGAGCTGACGTCACAAACGGCCTAGTTTATTACAGCAGAGGGGAGGACGTCATTTCAGAACTGATTTTTGGCGCAGACAAACGTTCGGTAAGAATCATTTCTGAAATGACGTCTTCCCCTTTGCTATAATCAACTAGACCTTTGTGACGTCAGCTCCCGTTAATTCTAACGGTACCATCGGACTACTTTTCGTGAACGAACTATATATGAATTTGCTTCTCGATTTCTCTTTAGTAAATCCATCGATTATTTTTGTAGTATCTATTTCGTCCGAAATTTCTTATTCTGTGTGTAATATCACACGTTTTTCAATCTGTCCGCTCCCCTCGTACTCTTTAAATAGCATTTAACGCATTTTAAAACTGAAAAAGATATTCCAACTGATAGATTTGATATCAGTGTTGTTAAAAATATTTTCGAAATAATCTCTACATTAGGAAAAGTTCCACTCCCTTTATACACTTCGAACTATTATTCAATAGCACTTCTGGCTATTTATTTACCAACGTTTCTGATTATTTATTTATCAGCTTCTTATACTTCTATTTTTGCTTCTTTTATAATAACATATACGTATTAATATTCTTATCATATGTTCTCGCAAAATTTTTTTATGATTTATAACTTTTTAATATCACTTAATAGCACGCCTCCAAAAATCTTTTTTCCTTCTTTAATCTACATAATTATTATTATTCATAACTTTTACAAAAATAGAGTAAACAACACTTATAATTCGATTGGACTCTTTACGTCCTGGTATGTATATCCAAGTGATATATACTCACTGATAAATACTTCAATAATAATGATGCAGCAATAATCCTGTTGATTATATGCGCCCAATAGCAGCTTCTTTCCTTTTTAAGTTTTATTTATTATGTAATAAGAATTGTTTCTTTAAAATAATAATAATAATAATAATTGAAAGAGAACGTTAGAAAAATTAATACAGTCGTAGCAGGACATGAATGTCCTCTCGCCTTCGAAGGTTTATCCAGAAGATCCGATTTTTGTGAGGAAATATAATTTAAACAACAACGATTTTCTCTTCTCCTCCAATTATCGTTTAGTATTCTCGCGCTCAAGTGCATATAGATAGACTATATATAGTAAATATCGTTTATAACGACGCTGGTTATAACGACCAACCGCATATAACGATGGAATTTTTACAAGAAGTTTGGTTTGCTATTCTACTCTATATTAAATATATCGGTTATAACGACATCGTATATAACGACGAAACTTGCTATAACGACGGCGAGTTTGTAGTCTACGTAGATTCTAAGTAGGGAAATTCGTATCGGATATAACGACGCGACTTGTAAAGCAGAATTACGTGGGATAGTTATTAAAATTTAAAATTAGTTATCAAAATTTAAGCGTTATTCTAATCTTGTTTATTTACAAATGTCTGAGAAATTTTTATTACTGCTAAACCTGAATATTAAAGATAATAAACTAAAATAAAATGATTTATTAATTGAATATCACGAGGGTCATATTCTTAAGGGGCCTATTTTATTTTTTCAACGTGAGGGAGGGAAGAAAGGAAGGGAAGGAGGGAGGAAGAAAGGCAGGAAAGAAGGAAGGAGGGAGGGACGAATGGATGAATGAATGAAATTAACCTCGTTTGAACGCAGTTTTACTAGTATATAACCCCTAAAAAAACGAAAATTCCGCCTGTAAATTCCGAAGCAATATTTGGTTCTGAATTTAAATATGAATTTTGAAGTCACACCTTTTTGGTCCTCAATTCACAAACCCCCATCAAATCAAAGTCGTTCTTTTCTTCAGCTTGTTATAAGAAATACGGCGTTATCAAGAACATGGTTTCCTCTATTATAATTTAATTCTAATTTCGCTTATTTAATTATACATGGTGAAAATACATTTTTGACAGTAACATTTAATCGTTATTGCACTCATTGTTGAACTAATATGACTTTTAATAAAAGAACGTTTTAATTTAATGAAGAACGTTCTGTACTTATATACGTAGAATGCATGAATAATATTAAATATTGCATCTTTCGTTTTTTATGTTGTGGCAGTTTTTAACTAGGAATCCCTTGAGCTCGGGGCCCCCGGCAGCCGCTAAGTCCGTCAACCGCTTAATCCGCCACTGCATAAGTATGCGCAAAAAGGGGTGTGCGTTTCAGAACGGACAGGAAATAGAAGCTTTATAACTCGGGGCTTTTTGGCATAGAATTCTCGAGTGAGAGTTAGGTCTTTTTGGAATAAAGCTGTATTTTCGCTATGAACTTTGACCTTGATTTAGGATACTATGATGGCTTAAAGCAGGGGTCTTCAACCCGCGGTCCGCGGGCCACATGCGGCCCGCCAACTCATGAAAAAATACAAATTGTTTCACACAAAAACAACGTCCTGGCTCGACATCCGAAGTCTGAAATATATGTATTTTATTCTGTTGGTATTTTCATATTTCATAATAAATATTTTAAAACACTATAGAACCAAAGTAACACTCTATTTTTCCCTAAGTCATGTTTTACTTTAGTTTTCTAGCGTATATGGGAATTAGGTTTAGTTTTATTGATTTGCAGTGCAACAGTGATTTAAAGAAAAAATCCAATTTAGCACTCATCTCAAGACATAGGAAATCATTTTTTATTTTCGAATTTCAATTTTCCGCCTAATAAATGCAGTCTGATATTGTGAAATGAAGCAATACACACATATATATATAGGGAGGGAAAAAAGCGTTCACGAGCAGGTGTTTTAAGAAACAGAGTGGGTAAAACCGTCTTTTGCTTTTAATACATGGTAGCAAATGCGATTTCCGGCATGCGAACACATTTTTATTTATTTATTTTTGTCAAATTTTAATTTTCCGCTTAATAAGCGAAGTCTGTTGCTGTGAAATAATGAAGGTTCACACATATAGAAAGTGAAAAGCCCAAGAGCAGGCATTTTGAGAAACCGCATTCACGAAACAGTCTTATGAGCAAATGCCTTGTGCGTTGGTTTGTTTGTTTGTTGGCTTTTTTATGGCGCAAGGCATCTGGGCTATCTGCGCCAAATGCCTTCGTTGTTCTTCAATGAATTTCCGTTTTCCTTTTTGGTGCATTGGCAGATGCTGCGTCATAAAACGTCAACAACACAAACAAACAAACGTTTTCCTTTTCTCTCCTTTTTTGAGAATTCACAAGATACTCAACCATCTATGAAACGTGTAATCACATTTTTGTTAAAAGGTTGCGCGTTGGAAAAACAATCAATCGGAATTCGGGGGCCCTTCGAGTGCTTTAAACCCGATGTTCTTTCCTTGCATTGCCGTTTCTTAAGTCGTTAGTTTTGGATGACTGGTTTCCTGCAAACTACGGTTATCATCCTAAACAAACGCATCAGGCCTATAGCCAAGCCGGGGACAGCAGGGGCGAAGCCCCAATTGCCCCATACTTGCGCCCCAGCCGACCCATCGAGCTATTTATATACATAGAACAATTCCGGATGTTCTGTACACCATATACCACTATCCTTGCTCCAGTCGCCCCTTCACCCTGGCTACACACCTGAAATGCATTGTTTTCGAAGTATTGCAGTTAACACCTAAAAGCAAGATTTATAATTCTTTCATTAAAAGCATGTCCTTGTTCGAACTAAATCCAATGTTATTTTAATGAGTCGTTCGTTCCAATTTTGCACAATCATTCAGCAATCGTTCTATTTTAATCTTCAATACTGACACATAATCATGAAAGATAGTTTTTTAAAAGAGGGATTTTTCGAGGGTGGGGATGAGATTAGTAGCAGCAGTAATTCCGGGGGAAAAAAAGTTGAAAAGTTGGCAGCATTTAGAGGCTCTGCATTCGTGTTGAACTGGGGTAAAAATGACGAAGGGATCTGGGGGGGGGTCTCAATAAATGATGGTGATGAACTCAATAGATTATGATAATGAAAATAAGGAGGGGTCAGTATGTTTATGTGTTTATGAATGGAATTACTATCTTTTGATCTGATAGGTGTTACGACCGTGTTTAAAGAGCGAAAAAGGGAATTTTATTTTTATTTGTTCCTGAAAATTACAAATTGCTTCAGTGGTGTTGTAGTCTTCGATTACATGGTGCTAAAAAATGGGGAATCTTAGGGAAATTAGTAAAAATGTAGTTCCGAAGAAGGATATTGAAAAATTCATTGCGGGTAGTAAAAAAGTCAACAGACTATACGTCTATGAGGGGGGGACATTGTCTTTCATTTTGGGGGAAGCGGGGTCAAGGACAGAATTTGCCATGGTCTTGGAATAACACCCTTCATTTATCATGAAAGTTGGAATTTTTTTTTACAGTGAGAATTTTTTTTTTTTGTGGGGGGGTCATAACCCCTGTGACGCCCGTCGTGTCCGCTCTTAGTCTCAATCTAACGGTTGAGAAGATATCGTTAAAAGAAAACAATGGAGTCAGCACTTCTGGGAAAGCAAAGTGTAGGGGCATATCGTGAATACAAAGCAAACACGCTTTAATACCATATTTTAAATGCTTAATATTCATATTCAGCGTACTCCTTGACATCACCTGTTTTACCTATGATAACGTTGTGCACATTTAATAATTAAATGACTTCAGTACAGGACTAGGATGTAGTAGGCCATAATTTAATATCGGCAACTAACTCCTCACCTGGTCCTATAGGACAAAAAGAAGGCATGAGCAGAGGCTAAGGCGGCAGTTTGCTTAGGCGTTCAACCACAGAGAATTTTAGCTATCAAGCAAAATAAAAAAAAAAATATAGTCTACACTCCATCCTTAGTTACCAGAGCGGTTATGTACATAAACCTGAGTTCTCAACATTATTGGGGGGCAATCACATATTATGGGTATACATCACAGTATATGTAAAATTGCAATTCATTTAAAATTATTGGGGGTGGGGTGGAGGCTCGGGCCCCACGGGTACATATAACTCTAAGCCTATGATCATATACGAGGGTTGGAACTTTAATAGTGGCAACTATTTATTTGCAATTGATACAAAATAGATACACGTTACGAAGTTTTACTGTCCCTCAATGTAGTCACCAGCATTGCGTACAACCCGTTGCCAGCGATGTCGAAGTTGTAGGATACCTTTAGTAATGTCTGTTGTGTTGATAGTTCGAATGGACCGGTCTACTGCCTGAAGAATCTCTGGAACAGTTGTGAAACGAATGTCACAAAGTGGTTGCTTCATCTTAAGAATCAATCCATAGTCATAAGGACTCCCCTTGTGACTATGACTTGAATCCTAAGATGAAGGAACCACTTCGTGGCAATTCATAGTCATAAGGACTTCCCCTTGTGGCTCTGACTTGATTCCTACGATGAAGGAACCATTTCGTGGCATTCGCTTCAGAACTGTTCCAGAGATTCTTCAGGCAGTAGACCGGTCCATTCGAACTATCAACACAACAGGCGTTGGTAAAGATATCGTACAAATTCCAGATCGATAGCAACGGGTTGTGCACTATGCGGGTGACTACATTTAGGGGCAGTAAAACTTGGTAACATGCATCCATTTTGTGTCCACTGTAAACAAATAGTTGTGACTATTAAAGTTCCAACCCTCGTATATGAGTTCGTATCAAAAAGAACTCTCGACATCAGAGAGTCGAAGGATGTGGTAGCTGTCGCCAACAGCTGACAAAAAGCTGACTTGTACAACTTGATTTGACAAGTCAAAAGCTGACCCACTCGTATACAATTCAGTTGACCATCAGTGCCGCTGGTAAGTTAGTTGGTCCAGTTTTAATAACCACCCAGGAACCTCAAGACAAATTTGGACACTTGTGGCTAAAAGGTTAGAAAGTATGAAATACTCCAATGTTATCGTCATGTGTTCCAAGTCTGGTAAGAGAAGTAAGCAATTAAGTGTAAAATACTCTGAAATATTAAAGCAGAATATCACCAAACAGCACGCCCCTTTTGTTCCTGGATCAGTAGAGTGGCCAAAAAGATAGTGAAATGTTAAAAACATTAGAGATAATGTAGAAGTTACATTCCATCCTTCCAATATTACAGAATACTTAAAGCCACTAGATGTTCAAACCTTTCATGATTATAAATGCATAGTAAAGAGTATAATGGAATATTTTCGTACTCACCAGGCACTCTACGGAGAAATCGATTTAACAACAAGCGAAGGCATTATCAACATGCATCATTTACTTCTCAATCAGTTCTAAGGCCAGATATTTGACGACATGGAACGATACGCTTTCGAAAAATTACTATTGCAATCACAAATCCCAAGCTTTCATTCAGTCTCTAAAGCAGACGTGTTTTAGGCCAACGGGGAAATCATATAGTAAATGAGAAAGGCTGACGTTCTTGAAATGTGCTTGGTGTACACTGCGTTTGTGCTTTTCACCAGGGCCGAAGAGGGGTGGGGGGAATCAGGGGGCCGCGCTGGCAAGGACTTATGCTGCGGAGGAGGCCCGGTCCAAGGAAGGGGTGAAGGGGCCGGTGGAAGTGAAACTGAAGGCCCGTTATAGCTCTCGGCGCCCCTGCTTTTCACATTTACATATTGCACAACATTATCATGGGGAAAACCGGTGACGTCAAGAAGCATCCTTGACATGAATATTAAGCATTTAGAACATCGTATTAACGCGTGTGTGTGCTGTGTAATCACAATATGCCCCTGCACTTTGCTTTCCCAGCGGTGCTGACGCCATTATCTTCTTTTAATGATAGCTTCTTTACTGTTAGATTAAGACGGGTACCGTTCGTTCACGAAAAGAACAGTTAGAAATAACGGGAGGTGACGTCACAAACGGGCTAGTTCATTACAACAGAGGAGGACTCCAATTTCAGAACTTGTTTTTAGTGAACGTTTGTCGGCGCCAAAATCAAGTTCTGAAATGTGAGTCCTCCTCTTCTGTAATGGGATAGTCCGTTTGTAACGTCACCTCCCGTTATTTCTAACTATTCCATCGGACTTCTTTTCGTGAACGACAGTAATTCTATTGACTTTTTTACCGCTTGTAACGAGACTTTTTTAACGATACCACTTTTGTCAAAATCGACGACTTGCACCTCATGCACTTCCCTAGTAAATAGAGAACTAAATGTAGCTAAAAGACTGATAGAGAACCAAAGAGAACTAAAATTGACTAAAAAGACTTAAGTAGAGCATAACCTCTATTACTCGACCACCTTTCTTCCGAAACTTTCTTTTAACCGACGTTTATTTTCATAGTATTTCTTTTTTTCTTATATTTTGAAGGGTTTGTCATGGTTGAAACAAGAAAATAAGTGATTTAATAGAAACAATAACGTTAAAGAAGCTCCGTGACACAGCTGTTTGCAAAGCAATGATAATCCAAATTGCGTTAAACAGAGAACTTCCTTTTAAACTTTTGTAAAATGTTTTAAATTAATAATTTCAATGTATGAATCAGGAAAATGCATTTATTTATTTTTTAAATAAAGACATTCATTTCCTGTTAAATGTATGCCTATTATAAAGGTACAAGCTTCGAATTAGTATTATATATAACTAGCACCAGGCCTCTGAAGCGATGCAGTTTTCAGTATCTGAAAATTTCAAGTTTACTCCGGTCTAATCGATTCGAATGATGGTTGTTCCGCTGTACAAGTATAAATAAGTGATTATCAAATTGAACTTTGCAATTTGCAAAAGCACACCAGAGGGCGTATGGTAATACAGTGAAGCCTTAGGAAAAAAAACAAACAACCCACACCCGGATATAACTTCAGACATGACTAAATATTTATTTTCCGGAAGTTCGCCCTGGCGCCCTTCAATTGACATTGAAATCCAAGAGAGAACAAACACATGACAGTTCATGTACCTTCGCCTTCCATATACTCTTCTGTTCATGCACCTTTCCATAATAGATTTCAGGTGTAGTTTAACATGATGCAATCGGACCCGCACAAATGAACACAGCACAGCTGCATAAGCCGCATAAATGTGTTTTACACAAACTAGTGTTTTATTATGGCATTTCAACTTAATACGTGTACAAAAAATGTCCAAGACATCATATTTATGTTTCCATAACTATATCGCGGCGCACTTACATCTGAATTCCAGATATTGCATGGGAAACGGGTAACAAACAGTGCCCTGTTAGAGAGGGCTGTACATTCTTTCACCTGTTACTAGAAGGAAAGTCATTGGCCAATGTGGAGAATATTCTACATGGAATTATGGGTTAAATAATAACAAAAAAAAAAATAATAATAACATAAAAACATTTTTTTTTTAGCATCCCCATTACGTCTAAAGCTGTAAACAAAAGTCTTGAAAAAAGTTGAATTTCTCTTGGGCATCTGGAGGTTACAGTTTTACGAGCACTTAAAATTGAATGATATATAGCAGCGGTTCTTTAACTTCACTAAATTGCGGACCCTCTTCAGAGTTCACTCACCCTCGCGGACCCCCAAGAATTAACTCAAAGTTTAAAGCCCGGAATTTGCATCATACATATTTATTTCTAGTGTTTCATCACTAATTTTCACCATTTAAGGAAGGAATTTTTCGTTCCCTCATAATTTATTCTTAGCATTAAAGAGTAAATGGTTTCGTCTTAGTTAGTAGTTTTGCGAACCCGTTTTGCCTTAGTTAGTAATTTTGCGAACCTGTTTTGTCCTAGTTAGTAGTTTTGCGAACCCGTATGGAACACTGTGAGGGTCTCGTGGACCCCCTGATAGATTCCCGCGGACCACAGTTGAAGAACCGCTGATATATAGTGTTGTTTTTTCATCACTATAGGTCTAATAATAAAGAAATTTTGTTCCGGTTTATTTTAAAACACTTCTAATAGTTTAAATTATTTTTTAAAGTGACAAAAAAAAAAATAAATCAATTTTTTGAAAGTTTGAAAGATCCTATGATCCCTTAATAAATTAGTTGATGGAAGGAAAGACGAGTTTTCTTTTAAATATACGCCTCTTTCTTTGCGGTATAGTAATAATAATTATAGCCAATTTAAATAATAATTATAATAATTTAATTAATTAAATAATTATAATAATTTAATTAATTAAATAATTATAATAATTTAATTAATTAAATAATTAAATAGTTATAATAATTTAATTAATTAAATGAGTATAATAATTTAATTAATTAAATAATTATAATGGGTAATTAATTAAATAATTATAATAATTTAATTAATTAAATAATAATTATAATTTAATTGATTAAATAATTATAATTTAAATAATAATTATAATAGTTTGAATTAATTAAATAATTGTCGTTAAATATCAATTAATAATTTATTAATTAAATAATTATAATTTTAAAATAATAATTATAATTTAATTAATTAAACAATTATAATTTAAAATATCAAATTATAATAATTTAATTAATTAAATGGTATAATTTAAATAATAATATAATAATTTAATTAATTAAATAATTATAATTTAAATATCGTATGGCCATTTAATTAATTAAAATAATTATAATAATGGTATTATAATTTTAATAATAAAATTTAAAAAAATATACAGTTTAAAGATACTTTATGGTAAATAGGTTTTGTCAGTGATTTAGGCAGCTGACAGCGATTCAACATTACTTCCTTTCCCGGTAAAAATTTACGCTATAAGCCAGCCCGTATCTAAATGGGGGTGAGGGGGGGGGGGGGGGGGGCTTTGAAAGTTACAGAAGGCTCAGAAAATTATAGGGTGCTTAAATTCTGTAATGCTTTAATGTAGTTTATTAACACATTTGATAATGCTAAATATCTAAGTAGACTAATATATTTAACATTAATGAATAAATTTCTTAACGTAAATTTTGCATTGAAAACTTACAGAGCTATACAAAAATTTATAATTTCTTTTATACGATAGAGTAGGTGTAGATTTACACTTCTTCAGAAAATATGATGCATACAAAATTTACTATAGAAGTCTATTTTGAATATACTTTTAACGTTAAAGAACAATTTCCATTACCATGCACAAGTTTCGGAAAAAAACAAACAAACAAATAATTTTTTTTGTTTTTTTTGGGGGGTGGGGTTAGTTCTCTAACACCAGCACGGCCTTGATATGGCAAACGATTATTTTGTTTTTAGTTAGTTTAATCTAAATCGATTTTATCAAATCTAAAGCATATTTGCACTAGTTTTGAGGTTCGTCCCGCTTTTGAAGTTTAAGGTAAAATATTTAACCCACCAATTCATTGGCGCACGCAGGGGGGCGTTGTTGGGGGGTTGTAACCCCCCCACTGAGATGAAATTTTGTATATTTAGCATAATAATATGTGAATTGCAGCTCGGTAACCCCTCCACCACCATTGAGCCTATAATCCCCCATTACGAACTTTCTACGTACGCCTATGCACCAATTAAACTATATATGAAATATTCTACTTACAAGATCATTTAAATAAGATGCATACATTTATATTTGTTCCTTCATAGTAATTAAATTTTGTATAAAACATTTGTTTAAATTAAAATTTTCCTCTAAAATTCATTTGCACGTAAACGAAATTCAAGATTTAGATTATTTACATTCATTTTAGGGAAGAAGTTTATCTTTATTTTAGACCAAAATGAGTTTTGACCGGTAACGTAAAAAACATTATCTAAGAAAGGCATATTTTAATGTGAGACAGCATTACATAAATCAATATTTAATGCCGAAACGTCCAATAGTCGTTACAGTGCCAGGACCAGAAAGCAGGTGCTGTTGGAGAAATCCCTAAAATGGGGAAAATTTCGCCACATGTAGGGATTTTCCAGTACCTACTATTGCTAGCTGTCTGTAACGTTTCTGCTCTGTTTTTACTCTCTCAGTTATTGATCGGCAGAGGGTCCAAGCGTACAGCGACGTCAGGAGAAAGAGAGAGAGATGCCCAAAAAATCGTCTATTAAATGAGTCGTTGTAAATTTTGCAAATGAAGGACATGGATACCTGCTCGGTGGCTGTGGAACCGGGGTGTTGACATTTTGCTCGATTGGAAGATGTTACGGATGTTTGCGATGATAAGCTGAAGTCCAGGTGAGGCAATTTCGATCTTTTCTGCTACATCAGAGAGCTGACTGTATCGCTTCATGATGCATCCTGTTGTATTTACCCGCTCCGGAATAGCTTAGTATGTGCGTTTGTTAAGCTACTGTGGATTCTAAAGATTAAATAAAAAAAGAGCTTTTGTAACTAACGAAAATATTATGCTTTATGAAATAGTCGATTTTTATATTCTCATAATTAAGGGCGATCTGCAAGGGCCAGGGGCGTATTAGTTCAAAGACTATAGGGGGGTCTGAACTATCTTTGTGATAGGTCATATTATATGGCGTTAAGCAGAACAATATGTCTTGCTGTGAAATGGGGGCTCATGGCCCCCTTTCTGACGTCACTGATAAGGAGGCTACTGCGGTAATTAAAGAACGAAAATGCATTGCGAAATTATTTATTGTTATGATTAATTAACAGTGCAACATGAATGTGAGCGCTTATTGGTCGTAATCCAAGGGGGCGTGTCTTCATGTTAGACCATTTCAAATATGTTTTCGTTCATAGGCGTAATCGGGCTGAGGCAAGTGGGGGAAGGCACTTGCCCCCCAGTTTTTTTAGAAAAGAGGCAAAATCATGTTTTTTCCTATATAATTTGTTTGCCCCCCATCCCCCACAGTTTACGCTATATTTAACCCCTAACCCATATATTTCATTTTCGGGAGGGGGGGTATCTGAATGTCTCAATTATTCCCCCCAATTCTCTTCCTCTCCCTAAATTAAATTATAATAAATATTTTAAGACTATTCGCATATATGTTCTTATTTTTTTGCATTGCTTAGTGCATCAAATGTTTCTCCCAAATATACAGTAAAACCTCCTTAAGGCGACCACTGTTGGTTTCGTGAAAAGGTGGTCGCTCAGAGTAGTGGTCTTTGAATGGAGGTAAATTTAGCATTGGGTCTATGGGAGAGGAAGCAAATCTGTTTCCAGAAAAAAATAGTTATTAAGGAAGATGGCCGCTGAATAGAGGTGGCCGTTAAGATATGTTTTACTGTATATGAGTTCGCAGTCCAAATGCTATTTTACTTAATATTTTTCTTTTATTTAGTGCAAAGTTCAGGAAACAGTGCCCCATGCGAGTGCTTTAATTTATTTTATATTTGTCAGCTGATATTAATAATTATAAGCAATAATTATATTTATAAAAAAAACCTTGGCGCTCTTTTACAATACGGTAACCGCTTCCGTTTTGGCGATTTTTTTGTTTATATGCATTTTTTTTTTTACTTTGATTCTTGTTTTCTCTTATCTTTTTTAAATATTTTTTGTTGTTTAATTTCATAGTTTTGATTACAAAAACAAAAAACAGAGCTCCCGAGTTCTGGCGAGGGCCTCTCCCAATTGATGGATCACGAAATTGGTAGCGGCCCACTATGTCCTTAAATTCCGATTTTCTTCTCTTTTCAATACTATCAGTTTTTTTTTTCTAATTTAAATACAACTTTTTTTAAAAGTAAAATACAATTTCGATTTTTTTTTTTTTTTAAACTTAGGTAGGAAACCCTCACCAAAATGAAAGTAGCTACTGTATTGTAAAAGAGCACAACATTTCACCTGTAAACCCCATAATGGAATCCTAGTTAGGCTACTATACACCCATATTGTTAATTACAACGTTTGTTTGTTTAGGTGTTTTATGGCGCAAGAGCATCTGGGCTATACTGCGCCAAAAATTACAACGTAAGCTATAAACCGCTAATTGGGGTGAAATGCATTATTATGAAAAAATTTACTGCTCACTCCTGACGGTGGGTTGGTTCCCTAGGTCTTAAGAGGTTCGGATTCCTCGGAAAACTGTAGGTCCCGGCGTAACACGACCCTCGCCGTCCTTGCGCCGCAAAAGCTACGAACGCTTAATTTCGTTTCTATTTGATTAAATGAGCATTTATTATGAAAGAACGCACTCATGCGTCTGGTGACCATTACCACACGACAAGGGGCGGACTGGGTCCTCTGAAAGGGCACATATCTTGGACTTTCGGCGGGTGCTTGTCCATTCAGAGGCGCGAATCCCATCGCCCATGAAGGCACACCGGCTCAGTCTGCCCTTGCATATGACTTCCTTCGTAACGTGCATAATACTAAATTGCAATCGATTTATCATTTTCTATCGATTATTGCTATCGATGTATCGTACTCGAAACTATTTTGCAAATGTTTTTTGCTTTAATTCTTCTCGCATTCCTTTGACAATAATAGTTACGGTGAAAATATTTCCTTTTGTGTAGATTAACACGGGTTCGACTCCTAATGGCAGTGTCGAACGTGTACTTTTTTTTTTCACATTGGTCCAGGGCAGACTCCGAGCAATCGTAATCGATTACATTTTCGCGTACTCACATCTGTAATTGTAATTGAATGTTTTGAAGTAGCTGTAATCTGCAATATAATCATAATCACACTTTTAAATTTCATTTAATCATAATCGTTTTTTGAAATTCTTAGGTAGTCGTAATCGAACTGATTATTTCTGATCGTGTGCGAGCAGTGGCTTAGCTAGATATTTTGCCGCCCGGGGCGAGTGACTGTCATTGCCGCCACCCCACCCAATGGGGTAACAAAACAAAACAAATAAATTTTGTGTTTTAAAGGCTAATTGCCGCCCCCCGAATTGTGGCGCTCGGGGCGACCGCCCCCCTTGCCCCCCTTAGCTACGCTATTGCGTGCGAGTAATCGTGATAATCTGTAATTGTAATCATGATCTTTTTTTTTATGTGCATTCATAATCGTAGTCGTAATCGAAAAATGAAAATTGACTGTAAAAAATTATATTGATTATTTAAAATTGATTGTAATCATAATCCAAATTTTAATACTGAGGTAATTGTAATCGTTATCATAATCCTACTATAGTAATCGTAATCATATAAACTGATTATAATCGTTCCCAAGTCTGGTCCAGGCTTCGGTTCTTTTGGCAGTAGAGGTTCGGATTCCCTGGAAAACTGTAGGTCCCAACCCATTTGCCGTAAAAACACGAAACATTTTCCGGATGCCCAAACCTCCCCCCCTCAAAAAATAGATCAAATTCGTTTGAAAAACTATTACTAGTTTGGTGTAGTTTATGAATAATTAACATATGATGCATATCATTAAGAGAGTGTTTTCTTGAGAAAAAGTTATTAAATACGTAATAAAGGAATAACGAAGAAATCAAACCATAAGCGTAAGCAGAAAATTCAAAGTTGGGGGTTACAGAGCTGCAACTCCATATATTCCTATGTATTCATACAAAACGTTATCGCAGTGGTGGATTACAACTTCTATCAACATCCACTACGCACGCCAGTGAAACAGATACCGCATACAAAAGTTTTTTATAGTTTTATCGTTTTATATTAATGTACCAATTTATAAAAATTGTTAAAATTAAGAAAAAAATATTAGCGAATGATTACTAAATATATTTGACCCATCGAGTGAAAATTTGTACCTTGATTTGTATTTTATGTGGGGCCTCAAGACAGTATATAAGGGTGGGGGGTGATTTGAGGTTAATTCCTCATTTGAAAAAACGTAACATCATTGAGGGTGCAAAATGAAATTTGAGAGCGAAAATTTTGTTTTTATCACCCATCCCTTTTTTTTTCCTGTGCACGGACCTGTGTGGGATCAATGAACCGCTATACAAAGACATTTCCAAAGATGTAAAGACGTTTCGTTATGCACCCTTCCTCAGTGAATCTGCTACACCCCCAAATTTCATATCTCCCCCATCCCCATTTTTTGATACACATCCCTAAAACTCAAGGTTTATATACCCGCTAAATGTTTAAATTACAAAAAAGAAAATACATCGCGCAAATTATTTTTCTATACTTTTTCTGCATATGTAAATTGTAATAATCTTTTATATGCAACAATTTTTCGAAGAAAAATATGGATAAAGATACCAAGAGTTTGGGAAGGTAAAGTCTGAAGTAAAAACCTGCCACTTCAAAAATTATCAACTACCTGTGAATGGACTAAACGTCCAAGAAGAAAGGCTTGAATTTTGTTTCCATCCGAATAAATAAATGAATTTTTTGTGTAAATATGGACGAATTATTTCATTGCTACTGAATATTTTATTTCGTTTCTTTTCTGGTAAGTACATTTTATAAGAAAAATTAAAAACTTGAAGGTAAATTTCACCCCCCCTCAGTTTGACCCCAGCAAATATTCTGGCAGAGATTCTGCTCTTCTTATCTCCCGGGAAAATAGTGCAAATGATTTAACATATGTAAAATCTATAAATGTTGGATTGCTATTTTACCACTTGTTCAACGACCACCTTCCAAGATGACCAGCGAACAGATAGTTGCCCCCCCTTCTCCATCTCTAACGATCAGCAGCCTAGCAATTCAAAACTCATTGCAGGGGAGGGGACCTCAAATACCTTCAAAGAAGATTTTGTAATGCGACCTATGAGAAAATGTTTTGATAATGGGGCCTTGAGACTCAAAGCTCCCCACGTCTCCACGCCACTGATAACGATTATTTAGCATAGATTTGAGATTGAGAAGGGAAATTGAATATTGGAACTAAGGCAACGGTGCTGCTTTAAAAACAATGCAAGTACGTTTTCCACTTTCCCGTTCATCCTGATTGTAACGATCGCCGTGTGTGAAAGGTCATACCGCGGTCAAAGCTGCCGGGTAAGTCCGGAACGAAAAGCCGGAATTCGCAGCCTTTTTACCCGGTGTCTAAACTAAAAAACCTTTCGGAAAGGGGTCGTGAAAACGACGATGTTGCTTCTCTAATAAAGGCCAGACGAATGTACAAATACCTTTAGATGTTCTGGGGCATACTTAGGCTTTAAAAGGCATTGAGACAAGTAAAGAGTACGGCAAGTTCGGTTCAACCGAAGTTTAATTTTTATGAAGAATAAATTGAGCACTCAAAAATCAAAGACAACGCAATAGTATAAGGAATAAGAAAAGCTAAAACTGCACAAAATTCGCTTTCTGGGCGAGAGAAATCGTACAAAAAGATCGCGTATTGCTGTTACAACGGATTCCGTTAAAAGTTCAATTAAATAGTAAAGTTTTTCGTTAGGATTGCAATAAGCTGCAACAAATGATAATAATATACGCGAAATAGTATATTATTGTATTATGATAGCACCGTATTATGACAGCACCGTAGCTAGATAATTTTGCGCCCCTTTTCAGATGGCGCTCCCTAGCCAGGGACAGACACAAACTTTCATTGGGTGGGGGTGTCATGGACAGAATTTACCATGGTCTTGGAATAACACTCTTCATTTATCATGAAAGTTGGAATATTTTACAGTGAAAAACATTTTACAGTGAAAAAATATGTTTTGGGGGTCATGACCCCTGTGACCTCGGCCTTTGCCCCTAGCCATGGACATAGTAGCCTGTGGACACATAGTATCCTGTGAATTATTTCAGCCAATTTCACGTCCTTCCTCGCCGGCGCCCATGGCGTAGGTCTTCCACTCCACTCTCTAGCTACAGCCTTGAATGGTAATAGAATAGAATATTACTGCATAGTGGTATGCGGGCTGGCTCTTGATTTGGTGATGACCACAGGCCCATTCTATCGCTGAATCCAAATATGCAAAAACAAAACTCACAATATCTGAAAATGCGGTGTGGCGGAGATCAAAGTAGACACAGGTCTAGGGGCGTCACCTGTTGAAGACGGCAGCTGAGGAACCAAAACTAATTATTAGTTATTATATGATATTAGTATATAAAATTATCAGTTAAAGCATTTCTTTAAATAACTATGTAAAAAATCGGCTTCATATACAGGGTGGTCCTGAACTCTACCGACAAAATAAGAGGAGTTGTTGTGAACAACTAATAAGGCATATTTGCCCATATCCCCGTGTCCGCAAAGGGGACGGTTTGGCTGTAGAGCGTAACTACTGTTTATGCCCATCACGTTGCTACGTAGCCAATTACATGAATTAAATGCAATTTTTGATACATAATTTAAGTGATTGAGCTAATAATACAGCAGAAATAAAGAAATCCGGAATTCCGTTTTCTGATTTTGATCTGTGTTACTATGTAGTGAAAATAAGCCTAAAAATGCCTTTCTTAACACACTGGAAAAGAGTTGGGAACTGCCAAGTATGTGCAACAGGTGAAGAACATCAAAATAAACATTTTTTGTTCAGTGAATTTTTTTCCAAAAATTAGCCGTTCGGGCACTACAGTGAATTTAGTGTTTGCATCCACCCCATTTAAGATTTTTACAAATGGCTACAATGCGCCATTTCACAAAGTTTTAAAATTATTTAATGTCAACAGACGTTGAGCTTTCCCTGGCGACTTTCTTAAATCAGTTAAATTCGCTGCAATTATATAGTGCGTTCGCGCTCAGTTGGTGTGTAATACCGTTAGCAGACGGGTTAGTCCATTGCAGTTTAGGGAAGGCCGTCTTGGAGGAACTGGTTTTTCCCGCGCGAAAAACCAGTTTCGGCAAGACGCCCTTCCCTAAACTGCAATGGACTAACCCGTCTGCTAACGGTATCACACGCCAACTGAGCACCAACGCACAATATGTGCAGAAATCGCCGCTTCAGTTGCGATCATGAATTCTACACCTACAATTTGTATATGTAGAATCCAACTGCTGTTGTGCTGCATTTTACTTGCAAGCAGTGATGTAGAAAGGGGGGTCACGGGGTCCAATCCCCCCCATTGGCTAAAAAATACATTGTTCTCCTTAATATTGAATCACTTGATCCTTTTAAAGCTGCTTGAGTACCCCTCTCATGATTTTTGCATCGTTACGTCCTATTTACAAGCATTATCATACGGAGCTAAAAATGTCAAATTCCGTGTTCTAACTCTACGTCGTTCAACTCGTCTTTTTGATATTTATTTCAATTCCTTCTATTAGCTCACACTCTCCCTATATATATATCTTGTTCAAATTTTCAATCGTTAATAAAATACTTTCTATCCATCCAATCAAGTTCAAATAAATTTTTTTAAACTTGTAGTGGATGACACTTGATGTTAATACAGTTTTTTCAAATATTAATTCATTAATTAAATTTAAATGAATTTTTTTTGCTTTCCTTTGGTGTATTTGGCGATTAATGCTTGCCGCCAATTACAGCCAAATGTTGCCAAATGTCGCCAAAATTGCTTTTCGCAATTTTTCCCTTTCTTCCCTTTTATTTGAGCAGCGCATTGAAGGAATTGACTTTAAAAAAAAATTTTTTTATTATACTTGTTTTAAGATCAGGTTAAGATTTTTTCAAACCTTCGTGGACCCCTTGAGAGGACATCGTGGACCCCTGAGGTCCGCGAAGCGCAGATCAAGAACTGTTTCCCCAAGAGCATTCTTTTCTTAAAAAGAGTCGTAATACAATTCTGAAGTATTCGTGTAAAAGAACGTTTGGAGCTCAATTCTCGCCGCTATATCTCGAAAATAAAAGTAAATAAATAAAGGATTTTCTTCAACGTTCTCGCGGAAGATGACCAATTCTCTTGATTGCCAACAGCCGACTAAAACTCGAAACAATACTGCATTGGTCTCCTGACACAATGCCAGATTCCTACGGGCAATAATGAGAAGTAGGAAACTTTTTGATTGCCGCTGGAAGGTAAAAAATCTGAGAAAGAAGAATTACGTTATTGTGGAGAAAATAAATTGCTTCTTAAACATTTCCGCAAGAAACGTATTTCTACTATTCGAGGTCTCTGTCCATGATGCTATAATAACTTGATTACCTAAATTGTTCGCTTAAAACAGTGGTTTCTAACCTTCTTCAAGCCGCGACCCACTTTTATTGTAGCCAAGTAACACGCGACCCCTCCTTTTATAGTAACCAAAAGTTCTATAATCCCCCCCCCCTCATTTGCCACCGCCACATTTGCATAATAAAAGCATTTTTAACAGAGTAAAGAAAACACATTAAATATAAAATTATATATATATCATATTAATTATATATTATTTTAAATGAATTATATATTAATTATATAAATGTACTGTAGATATAAAGTTAACAACGATTAGTAGAATAATATAATATAGCCATGTTGAAATATAAAAGCGTTGGAAACATTTGGTATGAAATTCCTTATAAAAACAATTGCAACTAAAAACAGTTGCGGCGACCCTAGAAACCAATTCGCGACTTTCAGGTCGGGAACTACCGGCTTAAAGCGTGAGTTAGCGATTGTATAAGGAGTGTAAGCTGTACGACGACACATTTGTCTACATCGCAGAGTATAAGCCGTACGACAACACATTTGTCTACATCGCAGAGCATAAGCCGTACGACAACACATTTTTCTACATCGCAGAGCATAAGCCGTTCGACAACACGCTTGTCTACATCGCAGAGTATAAGCCGTACGACGACACATTTGTCTACATCGCAGAAAAACAAAGTTCGAATTTTGCTCGCACCGGCTTGCAATTTTTTCTATCGGCCCATATGCAAAATGTGATTTTTAAGTAATGATGGTTCGAATACCAAAGAAGATCATGTGTCCTGGCGTAATATTCTTCGCTATTCTTATCCCATAACACATAAACAAAAAAAAAAAACCAACCTCGCATTTATGTATATACATACACTGCCTCCCCTCAGAAGTTAAAGAAAAAAATAGTTTTTCTAGGTGAATAGTGAATGAACAGATAGTTTTCTAGGTGAATAGTTAGCTAAAAGTTTTTCTAGGTGAATAGTTAGTGAACAAATAGTTTTTCTAGGTGAATAGTTAATGAACAGATAGTTTTTCTAGGTGAATAGTTAATGAACAGATAGTTTTTCTAGGTGA
>QLNU02015003.1:22849669-22860763 GCA_006491805.2 Dysdera silvatica | reverse complement strand
TAAGTTGGAAAGTGGAACGAACGTTCCATGCAGATCACAATATTGCTATATCCATTGCAGGAACATTACATTAGCAAAACTCATCTCAGTATATATATATAACTATTAAATTTGTTAGGGTACAAAGAAAATCCTGGTATCTTGAATTCAATTTGCAGCGAGTAACTACAAAGAGAAGGTTCTCCTCGCAATAAACTACTTTCTGCAGAAGCGATTTTCACATTATTAAACACAATAGAATCTTGCTGGCGCCAGAGTAGTTCCCTGCGTGGTAGCGCCTTTTATTCTTTTTGCCTGATCTATCGATCCATGGCGATTGTTCAATGTGATAAACTGTTGCAAAGGCCATAGATATATTTCCTGTACCGGATAAATAGCAAATTAATCGTGTATTAGTTTAGTGCTAGATATAAGGGGCCGGATAAAAAGCCCGCCTTCAGATACACCACAAGCTTAAGTAAGAGACTTTTTTTTTTCTAAACCTGAATCTGCAAATAGTGCCGAAGAAAATCCTTTTCTCTTGGTATGGAAATTCTTTAGTATGGTCCTCTATCAGCAGTCTAATATAAATTTGGATTACTTTTTATTTGCAATACAAGCTACATCCGAGGTGCATCGAAGTCTATATAAATGCTAAATTTTTCTGGGAGGAAGGGGGTAAACCATATGTGTCGTCCAATACATACATATTCTGTATGCCTCCCCGAGTCCGTAGGATGTTCGAATCGTGTAGATGCTCTTTACCATGGTGCTTTTAGCATGTTCTGTAGAACTCGTCCTTTTTAGGTGCTATGGTCTTTTGGCATGCTGATCTTCTGAGGCTGCATTATCATATTGGAAGATGCCGCTGCTATTGGGGCCACCATTTGCATGAAAATAATTACGCCCTAAATCCAGGTTTGCTTTAAGCGCACTAAATGTGAAAGTGGCTAAGATTATAGCAAGGGCGGATCCAGCGAGGGGCGGAGGGGGCAATCGCTCCCTCCCTCAGTTAAATAAGAAAAAAATAAAGACGATGAAGAATATTTTGTGTGTTTGTTATCACTGCAATAAACAAGTCTTACACAGGCGTCCAAAGTCTCTAAGTCTTGGAGAAATGCGATCCAGACGTTTTTCCACGAATCTTCAAGCTACTCGTCTTTCAAACTACGTTTACAGTAAGTGTTGCTTCAGCAAAACGTAGTTTTTTATCCTTGAAGCGCCGTTAAACTTGGCTTCGAACGCGGATGACAGAAGAGACTTTTAATGCACACCCACAGAGACATTCATATTGATGTAAAAAAAGGTATTGACAAATTTTCAAAGAAACCAAGATGGCTCGACTTTGCACTATAAACTTCAAGTTTTTTAAAAAGTTGCTTGTTATAAAAAAAGTAAAATAATTACAATGTTTTTATAGTTTAAATTTAAACTTGTTCTATTAATTACATTGTAAATTATCGTTTTGGTTATTGTATATGTCTCCTTTACTAGCTTATCCTTCTGTCATACTTGACTATAATCTACCCTAAACCATATAGTTTAATTAAAGGAAAGCCCAACTTTAATTCATTGTCATAAATTAAATATTTTGGTGAGTATAAAGGAAGGCTAGTAATATAACAACATTTACCTAAACTATTTAACAGTCCAAAACTAAAAATTTTCCTGGTGAGGGCCCCGAAACCCCTGTAATAATACCCTGGATCCACCCTTGAACCATAGTAAACAAAATTCGAGTTTTTATAAACAACTGGCTCAATACAATATTAAACATACGCTGGCCAAAAGTAGATACCCAATATGGAATATTTGAGGCCAAAAGTCTGTGTCGTTGGTAATAAAGCAAAGAAGGTATACAAGGCTTGGATCTGCACTCGGGAAGCGAACAATGTTTCTAGATAAATCCTAAACTGGAGCTATCAAAGAAAAAGGAGGTAGACTAAGTAACGCATGAAGAACTCTAGAAGACGGAATTAAGAAGGCAAAACGGGGTGGGGGGGCATCAAGAGATATAGAAAATTGAAGCAAATGGAGGTAATTCGTAAAGGTCTTCGGTTCTTTTGGGGACTTCAAATATATCTACTAGTAATATTTATAATAATTATTACGCTTTCCACGTGCTTATTATTACATTTACGTACAAAATGTTAAACACTGGTAAAATAGTTATTATTACACTTATTACACTAATAAGTGTAATACAGGTAGTTATTATTACACTTACCTTTTATCCACTGGACCCGTTTTACGCTATTGCGTAATTAGTTTTACGCTATTGCGCAATTAGTTTTACGCTATTGCGCAATTGTTTTTACGCTATCGTGCAATTGTTTTTACGCTATCGTGCAATTGTTTTTACGCTATCGTGCAATTGTTTTTACGCTATTGCGTAATGTTAATCCAGGATGCCATTGTCCCGTATAAGAACGGGAAGAAGTTACACGTGTACGGAAAGGCAATATTGTTACCTCCGTACTTCAGTGCCCTGATGAAATGCAGTTTAGAAACTTTTACTTTGGTAATTTTCGTGTGGTCATTTTTAACATTAAAAATATTCATTAATTTTAGTGATTTCTTTCTCTAAGACTCTTCAGAATTTCCGTCTCTGTATGATCCGAATTTTATCCCCTTCCTAAAAATTGAGTTGGTGTGGTAAAAAAATCTAAATGAGAGAAAATCCACATAGGTTATACAACAAAATTATTTACGCGTCATACATTATGACGTGTAAATAACATGTCATATACATTATGACGGGTTATTTACACGTCATAATGTATATATTTCATAATTAGCAGGGATATATCAGGATTCCCATGCACCTGAAGAACCAGAAATCGTCAGAGAACTGAAATGGCCATTCAGATCCCTCACAAAAAAAAAAGTATGTCCGTTACTCTATGATGACGTCATAATTACGCATTCACCTATCCTATAGCCCCTAGAATTTTAGGCCTACGCATTAACCGCCATTTTGTTGTATACTTCCGGTTTCATAACACAACGTTTGCCATTGGAAAATTAATAATCCATTTTCTTCCTCTTACAGGATCTGTTTCCAGTCTAAACATTCTACGTTTATTCCTCGAGTGATTTCAATTCCACAGAGACACAATCACCCATTTCACCCTATTTTATTAAAAATAACACACTTGTAAATCACTCAACTTTAACACAGCAGTGATCACGTGATACAATGACAACAAAATGGAGGATTGCGCCAGCTTCCCTTTTTAGGAACCTTAACCTATCGTGTCATTAACCTGGATGCGACTTCCAATGGTGTCGTGGCACGAATGCCGTTTCTGCCGAAATTCGAGGTTAGCCTCCCTTCGCAGCAGAGGTTCGGATTCCACAGGAAAACTGTAGGTCCGGCACCATGTTCGCTACTGTCCTTGCGCCATAAGAACCCAAACTAGAAATTTGAACCCAGTGCAATGTGATCGGAATCGCTGAGGCTCTTATAACGGACAACATCCGATTACTAATCTGATCCGCAACGATCCGTTTACAAAGCGGAGCTTTTTTAATTCTTTTTAAATGGCTTGGAATTGGGACATCCACATCATTTGGGAACCTTTTGTGCGTTGCAGCGCATCAGAGAAAGAAAGAAAGACGTGGAAATGATGGACCATCCGGGCATTCACTAGATTTGAAATTTCGATTTGGGAGATCACGATCGCAATTTTCTTCTTCTCGGATTCCATTGACAGACGTTTGAAAAGATCGAGTTCGAATTTCCCTTATCAGATATTTTGTTTCTGATACTCTATAGCATTTCTCGAATCTGATTTTCGAAGCATGTCTGGATTAAATAATCCAATATACAGAATATATAAGAAATTTTGCATTCAACCGGCAACGTAGAAGAAACTTAATTGTTCTTGTTTATTGTTTGCTCCGTAAAATATGGTAATGGCCTTACTACGAAATGAATCGCCTTTTTTCCTTTTTTAATTTAAATGGTTTCTTTTTTCTCTTGTTTAAATTGGCAGTAGCCCAGTTTGTGGAGTTAGGACAGGTCAGGTCTTCCGACGTGGGGCCAATTTTGTATTTATGCAAAAAAGAAATAAAATAAAATAAAAACTCTTATAAAGCGTAGTTAAAGAAGATCATAATCTTCAACCAAATATACCAGTTCTCTGTGGGAATGAATACGGGAAGAAGAGTTTAATGTGACCTGCGAGCTTTGCTCTATTTGTACGAGAGTCATGGTTGTAATTGTTGGCTTTATCTACTAGTTAGAAAGTCCGACCCTTGTTCAGTTTGACCCTCGCTTCTGCCTACCGTTTTTTTCTACCGACCTGTATTCCGAGATTTGACTTCCTAGGCGTCAGGGGTTCGGATCCTTCGAAAAATTATTTCAGACCTTGGTGCGGCACAATTCGTTCGTCCTACAGTAACTTAGTAGCAACGCGTCCATCGATTGTGCCGTTAGCCTGGTTTCGGCACAAATGGCACCCTTGAGCACGTGCCCTTTTCTGCCTCCCCCCCACCAGATTTAGTTTTGGTTGTCTTGGTCGCATGGATTCGGGTTCTTTAAAAAAAACAGGTCCCAGGACATCATGAATTTTGATGTCCTTGTGCGTAAAACATAAATAAACCTTTCCAACTTCCTATTTCTTACACATTTTTCCTTTTGCTTTATCTCAATTTGCTTGCCTCTTTTTTTTCAGCTTCCGTGAGATCCTTTTCATTTCTTTGAATGCTTTATACCCAGAATTTTGGGTATAAAGGATCAGTCATAGGAAAGTCATAGGACAGTCATCCGCTTGCTCCTTGATGGTAATCACTAGGGCCCGGATGTTGATGACATCTGCATTTTTTTTTTTTTTTGCATCTTTTTTTAGTTTTGACTTTTTTCTGTTTTTTT
Source organism: Dysdera silvatica (assembly GCA_006491805.2). Taxonomy (NCBI): domain Eukaryota; kingdom Metazoa; phylum Arthropoda; class Arachnida; order Araneae; family Dysderidae; genus Dysdera; species Dysdera silvatica. The sequence continues at coordinate 22,855,908 of QLNU02015003.1, read as the reverse complement.
GGGAAGTTTAGACGCTTTTTTCTCGCTTTAGGTCATTTTTTGCCAATTTTTTCATAAAAATTACAAATAAGTTGCAATAACCAAAATTAGGATTTCTAAACGAAAAGAAGCTTCAACAGCTTTCATTGTCAATCAACTGCATATACCAATTGTGCCTTTTTTAACTTTGTCTTCGGCGCCATTTTTAATTTTTATTTTCACCCTGCGATCACACTTCCCAACTATTACCTTATATTAAGTATTTTTATTGAATTTGGAGGTACTTGAAAAAGTTAATCATCTAACCAGCTGTGTCAGCTATATTTGAGAAATCTTTTACCCTTTTGTAATCAAACGGAGCGGAACATAACGAAGTTTTACCCTTTTTAACGAACGTTGATTCAAACACAGTAAAATCTGGGAAAACAAATGTTTTTATCCAAAGCTAGTGCATGTCACTTGCCTTGATCACACCTTACATAGGGTTGCTGAGGAAATTCAGGCAAATTATCCGGAAATAGACTTGTTTCTAATATTAAAAAGATTTGATTGAAATCTCTTTATCATACAGGCGCCTTTAAAACGTAAGCTTCTAGTTTAACTTTCCCCGCAAATCCTTTGATAGCGCGTTAGGGAACATGATGGAATGTTCAGTGGATGCATATTTGTTACAGCGGAAATTTTGATGCTATAAAGGCGACAGTAAATGAGTTTCAGCCGGAGTACGTAGCATCTCTTCAAATTGCGCGATGTCTGTTCTCTCAGGAAAAAATAGAAGGAAATTTGGCATATATATAAGATCAAATTGAAGGATTCTACCTTACTATTATTAATGGCTCAGAAGTACAAACAGACTTCGTTGACCCAATTGTTACATCGACAAAGAAAGCGAAGTAGTAAAATAGGCCAAGGGGAAGACTGGACATTCCATTGTTGCAAAATTAAACTATGTTTTAGAAAAAGAAAAGACGGGGTTCAGACTTCGAAAAAAAAATTCTGGCAGCTTAACTGTAGAGGTGGAAATATCGGGAATTGATTAAGAATTTTCCATAAAAATTAACGTGCATAAAAATACAGCTTAACTGTAAGAGGTGAAAATGTGGGGAGTTGATTAAAAATTTTCATAAAAATTGGTACATAAAATTGCATATACAGCTTAACTTTGTGAGGTAGAAAATATCAGAGAGGTTGATTCAGAATTTTCCATAAAAATTAACGTGCATAAAATTGCATATACAGCTTAACTGTAGAGGTGGAAATATCGGGAATTGATTAAGAATTTTCCATAAAAATTAACGTGCATAAAAACATAAAAATTTCTTCAAATATGCTCCAATAACATATATAAGTTTTGTTCTGTGAGTCGTTGTACCAACAACATATGAAAGTGTGGAGAAGATCTTTTCAAACAATGAGAATTTGCTTTCAGAAAATAGACTTTTGACAGTGTTAAAAAATGCACAATTATTCAGTGCAATTTTGATGATCTTCCAAGTGATTAGATTACACATCGTTAAAATTCATTTATAGCAGATATTTCTTTTTTTCTTACTGACCTATGCCGGAGAAAGAATGAAAATTCTAGTCTATAAATTGTCTAAAGTTGAAATTATTTAATTTATAACGTGGAAAAATATTATGCAAATTGTTTTGGGGGAGAGGGATTTCTTTTTTTTATCTTAAGGAGATGTTTTCGACTTTTTAGGTCAATTTTGCATCTTTTTAGTGGCATTTTTTCATCTTTTTAAGGGTATTTTTTAGGAATTTTTAGGTCACCGTCAAGATGCTATGTGGAAAAACGCGCTCGAGCTTAGGTTCTTTATTTTCTTCTAATTGATCCAATGAAAGACTGATACTCATTTCAAGTTAAGACCTAAAAATCAACACTGGTTTTGTATGTGCTATTCAACATTACTGAAAGAGTTCAACAGAATAATTCAGTATTGCACAATTTCACACAGGACCGTGCCAAGCAGAGCGCAAAACACCAGAGAGAAAACGTGATTTTTTTTAAGTAAAGAAGTTGAACAGTAAACTTTATGGGTTATATCATCAAATAATTGGTATTCATAATATATATAATAATTCTCATCATAACCATTATGTATTCGACAGTTGCTTCTGCGTGCTTGTAGAGGCGGCACTTACAATTTTTTGAGTTTGTTAATCATTGTTTGGGACTGCATTGATGAAGTTCACAACACCAAGAATATGGAACACTTTCGTGTGGAATTATGGACTTAGTTCAAGTCTCATCCAAAGAACTGTCCACATGCCTTCTTAAAATGTATTCTGTGCTCAGCAAGGAATTTTTTGCAGATCTGCTATTGTGATTTCTTTACCGTCCGACTGACTCAAGAATTAGATCAGAGCCCCAAGCGGCCCGACCACTACTGGAATTACAGTTGTGTGTTTTTGCCAAAGTTTAAGACCGTGCGTACAATCTCATTTTGTTTATCGCAAAATAACACTTGCTGCTATCTTTGCGCCGTAAAAATCAAACGACCAGCCAATTACCGACAAATTTCGATATGCTGTAATGTTTATTCAAATTTCTTGTTCTTAATTCTGCTGTTTCCCTGAATTGTAGTGTCTATTATGTAAACAGTTCTCTCCGCTGTGTTCTGTTCCACGTGACTGTCAGTCTGTATTCGAAAGTCCCAAAGTATTTTTATTTTGTTGTTCTCAAGAACTTTTTTGGTTTCGTGGTTGCTGTAATCATTAACCATTCTTGTGATGTGGTATTTTTTGCAGATGTTCCAATGGATTGAGGAAGCCACTCTTTATCACGCCAACTTTTCAAATCTTCTGTAAGATTTCACTGCTTTTTTTTATAAGGAGATCGATAGTTTCGTTTTTTGTTTAAGAACTTGCATTTTAGTTTGTTTTTTTATTTTCTATATACATTTCTGTGACTTTTATAAAGATCACAGTGTTGTAGAGAGATTTCTTGGATTGTCAACTTTTCCTTATTTTTCTTTTCAGATATTGACCATGTAGGGAGGGTTATTTTCTTGGTCTACAATTCGTTTTCATAGGTCTTGCTCCTCGTAGCTTTCCTTTGAATTTGTCATATTAAAAACATATTTTTCTATATACTCCGTCGATATTTCACCACTTGGTTTCCTTTCTTATTATACCACAGGAGTACGCATTGTTATATTGCACTTTTGTAGTGCAAGGACTGGTTCCTTGGGCCAGTGGTCGCCAACCGGTGGTTCGTGGACCATTGACCAGATAGCACAAAAATGTTCCGAGGACGTCCTCTGGACGTCCGGCGCGGGCATCCCCAGCGTCCCCAGGACATTTAAAATATACTGTAGGACGTCCTGCGGTGATCCATGTGCATGCGTGAAGTACGTCCTTTGAGGGTCCTGAGGATGTCCGCGGAGAACATATTTCGGAGGATTTTAGGACAAAAACTGGAATTCCTTTTAGCATGTTTTAAGACTTGTTACTGCGGATTTTAGGACGAAATTTGGATTATTTAAAGATATTATTTTGATATAGAATGTGTTATAGCAGCTTTTAGGATGAAATTTTGGTTTACTATTAGGACTGTTTAAAGACATGTTTTGGATATTTATAGGACGTCTTACTGCGCTATTTAGGACAAAAGTTGGATTTATTTTTACGATGGTTTAAGGACATTATTTGGATCTTTCTAGATGTGTATCGGTGGTTTTTAGGACAAAAGTTAGATTTCTTTCTGGAATGTTTGAAGGATGTCATTTTCATATTTTCAGGAAGTGTTACGGCTGTTCTTAGGACAAAAGTTGGATTTCCTTCTAGAATGTTTTCAGGGCGTGTTACTCTAGTTTTTGTGACAAAATTGGATTTTCTTTTAGGATGTGCTTTAGGGATATTATTTGAATCTTTCACGGCTATGCATGGGCAAAAATAGTATTAACCCTAATTATTATTTTTAAAATACGTTTCTTCAGATCATGTTTTGCCTGAATATAAGTAAAACACAATTTCCATATATATGTATGGTTAGTAAGTGAAAGTTCTTTTCGCTGTGTTTCACCACTTAATTTTATCGTTAATATTCATGACAATGAGCTTCTAAATTATTTACCTGAAGTTTGTTTGCCAAACATTTTTTAGTAAACCTATAATTTGCTTTCTTTCAGTTTGATAACTCCCTTCACATTTTCACCCTTCCCTCTTATGGCGGGGAATCGTATTTACTATAAATTACTTGCATATAATCTCCAAAGAATGATATTCGTCATCAGAATCCACTCTTCAGGGGTTGTAACATGTTAATGGAAAATGTGATACGTTAAATTCCATTTTTATTTCTCTCCCTATAATTTTAAGATATATATGTAACACAAAGAAGTTATTTTGAAATTTCCTTTAACTACGAACTTTTTCCCTGATTACAAACACATCAGGGGGCTTAAATAAATAGTTTCATGTACTCACAATTTGCAAACTTTTCTAATAAAAAAAGTTTTGTAAATTAAATTTATATTTAAATTCCCTTATTAATTTCAACACTTTTTGACAAATACCCTAATAATTCCTGAAATGCCAAATTCCCTGATTTTCCCAATCTGTGGACTCCCTGATCCAACCATTAGTCGTTTATAGGAACTTTCGCATAAATAAATCGTAATATTCAATCACTATACTTCACTTAAGCAATTGTCATCGTAATTCATCAATAAACCTTTGAATTCAAGTTAATTCGTAAAAGTAAAAACCAAATTCAAAAACTGATAAAAATAGTCACAAATTGTAATTAAAATTTCGCATAATTTTTTTCTATTTTCAAGTATACCATCCAGACTTCAACAAGAAACCAGCCAGCACGCGGTAAGAATAAAATCTTCCAGCGTTGTACTGAGTAGGGCTGATAATTAACATTTACCGAAACGAGTCTTGGCGCAGTATGGCCAGATACTCTTGCGCCATAAAAATCAAACAAACAAATTGAAACGGAAGAGACTAATATCGAAATTTTCATAAGAGCATAGACGTTATTGAGAAAATTTTAAATTTAACGAAAACTATAGATCATCTCACTCTCGTATCATCAACAAGCGGCAGGAGAGAAATATACCTGTTTACCTCAAGAGGCATGAAGTAGTAAATTTCTGTTGCCACTCTAAATAAGAAAAAGTTGGGAAGTAGTAATTGCCAAGTAAATCACGATGGCCCAGTGAGCAAACTACTAACTTTGAAAAAAATGTGGCTTAACGAACAGGTTAAAAAACATTTATTTTCTTGCAAGGTCAACATACATGAGTTAATAAGTTTCGAGAAACAATACAACTAAAAGAAAACGAATAATCAGTCGTAGGTAGCAAACTGAAAACGCACTTTACTTTCTAGAAAAGAAGGCACTATGAAATATGTAATTGTTTTAGCTACCAGACACTAATTTTACAAAGTGTCATCTTTAGCATCTGTTTACCCTAGTTCTTACACACAAAAATAAAACTAAGTATAAAAAACTAATGATTTATAAAAACGTAGTAATTGATGAAAACTACTAACTTGTAACTAACTAGTAACTGAGAACTAATAACCGATAAAACGAACAAATCGCATACAGCAAATAAAGGACCAGCTCAAACGAATTAAAAATTGCATTTCAACGAATTAAAAATGCGTCCTCCTCTTCTGTGTTTAATATTTTACTTTATCTCACTTATAGTTTAGTTAGTTCTTCCTTTCTCTTTGAAGGTGGGGGGAGGGGTTGCCATTATTTTCCTAAAATATTCGGCGTGTTTTAGATTTCCTCGCCCCGTGGGTTGGGGATTATACATTTCACTCCCCGTACCCTTCTGCTTGTCGAAAAACGCGACTAAAAGAGAACGGAGTATCCATCAGTATAATTATACCTGTATAAGTGCCCCCCCCCCTCACCACAATGCCGGATTCATTTATGGCCTCTAGGCCGAAAGGATATAATGATATATATATAATATCAGTTTCTAATGAAGTTCCAAATTCGCGGTAGAAATATCTGATGCTGTAAATTGTCAGTATTTTAAACACAAGAGGGTTCTGTTGGGTCCTAAGCTCGGGCCTACTTGGCCTGTACGTAAATCCGGTGTTACCTCATCAGTCAAAATTCGACCGCGCTCTACTGAGAATGCCGAATTGCTCATCTGGAGCCAAAATTCCCATCAATAAGTGAATAGTGAAGTTAAGCCGTGGTTCGGAATCCACGTTGAATTGTACTTCCGGACTCTTGGTAAGTTGACTAATGTTTTATAAATTAGGGACATAAAACCAACATG